>CM053775.1:46879301-46906773 GCA_028658325.1 Potorous gilbertii
GAAGTCCCACTATTCAAGATAGTGTCTTAGGTTAATGGTCTTCCAAGGAATGCAGAGTCAGCCTTGGCTGGCTTTAAAGGCTGACATAGGAAGAGGCACTCTCTGAGTTTGCTTCAGAGAGAACAAAGAGATTATTCCAAAATTTTATATTAAACATTATCACAGTGTAATTTGATTTTTCAAATTCTGAAGCATTAATATTAAGACATATTCATGTTTAAGACATGGCCAAAATAACTATGCACACCAGGAAACCAGCATTGAAGGTGTTGCTAAATGGCCAAATTTTAGCCAAAACTTATGAAAGTTGAGGGGTTGACGGGGACCCCAAAATACCGACAGTTCAGGTCGTGCTCAAATGAATTCAACGCTAGCCTTCTTAAAACCAAAGAAAACAAAGTTTCTTAAAGATTCGCCAAATTGGGTTGCCTTTTAAGGAGCCTAAGCATTTGTAACATTTGTATTCACAAGTGGGCCAGATAGAATCTCAGCTAGACAGGGTCTGATCTGGATTGCATCAGAGCGCCTTTATGGAGGCAAGATGGAACTTAAATACATAAAAGACTATAGAAGGGATTGTGGAGCGGGGTGGGGGGGGGGCGTGGGGAGCCTGGTAGTCCACAGTGATGGGAGAAGGGGTGTAGGGAGGGGTCCTGAGAAGTTCTAAAAGGGAATCCCAAGAGAATCTAAGGCTGGAAACAGCTGGAGGCAATTAAGAGACCGAGTAGCGCCACCCCTCTCCCCTCCCCCCACCACGGGACAATCAATCCAGAGGTAACAGACAATGGCCACAGATTTTTGTATGAAAATTCAGGTTCTGTGGGAAGATACAAGAAGAATTTAGGGAAGTTCCCAGAGTTGAACCCCATCAAAAACGATGAAAGAAAACTAGCACAGGTTATTAATTTTCATGCCAATAAGAAGAGTATAGAATCCCTGCCAATTTTGCTTCTTTCCAAGCTCATCTCTTTTCCCTTTTCTGTCTGTAAGTGAAATTAGGTTTAGAGACATAAGTCAGTCAATAACTTTGAGTGTCTACTTATATGCAAAGAATACAACCAGAAAAATGAAAACTTGGGAGAGAGCAAAATTATGTGTGGTGTCACTTACTAGTGTAAAGTGACAGTATTTTGTTGACAGCTGACACCTTCAAGCTGACAAAGACTTCTGTTAGGAGAGGATCCTAGATTAAATTGGAATGGTTTACTCCTTGGAGGCACAAGGCTGCCTTGGGTATCTTTGAGGTTATTTGGTGAAGGGTATACACCAAAATACCGACAATCTGGGTCGTGCTCGACTGAATTTGTCTCAATCCTTCTTAAAGTCAAAGAAAACAAAGTTTATTAGAGATTCGCCTAATTGGGTTGCCTCTTATGGAACCTAAGCTTTTGTAACGCTTCTATTCACAAGCCAGCCAGATAGAATCTCACCTAGACAGAGTCTGAGCTGGATTGAATCTGAGCTCCTTCAGGGAGGCAAGATGGAACTTAAATGCAGAAAAGAGCATGGGGCGGGGGGTGGCGGGATCTGTAGTCCAGGGTGATGGGAGGAGGTGGTTAGGAAGAGTCTTGAGAACTCCTAGGAAGGTCAAAGGCTGGAAATAGCTAGAGGCTGTCTGGAGATATCAGACAATGGATGGTTTGGGTGGGAAGCAGGTGGGGCAATCCAGAGATCTTGATACGGCCAGTATGGGAACGGATACAGATCTTGATGGCCGCCTGGGGAATGGGGTTTTGATGGGATCTAGGGTGGGGAGTGCAAGAGACTTGAAATGTTGATGGAAAGCCCGGGGGCTTCCTGAGACTGGCGGAACAAAGGGTTGGATTAGATTTGAGTAAGAAAGACCAGGTAAAATGGGAAGATTCAAGGGGAGCTCAAGGAAAGGAGGCTCCCAGAGTCTGAACCCCATCATCTTCCCTTTCCCTGATGCTTTTTAGGTGAAACTATGCTCCTAAAAGAAGTGAATGATGAAAGGTAAGTGACAACTGTAAAGCCTAGTTAAGAATTAACTCATATTATAAAAGTCAAACTAACCCAGTTTTGTCCTCACAACTAGGTTCATTTTGAAAGACGATTAATTCCATCAAGCTGTTGCTCTCCCATTAATCACAATGATTTTTTTTTTAAATTTCCATTGGGATGAACAAATTGAGTTATTGATATCAATATGATCTGGGTAAAATCTCCCTTTTATTTTTTTTTTTTTCTAATCACAGATTGATAGACGTCTTGAAATTTTTCCTTTGCTTGTTCATGAAAGACAAAGGAAATTTGTTTATTTTCTGCGATGTTTGCCTCTTTTCCTACAATGTAAATAAAAGTTTGGATTTGTTTTAGAAAAAGAGGCAAATAAAATTCACAAGAAACCATTATTCCTCTAAAATTCTTCCTTCTTCTAACTTCCCTATCACTGTCTGGGACAGTACCATCATTTCAGCCACCCTGAAGTGCACCTTGGAAGACCTCATCTAATGAGGGAACTTACACCTCATCTTTCCCAGAACCAATGCTCCACTTAATTTCCTAAACAGCTGGAAACTATTCCCTATTGTCCATTTTTAATTTTCCTTGCATTCTGCTCTCTTATCTCAGGGGAACATAAGTTTAATTGGGTAAGTAGCTGTTTTTTTCTTTTCTTGTGTTTTTTGAAGTCAGCACTGTTAACCTGAAAACTTGATTAAAGAAAAGACAACAGGCTCAATGCATACATTTATGATTTAATTAATTAAATAATTCCCCAAAAAGATAACCGTTACATAGCACTATGGAGCCAGGATCAGAACCGGCTGACTTAGTACAGAAATTGAAGTCTTAAGTACATTGTGCCAGGAGGAAGCAGTTCTTAAATAAACACATTGTAGAGAAAGTGGCACCAATTGGGTTTTATGACCCCAGGCTATAGGCATCTTCCTTCTATAGCATGCCTTTGTGATTTAAGATAAGAAAAAGACAAAGTTCCATCATCCAGATAACAGACCCTGTCTTAACAGGCCTTTGAAGTTGTAGTGTCTTAACAGAGTTGACAAAGCTGAAGTTACAACCCAAGCCTTATCACTAAGATGCCAGAAGAAGGGTCTGGTAAGGAAGTCCATTTGTTTTCCTGACATCAAAAGGTGTCCTCTAATTTAAAAAAAGGGGACTATTAGGTCTAGGCTCTTCTTAATTCAAACTTTGGCTCTTATTAAAGTCTAAAATTTATATTAAATATTATCAGCACTTAGAACAGTACCTGGCACGTAGTAAGTACTCAATGAATGCCAGGACTCTATCTATCTATCTATCTATCTATCTATCTATCTATCTATCTATCTACCTGTCTGTCTGTCGATCTGTCTATTCAGGTGTGTCCTGGTGAATATTTAAAAACCATGTCTGAAAAGATGTATGCACAATATACTTTTAAGTTTATTTTGTATTATCAACATCTCCATGACTTTCATATGTCTAATTCATAAAACTAATCAAGCCCAGATTTTCAGTATTTGCCAAATTTTAAAATATAATTGTTGAGACAGAAAGTGTAACAGTTGTCCCTTATGTACATATTTATCTCTTAGTCAATCTGATGGGGTTCAGACTCTAGGAGCCTTCTGGAGCTCCCCTTGAATCTTCCCACTTAACCTGGCCTTTCTTACTCAAATCTAATCTTCCTATTTGTTCCAGCAGTCTCAGGAAGACCACGGCCTTTTCATTATCATTTCAGGTCTCCTGCATTCCCCACCCTTGATCACATCAAAACCCCAAGCTCAGCCTGCCCACCAGTCCCACCAAGATATGTTTACATTCTCATACTTCCTCTATCAAGATCTCTGCATTGCCCCACCCAAACCTTCCATTTTCTTTCTCCTACTAGCCTCCAGCTGTTTCCAGCCTTTGACTCTCCTTGGACTCCCTCCTTGGACTTCTCCAAGACCCTCCCTGAACCCCTCCTCCAGTCACCCCAGAATACCAGACCAACCCCCCCCCCCCACATTCCTCCTATACTCTTTTCTGTATTTAGTTCCATGAAGCCTCCATGAAGGCGCTCAGATTCAATCTAGCTCAGACTCTGTCTAGGTGGAATTCTATCTGACCCGTTTGTGAATACTAGCGTTACAAATGTCTTAGGCTTGGTAAGAGGCAACCCAATTAGGCGAATTCTTAATAAACTTTGTTGTCTTTGACTTTAAGAAGGCTTGAATTGAATTCATTCGAGTACAACCGGACTGTCTGTATTTTGGGGTCCCACCCAGCACCAATAACCTCATCTAATCTATCTATCTCTCTGTGATTATACATGTATATATACCCTTGATGCAAATAATACATTATTTCCTTGACATCTAGTGTATTAAAGGGAAATTGAAACATCCTGAAAGGTTCATGCCAGAACATACATTTTTACCTCTATGATCTACATGTAATCTATCTGTCCAATGGTCCTCACTCTACCTCAGCTCCCATATCTATTCAGGTGCCAAGTTTTATAATAACCACACGAATCCTACCTCAGAAGTGCTTTCTTATCTATCCACTCACATAACTTTATCTCTTCTCTTCTTGTCTGTGACTATGGTCTCCTAATTGGTCTCCCTGCCTCAAGTCATCTCTCTCTCCATTGCACTCTCCACACAGCTGCTGAAGAGAGTTTCTTGCTGTGTGGTTCTGACCATGTCAATCCAACCTTCCAAAAATTGCAGTGCCTCAATGCAACACCTAGCATCAAATTGAACCGATTATCTTTTATTGCCTTTGTAAACACCTAAAATCTAACTATCTGATGCAATCATATATTATTCCACTTTGTGTACTCTAAGAGCCAGGCTTATTCACCTCAATACTGTTCTGCACACACAACTTTTCATTTCCCTTGTTTAAGCCTTTACAAAGGCTGGCCCCTTGTCGATGATTCAATCTCTTCTCTTCTCTGCCTCTTCCCGTCCCCCAGTTTCCTTTGAAGCTCACTTGCCTGCCACCTCATCTTACTTAAGGACTTTCCTTTCACTTCCTCCTCCCCAAAGTTAGAGAGCTTATCCCCTTCCCCAAATCAACTGGTATTTTCTTTATATTTTACACATAATTATATATTTTTGCATTGTCTGCACCAAAATATTCAAACTTTTGGAAGGCAGAGGCTATTGAATTATTGTCTTTATTCTCCCAGCTGGTCTTACAGGTGCTTAAGAAATTCAGTACTGGTTGATCATTTCAATGCCACTTAGAAAAATATGACAGGCTTTCCCTGACATCTGCTGGTCGGAAAGAATACTGCAGCACATGAAAAGTTTAGGCAAGAAAATACTTTATGGAGAGATCACTATGTCCATGTGATAGTTAAATCCTAGTATCAGACTCTAACCAATTCCAAGTTGTATTTTTTATATTAATTTTCTTTATTTGTAGTGTTCTACAATTACTACCATAAAACTTAGATTTTTTTCCTCGCTACTTACCCGCGACCACCCTTCTCCCTCCCGAGACAGCATACAATTCTATTTGGATCGACATATACATTCCTGCTGAATACATTTTCACTATAATCATGCCGTGTAGAGGAACTAAAATAAATGGGAAAAATCACATAACAAACCAAAATATTAAACACACACACAAAAATACTATCTGCTGCATTCTGCGATTAAGTTCCATTGTTCTTTCTCTGGATGTGGAAGATATTTTACCTTAGAAGATCAGTGGGAATTGTTTTCTTTTTTTTTTAATTTAAATTAATTTATTTAAGTTTTCAACATTCATTTCCACAAACTTTTGGGTTTCAAATTTTCTCTCCATTTCTCCCCTCCCCCACTCCAAAACTCTGAGCATTCTAATTACCCCTAGCACCAATCTGCCCTCCTTTCTAACATTCCTCCCTTTCCTTATCCCCATCTTCTCTTTCATCCTGCAGGGTGAGATAACTTTCTGTACCTGATTACCTGTATTTCTCATTTCCTAGTTGTATACAAGAACAATATTCAACAGTTTTTCCTAAAACTTTGAGTTCCAACTTATTTTCTTTCCTCCACACCCACCCATCCCCTTTGGGAAGGCAAGCAATTCAATATACTTCCTATCTGTATAGTTTTGCAAATGACTTCCATAATAGTCGTGTTGTGTAAGACTAATTGTATTTCCCTCCATCCTATCCTGCCCCCCATTTCTTCTGCTCTCTCTTTTGACCCTATCCCTCCCCAAGAGTATTGACTTCTAATTGCTCCCTCTTCCCATTGACCTCCCTTCCATCATCCTCCTCACCCTACTTATCCCCTTCTCCCCCACCTTCCTGTATTGTAAGATAGGTTTTCATACCAAAATGAGTTTGCATTTCATTTCTTGCTTTAGTCTAATGTGATGAGAGTAAGCTTCACGTTTTTTCTCTCACTTCCCTGCTTTTTTCCTCCATTGAAAAGTCTTTTACTTACCTCTTTCATGAGAGATGATTTGCCCAATTCCATTTCTCCCTTTCTTCTCCAAATATATTTCTCTCTCACCCCTTAATTTCATTTTTAAGATATATCCCATCCTATTCAATTCAACCTGTGCTCTCTGTCTCTGTCTCTCTCTCCCTATGTGTGGTGTCTGTGTGTGTGTGTGTGTGAGTGTGTGTGTAATCCTACCGACTACCCAGATACTGAAAAAAGTTTCAAGAGTTACAGATACCATCTTTCCATGTGGGAATGTAAAGAGTTCAACTTTAGTAAGTCCTTTATGGTATCTCTTTCCTGTTTACCTTTTCATGCTTCTTCTAATTCTTGTGTTTGAAAGCCAAATTTTCTTTTCAGCTTTGGTCTTTTCATCAAGAATGCTTGAAAGTCCTCTATTTCCTGAAGTATTATACTCACTTTTGCTGGGTAGGTGATTCTTGGTTTTATTCTTAGTTCCTTTGATTTCTGGAATATCATATTCCATGCCCTTCAATTCTTTAATGTAGAAGCTGCTAGATCTTGTGTTATCCTGATTGTATTTCCACAATACTGGAATTGTTTCTTTCTAGCTGTTTGCAGCATTTTCTCCTTGACCTGGAAACTCTAGAATCTGGCCACAATGTTCCTTGGAGTTTCTTTTCTTTGATCCCTTTCAGGAGGTGATCTGTGGATTCTTTCAATATTTATTTTGCCTCCTGGTTCTGGACTATCAGGGCAGTTTCCCTTGATAATTTCATGAAAGGTGATGTCTAGGCTCTTTTTTTGTTGAAGGCTTTCAGGTGGTCCCATAATTTTTAAATTGTCTCTCCTGGATGTATTTTCCAGGGCAGTTGTTTTGACAATGAGATATTTCATATTCTTTTCCATTTTTTCATTCTTTTGATTTTGTTTTGTGATTTCTTGGTTTTTCAGAAAGTCATAGGCCTCCATCTGTTCCATTCCAATTTTGAGAGAACTATTTTCTTCAGTGAGTTTTTGAACCTCTTTTTCCACTTGGTTAATTCTGCTTTTGAAAGCATTCTTCTCCTCATTGGCTTCTTGAACCTCTTTTGCCAATTGAGTGCACCTGTTTTTAAAGGTGTTATTTTCTTCAGCATTTTTATGGGTCCCCTTTAGCAAGGTGTTGAGCTACTTTTCATGCTTTCCTTGCATCTCTCTCATTTCTCTTCCCAATTTTTCCTCCACCTGTCTGACTTGATTATCAGAATCCTTTTTGAGCTCTTCCATGGCCTGAGGCAATTGAATATTTATTTTGGAGGCTTGGGGATACAGAAACTTTGACTTTTATGTCTTTCCCTAATGGTAAGCATTGTTCTTCCTCATCCAAAAGGATGGGAGAAGGTATTTGTTCACCAAGAAAGTAACCTTCTGTAGTTTTGTTTTTTTCCCCTTTTTTTGTGCATTTTTTCAACCAGTTACTTGACTTTTAGGTCCTTTGTCAAGAGTAGGATATACTCTGGAAATCTGTAGGATCTCAGTTCCTCCAAGGTGGCACAATTGAGCATGCCCAGAATCTTAGCAGTTTCTTCTCCCCAGCAACCTGGCTTCTGGTTCTGCCAAGCCAGCACTGGGGGACTGGGATTCAGTCAAGCTGTCGGGGCAGGGCTGCCATTCAGTGTGAGACAAAGACCAGTTCCCTCAGGGCCTCTATATAGGGCTGAGGTAATAATTAGGTCCTCAATTCCCCCAAGGATTTTTATGACCCAACAATGGATGCAGGCTGCTGTCGGGGCTGCCGTGGGAACTGCTGCTTTCCCCCCCACCCCTCAAGTGGCATCTGAGGAGGCTGGAGCTATGGGAAGGCCCTTCTCCCTTCCCAGCCAGCTGATAAAACCCCTGTCACTGAACTTTGGTGCCTGTGGGTTGAGGGAATTTGCAAACCACTGCTGCTGGGACTAGGGATATGCTTCTACTGGGACTAGGGATTCGCTGCTGCTGCTGCGACTGGGGATTCCACGACTGGAGATTCCGCGACTGGATATTCTGCCCCTGAGATGTCCTCCTCCAAGAGGCTTGGCTGAGCTGTGTGGTCAAGGCTGCACTGGGCTCCACTCTGCATTCGGTGCAACAGACATTTCCCATGGGCCTTTCAGGTCACCCTGGGCTGGAAATCTCCTCCACTTCTGCTGCTCCAGAATTTGTTGAGAGTCCTTCTCTACAGGTATTTTATGGGCTGTGTGGGGAGAGGTTGCATGTGTGTTTCTTTCTACTCCACCATCTTGGCTCAGCCCCCCAGTGAATTTTTGGGGAGTTTTTTTTTAAGTCCTTGCATTGCTATGAAGATGCAAGTCTATCAGAAAAACTCTTGCACACTGTGGTCGTTGTTTTGCACAAAGTTCTCCCAGTTCTGCTCCTTTCACTCAACATCAGATCATAAAAGTCTTTCCAGGCCTCTCTGAAGTCTTCTTGTTCATCCTTTCTTATAGTGCAATGGTGTTCCATTACATTCATATACCATAATTTATTCAGCCCTTCCCCAATTGATGGGCATCCTCTTGATTTCCAGTTCTTAGCCACTACAAAGAGTGATGCTATAAATATTTTTGCACATGTGGGACCCTTTCTCATTTTTATGATCTCTTGGGGATACAATCTTAGAAATGGTATTTCTGGGTCAAAGGATACACACATTTTTGTAGCCCTTTGGCAAAGTTCCAAATCACTCTCCACAATATCTGGATGAGCTCACAGCTCAACCAACACTGAATTAGTGTTCCAACTCTCCCACATCCTCTCCAACATTTATAATGTCCTGTTCTGTCACGTTTGCCAATCTAATAGGTGTGATGTGGTACCTCAGAGTTGTTTTGATTTGCATCTCTCTAATCAAAAGTGATTTAAGTGTTTTTTCTGTGATTATAGATACCTTTAATTTCTTCCTCTGAAAATTTCCTGTTCACGTCCTTTGACCATTTATCAGTTGGGGGCACAAGTCATATTTTCACTCAGTTTTATGATATGACAAGTCAGTCACTGTGAAGATAGGCAGAAAGGAGTTAAATGAAATCCTTAGGTGTAAATAGGAATGCGCACGAAATAATCAACATTCAAATGACCTATTTCCCTCTTAATCCTGTCACAGGAGGAATGATGTAGGTTAGGTTTAAAATAGAAGTAGAGAGAACGTTGTGTAGGTTTAAGCTTACAGTGTACCTTGTCCCAGGGTGAAGTATGAATTCTGCCCTTTCACGAATGTAAAACATTGGAGAAAATAATACATGAAAATTGTTGATCTTTGCTTTGGAAGCATTTTTTGAAAAAAAGTATCAAAGATTAGGTTGAGATGTTACCAGGGTTAAATCCAACAACAGGTGAATGCTTTCCTATGTGCCTAAGTTTGCTAGAAACATCCTCAAACTTGTAGTATGCAAAATGAGTGAGTGAATGAAATGACGACTATAGGCATTGTGGGAGGTAGTAGAGCTGGGATTGGAATCTAGCTTCTCTGTCTCTAATTCCAGGGTACCTACCTTTGAACCATGTTTTGCACATGCCTCCCACTGTGGCCTTACTTTCCAAACAAAGCTGTCCTTCCTCTCCTTTCAATCCCTACCAGTTTTCTCAAGTACATGGTCTCTACCTGCTGCCTCAATTCTCTCTCTACTCAGCCACTGTTTTAAGTCCCTAAATGGGTCCCAGGGTGGGGAACCTGAGGCTTCAAGGTCTCATGTGGTCTTCTAGGTCCTTTGGTGCACAGTATTTTGACTGGGTCCAAGTTTTACAGAACAAATACTTTTATTAAGGGAATTCGTTCTTTGAAGCTGAGATTTAGTCAAAGGACTGCTTGAGGACGTACAAGGCCACATGGGCTCAGAGCCTACAGATTGCCCATCCTTGGAAGATCAAAGTCCTAGATGTGAGACTAGAAAGAGTTTCACAGATCAAATATTCTTCTTCTACCATTATATGCTAACATTTAAAAAGTTCAAGTGGCAATTTATTGGTAATTAAATCATTTTATTAATAATTTTAGCATGATAATAAAGGGATGGTCATTTGGTGTGCTCTCTTTTTTACCGAAGCAATCATTGCCTTGGGCTCAAGGTTTATATGCCCATTGGAAGGGAGTGTATTCCTGAGGTTGGCAGTCATCTGATGTGTTAAAGACAGAATAAATATCACAAGGAGAGGTTAAACCTATTCAAATGAACTTTGATTATGTCATTTATTTTGTAACTTAACCCAGCCTAGGGCAATCTATTCAAAGAATATATCTCCACTCACACTTGAGTAGAGCACAAGGGCTTTCTCACTTGGGTGGTATCTGAGCAAGAATGTTAAGAATGTTAGTCCAGTCTCATCATCAGTAATGTCCTTCAAGAAAACCAACTTTTAAAATCAAGACTTTAGAGAAAATGGGGAAACTCTGGATCTCCCACAATCATTGTTTATTAATAATCATGTATCCAGAGGAGGAAATTGGAATCCAAAGAGGTTAAGTGAGTTGCTCTTACTTTTAATTTGAAAAGGAGCACAAATTACCCAAAACGAAAAATTTTGTCCTGTTAACATTCAAGAAACAGGTGTTGGTCAAAATGGGATTGTTTTGTTACTTATCTACAATAAATCTCTGTAGAATAAGAGAATTCCTTGAGTCCATCCTTGACTTTTGATAACATGAGAGATTTGAAAGGATTTGCCTGAAAACTTAGGTTATGACACACTGAGGCCTCTAAAAATCACCAATTCATCCCCCATACATGATGCAAAGACTCTGCAGGTATCCCATCCCTGAAACAGTCAGAGGAGGGCTAGGGTGACATGACAGCGCTATTGCCCTGTTGTTCTCAAAATATTCTTGTTCACCAGGCAAATATTTAATATCTCCTCCTGACTTAGCTCAACTCATTTGACAACAAACATTTACATCAGTATGCCAAGTAACATGCTATGGTAAAACTACAGACTGTTTATAAAACATGGTTTATTAATAAAATGATTAAATCATCCAGAAATTACATCTCTTGAACTTTTAAAATGTCGCATAATGATGGGGTGTGAAACACATGGCCTCTGAAAGTCTACATACGTCTCATTAGAACTTACTTATTTTTCTACTATGCTGTCTGACAAGAAAAACTAAAATCATCAGCCAAGATGCCACTGGTTGTCATGTTCCTGATATAAACGTCTCCAAAACCATTAACAGTGAATCCGCTATACTTAGAAAAGAGATGATGCAATTTTTACCAAAGTACAAATTAATTGTTTAGAATAAATTAATATTTTTTTCTGATTACATGTAGAAACAATTTCTAGTTTTCATTTTTTAATATAATTTTGAATTCTAAATTCTCTAATACTCTCCCCCATTACTGAGAAGGCAAGTAAGTTGATAAAGGTTATACATGTGTAGTCATGTAAACGTCTCCATATTAGTCGACAAAGAAAGCACAGACAAAAGATAAAAAAGAATAATTAAAAAAAAGTACACAAAAAGATATACTTCAAATTCCCTTCAGATTCCACTGACCTCTAGTATCAGATCTCCAAGTGTGTAGTGGACATCTTCAGCTGGGTGGCTCTAGAGTCAGCATAGAGTTGAGTTCAAATCTAGCTTTAGATACTGGCTATGTGAGTGTAGACATTCTCTATCTACTTCACTTTATTCAAATGTACACTGAAAATACTAATAGCATCTACTTAACAGAATCACTACGGAGATCAATTGGGGTAAAATTTCTAATTACTTGGAATAATTCTTGCCACTTTGTAGGCACTTACCAAATGCTTTCTCTCTTTGTACACAGACATAATAAATTGACCATGCCCCAAATTGAACTCACCTTTCCGAGTAAACCCTAATGTTTTCCTGTCTTCCGTACTACTGTAGAGGGTATAACACTCGGATGATAAACCTAGACACAATTCTTGACTCCTCATTATCTTTTGTTAGTATGTATTACATTATATATATATATAATTTAGTTTTCAGTTTTCAACCTTCACTTCTATGAGAATTTGAATTACAAATTTTCTCCTCATCTCCCCTAAATCCCACACCAGAACAGTGTGCACTCAATCCACCCCTTTTCCCAGTCTGTTCTCTTTTCTATCATCCCTCCTCCTTCCATTGCCCTCCCTTCTATTCTCTTGTAGGGCAAAATAGATTTCTGTATCCCATCCCATCTTATTTCCCAGTTGCATGCAAAAGCAATATTTAACATTCATTTTTAAAGCTTTTGAGTTCCTTGTTCTCTCCCTGTTTTATTTTTATCTTTCTCTCCCTCTCTATTTTACTTAGGAAATCATCAAATGGTAATAATAATCAATGACACTGAACAGAACCAAATGACGGGTTTAGGAATATCTTCTAACAACTTTGTAACTATTTCAAACATTGGAGACCAGCACAATAAGAGGAAGATGCAATAAAGCGCAACTCCTAACGTTGTTGATTTTTAGTAATTTCAGTTCTGTCTTGACCCCATTTGAGGTTCTCTTTGCAAAGATATGGGAGTGGTTTACCATTTCCATCTCCAGCTCCTTTTAGAGGCAAGCAAAAATAAATGACTCACCCAGAGTCACACAGTCAGTGAGTAATTGAGTCCAGATTTGAACTCAGGAAAATGAGTTTTCCTGACTCCAGTCCAAGTACTCTATCTATTGGACTGCCTAACTGTACTTGGTACATAATAAATACTTAACAAGTGCTTCCTTTCTGGCTGAGTGACTTCACAACTGGCAGACAAAATTCCTGAAATTTAGCAATCAGGACTTTGAAGCCTTTGAACCCTCTGTGAGTAGGCATTAGCAAACCACAGTCTTGGCCATTCTTTGATGTTTTCTATCACAAATTTCCTTCTAAGTAGACATCAGTCATTTTTCTTTGACTCATTTCTTCCAAATTTTGCTCTTGTAAATGACATTTTATTAATGAGTGACATTATTATTTAAACAAGGGATTAGATACACCATAGTGTGATGCCAGATTGGTGCTATCTCCACTTCTATCAAGTCTTAACCTATATCATATCTCCTATGTCCGAATTCCTATTTATGCTGAAGGAATTCATTACTTGCTTTACTTCAAAAATCTTTAATTTCACCTGAATTCCTTCTGGTTACCTGAATAGTAAGTGAGTAGTCAAATGGGCTTAAAGTTCAGTAAAAATACTGTTAGAAAAGGATGGAAATACAATACCATGTTTTAGAAACACTGGGTGGACCAGTAAAGTTGTAATCTCAGGATCTGCCACAAAAGGATGAGAATTTCACAAAGTTTTTAGTGAGTCCCAATATACTGGTTGGACACATGATGTTAACAAAGACTTGGTTATGTAAGAAAATGTTCCTTAATTATTTAGGAAGTATCCCTTAAGTCCCTTATATTTTCCAGTTACTGCTCTAGGTACTGCAGATGCAAAACCAAAAACAAATCAGATCCTGTCTTGAAGGAATATTCATCCCCTAGGGAGAAACAAATCCTTTTCAAGTAACAAATAATATTACCTGTGCAGGAACTGATTGAACTATGCTCGAACTGCTTAGCAACCACCTGAAAAGCTCCTGAAGACTTAACAATCAGTTCTTGAAACCTTTAGGAGCTGATTCCAACTGGAACGATTGTGTCATTCATGCTGATACTTATTTCAAAAACTTTCTTCAGCATTCAGAAGATCCATTTTCTTCTATTTCCCCAGCTGTGCTCCTGTGAAGGTGTAACCCAGGGCCAGATTCTAGAGTCAAGCCTGCTCCATTTTCACTCCACTGCTTTGTATCTTAAACTTTATCATATCATGTCTGACAAAGTGACAATTTAGCTTGAATTTCTATTTTAACTGAAAGAATACATTATGTATATCAGTTCATAAATGTAGGATTTCACTTGGCTGCATTCTCGCTTTCTTAACAACAAATGAGTTTTCACAAATGCAAAAAATCGGGTAAAACAGAGTTTAAAAAGGGAGAGAATGTTTGGACACACGATAGCCGACTAGAAGTGTAATATCTGAACTGGCCAGAAGGCGGCGGCCGTGACTCAAAAGATTGCCTCAATAAACTGCAACCTTTCTATTGGACACCACATGGCAACCAAAGACTGTGTTATCGAACTCAAAATAAAAAATTGTTCAAAAAAGTATTTCTTAAGCACCTAATGTATTCCAGAAGCTGCTATAGCTGCTGAGGCTCAAAGGAAAAAAATGAGGCACTCCCTTTCAGAAAGAGCATATACATAAATACATCAACACAAAACATGAACAAAAGGCAGCATTGGGGCCAGGGTGTGCAATAACTAGAGGGGATTGATCATGTTAGTCACTCAATAAGTATTTATTAAGTGTCTGTTATGTGTCAGGCACTGAGCAAAGGGACTGAGGATAGAAAAAGAGGGTAAAAAAGGTCCCTTGCCTAAAACAACACACAATCTATATGTAGTATAAAATATCCAAAAATCCAGTGGCAGGACAGAGTCAAGAAGACTGGTGATGATTCCCCAATTGGAAATGGTCAAAGGATATGAACAGGCACTTTTCAGAAGAAGAAATTAAAGATATCTATAGTCATATGAAAAAATGCTCTAAATCACTATTGATTAGAGGGATGTAAATCAAAATAACTCTGAAATACCACATCACCCCTATCAGATTGGCTAACATGTCAAAACAGCAAGATGATAAATGTTGGAGAAAATGTGGGAGAGTTGGAACACCAATTCATTGTTGGTGTAGCTGTGAGGTGATCCAGCTATTCTGGAGGCAATTTGGAACTATGCCCAAAGGGCTGCAAAAATGTGCATACCCATTGACCCAGCACTATCACTTCTATGAGATCATAAGAGATCATAAAAATGGGAAAGGGTGCCACATATACAAAAATATTTATAGCAGTACTCTTTGTGGTGGCCAAGAACTGGAAATCAAGGGAATGCCCATCAATTGGGGAATGGGTTAATAAATTATGATATGTGAATGTAATGAAATACTCTTTTGCTATAAGAAATGATGAACAGGAGACTTTAGAGAGGCCTGGAAAGATTTATATGATCTGATACTGAGCAAAACCAGGAGAATTTTGTGCATAGCAATGACTACATGTGCTAGAGTTTTTTCTGGTAGGCTTGGATCTTCATTGCAATGCAAGGACTTAAAAATTCCCAATAGTCTTTTAAGGCAAAATGCCTTCCACATCCAGAGAAAGAACTATGGAATTCACTTGCAGAATGTAGACGATCATTTTCTTTTGTGTTACATTTTGGTTTGTTATATGATTTCTCCCATTCATTTTAATTCTTATACACAACACGATTATGATCAAAATCTATTTAATAGGAATGTCTATATAGAACCTATATAAAAAAAATTGTTTGCCATCTCAGGGAGGTTAGGGACGGGGAGAGAAAGGGAAAAATCTAAGTTATATGGTACAGACTGTAGAACACTGAAAATAAATATAAAAATATTTTAAAAAGAGAAGACTGGTGATGTCTCAAAATTCAGCAGATGATCTTGGTGTCTCCAGTATCTAAGCAAGTTCTAAGCACTCCACATTACTTGCTTTGACTGCCTTCCTGGTCACTGAAACAAATTGTTCTCATTTGACC
Organism: Potorous gilbertii; assembly: GCA_028658325.1. Classification (NCBI taxonomy): domain Eukaryota; kingdom Metazoa; phylum Chordata; class Mammalia; order Diprotodontia; family Potoroidae; genus Potorous; species Potorous gilbertii. The sequence goes on from CM053775.1 coordinate 46,895,247, forward strand.
ATTCCACTGGGGAAGTCTTATCATGTTTGGGGTAAAGAGCCCTCTGAATCACCGAAGCTTTTGAGACTCCCTCAGTTACTCTCAACGAGGTTGAGCCCATTTACTGAAATGGTTCACCAGGGTGTGGCCACTGCACATGCTACAGCTTCATGAAACCACAGGTGAGAGTTAGGTAGATCAGATAGACACCAGAGATGGAAAGCAACCCTGGAAAGGGCTCATCAGGCCTCACAACAGATGGACTAGACTTCACTGAATAAACTCTATACCTCAAGGGTATAAGTATAGAGAGAAAAAGAGGGGCAAAGATGGAACTGTGTGGGACACATACAGTCAGAGGGTATGATCTCAATGAAAATTTAGTAAAGGAGAATGAGAAGAAGCAGTAAGCTTAATAGGAGGAGAATTGTGTGTTCGTCCTTCATTGACAAAGAAGACTATGCCGTCAGAGAAATAATGACATGACTTGAACTTGACTTTGTTGTTTGAGTGAGGCAGGGCTGCGGAGGTCACCACCTTCACTTCTCCGCCAGTGTCATCTGAATCCAGTGACCAGATATTCATCAGGACGACTGGAGATGACCCAGAATGAGGTAATTGGGAGTAAGTGACTTACCCAAGGTCACAGAGTGAGTATCAAGTGTTTGAGGTGAGATTTGAACTAAGGTCCTCCTGACTCCTGCACTGGTGCTCTATCCACTGCACCACCTAGCTGCTCCAAGGAGAATTAGAGGAGAGAGAAAAGAATATCAAGGAGGAAAATATGGTCATCAGCATCAAAGACTGCAGAGAATTTGGGGAGAATGAAGGCTGAGAAGAGAACATTGGATTTGACAACTAATAGATCGTTGGTAACAACAAAGATTGACTGTTGGTGGAGTGATAAGGTTGGAAGATAGATTATAAAGAGATTTGAAGAGAGAGGAGAGGAAGTGGAAGTAACTTGTAAGAAAAGGGTATTTTTGTTATTCTTTCGTAGAGTTTAGTTTCTCAGGATTTTTGGCCATAGATGGGTGAGATAATGGGTGAGATAATGTTTCCCACTCTCATTCCTTGTAAACATCACCACAGTTGTGCAGATGATATAATGTGATTTTTACTGAACTTCTACTGAATGAACTCATTGCTAAAGTTAACATATGAGCCTCTTAATGGCAATATGTCTTCTTTTTCTGTTGCCCTACTAAGCAAGTGGGCACTGGTCAGTAAGTGGGGAACTCATAGGGCAATATGACAGTGGTGTAATACTATGCGTGCCTCAACCAGCCCCTACTGACTCTTGAGAAGATTTAGGGGAACCAACAAGCTGGAATGCTGTGCTTGTCTAGATTGACCCCATCGAGAGGTAGGGGTAGTGGTTCCCCAATACTCCCTTCTTTCTGGCCCCTATGAGAAGGTTGATTAAGGAATGCTGCAGGAGTTGGTGTTCCTATTATCAGCAAACCTTTTGAGAAGACTAGAAGAGAATAAAGTCAGTAAGATTTCTAACCCTTCTGAAATTGTCTTCCTGTCCTTTCTATCTGACCAGATCAAGAGTGAACCTGTAAGAGGCTGGAGTCCAAAATCTCTAGCGCCTCCTGTGTGTTATTTATGAAACAGCACCAATTGTCGATAGCCTTTCCAAAGAACTGAGCCACAAAAGGCAGAAAAGATACAAGTTCATATTGGGGTGGAAGAAATGAGTAATGGTGCTTTGAGGACAGAGAAGACATGATCATGTTTGTAGACAACAGGGAATAGGGTAATAGATAGTGAGTAAAGGAAGTGATCGAATGGAGATAAAAGAAAGTGTGAGCAATACTATATTAAAAATGTTAGTATTCACAACATGAGAGAAAAAGGAATTAAAGGAAATAGAATAAGCGGTGAAGAAACAAAGCTATCACTCTTTGCAGACGATATGATGATATACTAAAAGAATCCTTGACAATCAAGTGAAAAACTACTTGAAATAATTAACAACTTTAGCAAAGTTGCAACATATAAAATAAACACACCTAAATCATTGGCATTTCTATATATTACCAACAAAGCCTAGCAGCAAGAAATAGAAAGAAACATTCAATTTAAAGTAAGTGTAGACGATATAAAATATTTGGGAGTTTACCTGTCAAGACAAATCCAGGAACTATAGAAACAAAATTACTAATCACTTTTCACAGAGATAACGTCAGATCTAAATAATTGGAAAAATACCAGCGCTCATGGGTAGGCTGAACTAATATAATAAAAATGACAATTCGACCAAAATTAATTTACTTATTTAGTGCCATATCAATCAAACTGCCAAAGATATTTGATAGATCTAGAAAAGGTTAACAGCAAGATTCATCTGGAAGAACTAAAGGTCCAGATTATCAAAAGAATTAATGAAAAGAAATGCAGGGAAGTTGGTCTAGTCGTATAGATCAACAAGTGTACTATACATCAGTAATCATCAAAACTACTTGGTATCGGCTAAGGAAAAAGAGTGGTGTATCAGTGGAATAGGTTAGGTACACAAGACACAGCTGTCAATGACTAGAGTAAACAACTGTCCAGCGTCTGGGATAAGAACCCTCTATTTGACAGAAATTGCTGGGAAAACTGGAAAACAGTATGGCAGAAATGACGCATAGACTGAAATCTTATACCATATGAAGATAAGGTCCAAATGGGTACATGATTTAGACATAAATGGTGAACTTATAAACAAATTAGGAGAGCAAGGAACAGCTTACCTGTCAGATTTATGGAGAATGGAAGAATCTATGACCAAACAAACGATAGAGAACATTATTTTTTAAATTAAATTATTTTATTTGTTTTCAGTGTTCTACAATCACTCCCATATATCTTAGATTTTTCCCCTCCCTCTTCATCCTTCCCGTCCTCCCCCCTGAGGCAGCATACAATTTTAAATAAGTTCTACACATCAATTCCTATTAATACCCTGTCACCTAAGTCATATTGCATAGAAGAATTAAAATGAACGGGAGAAATCATACAACAAAATATAATAAAAAAGATAATGGTCTGTCACATTCTGAGATCAAATTCCATATTTCTTTCTCGGGATGGGGAAGGCATTTTACCTCGAGTCCACTGGGAATTTTTTAAGTCCTTGCATTTTAGGAAGTACTAAGTCTACCAGAAAAATTCTTCACACACTTGTTGTTGCTATTAGAAAGTTCTCCTGTTTCTTCTCCTTTCACTCAGCATCAGTTCATATAAGTCTTTCCAGGCCTCTCTGAAATCTTCCTGTTTACTATTTCTTATAGCACAATAGTATTCCATTACATTCGTATACCACAATTTATTCAGCCATTCCCCAGTTGAGAGGCATCCCCTTGATTTTCAGTTTTTGGCAACCACAAAGAGAGCTGCTATAAATGCTTTTGTACATATGAGACCCTTTCCCATTTTTATGATCTCTTGGTGATACAGTCCTAGAAGCGGTATTGCTGGGTCAAAGGGTGTGTACATATATATAGTCCTTTGCGCATAGTTCCAAATTGCTCTCCAGAATGGTTGGATCAGCTCACAGCTCCACCTAAAATGAATTAATGTTTCAAATCTCTCATATCTTCTCCAACGTTTATCATCGTCCTGTTTTGTAATGTTAGTCAATCTGATAGTTGTGATATGGTACCTCAGAGTTGTTTTGATTTGCCTCTCTCTAATCAGTAGTGATTGAGAACACTTATTTATATGACTATAGAGAGCTTTAATTTCCTCCTCTGAAAATTGACTCTTCATATCCTTTGACCATTTATCAATTGGGCAATGGCTTGCATTCTTGTACATTTGACACAGTTTGATAGAGAATATTATTAAATGAAAAATGGATAACTGTGATTATATTACATTTAAAAAAGTTTTTCCACAAAGCCAATGCAATCTTGATTAAAAGGGAAGCAGAAAGCTGAGAAACAATATTTAGAGCTAGTGTCTCTGATAAGACCTCATTGCTTAAATATATAGAGAATTGAGTAAAACTTATAGAAGTACAAGTCATTGTCAACTGATAAACGGTCACGGGATATAAAAAGGCAGTTTTTAGACAAAGATATCAAAGCTATCCCTGGTCATATGAAAAAGTGCTATTAATCACTGTTCATTAGAGAGACGTAAATCAAACCAACTCTGAAGTATCACATTTCGCCTATCAGATTGGCTAATACGACAAAACAGGAAAACGATAAATGTTAGAGAAGATGTGGGAAAATTGGAACTCCAATGCACTGTTAGTGGAGTGATCCAACCATTCAGGAGAGCAATGTGGAACTTTTCTCAAAGGGTTATAAAACTGTGCCTACCCCTTGATCCAGCAATACCACTACTAGGTCGTTATCCCAAACGGATCACAAAAAGGGGAAAGGACCAACATGTACAAAAATATTCATAGCAGTTGATTTTGTGGTTGCAAAGAATTGGAAATTGAAGGGATACCATCAATTGAGAAATGGCTGAACAAGTTGTGGTACATGAATGTATTTGATTGTGAAATTTTAGCTTCAGCCAAAGGGCTGCACTTGAGAACGTAGATGGACATATGTGGCTTCAAAGTCTCAGGTTCCCCAACCCCGATCTTTCTCAGATGTAGGGTAAAAGATATATTCCTGAGCTAGTCTTCTTAGTTAAAGATATTAATTCTCCTGTCATACAATTCATATCTTAACCAGGATCTCTTCAAGACATGGATTATCAGCTTCACAGTTAAATTAAAAACTGTTGGGTTAAGGGGACAACCCTTTCTGACTCTAGTGCAAATGATTATCCTTGAAGAATACCCATCCCTGACATACATAGAGGCCTGAGTGTCCTATTAGGATAGCTGTATTAGACTTATGGCCACATTTTTCTAGTTGAACCATTTTACTGCCAAGGAGGTGGTCTTCTGTGACACTGCACTGAATGCATTTGTGGGATCCAACCAGGACAGAGCAAGCATACCTTGTTTTCTCTTTGGCATCATCAAAGATAAAATATAGGAGAAACTGATGTTCCTTAGAAGCCTTTAGGTGCCAGGAGATCCCTCTTGAACCTAGAGAAGGGTCCATTGCTAATACTCCAACCTGTTAGTTTGAGTAGAACTAGGTTTTAGATCTTGCCCATGAGGTTACCTATGGATATGGGTCTATTCATTAATGCTCCATTTCTCCACCTGCAGTACTTTACTCTGCTATGCTAGTTCATGTATAACAGATTGTTTGACTTTCGTTCAACCTTCTGGAATAATACATTATAATCTTACCTATTATTTATAATGGTAACTGACAGATCTTCAGTGATGATGACTGGTTAATTGAAACATGTACTCTTTTTCCTTCTTTCTTTAGTTCTTTGAATTAGAAGCTCTGGATTTTGGTTAATACATTTATTTTATGGAGTTTACAATATGGGGTTTCTGTTAAGAGATAAAAATATATTTTTTCTGTTTTTATTTCACACTCCGATTCATCTAGATGTGTCCAGTTTTCATCTGTGATTTCCTGAAATATGTTATTGAGGCTTTTTTTTTCAGTTAAGGCTTCCTAGTAGTACTAAGAGTTTTAAATCACCTCTCCCTTATGATGTATTTCCATCTCTTGATTCTGTTCTCATGTGTCTTTGCTATCTCATGGAGACAAGGATCTGTGTCTGCTTCTACGCAATTTTCAGTTTTTTATATGAGCAAATTTTTTGCAACTACTCTACTAAGCTCTTTGTTCACACTCAGAAATTTTCTTCTAGAGCACTCAATTTCTTCCCTGTTCAGATCTCTGAAAATAATAATTTACATTACCATTTTTAAAACTCTTCTTTCGTAACTTTATGCATTTCAAATAAAGTTTATGGAAAAGCTGTCATTTTGCTTGAGACTCCCTCTATGGTGATTTAAACTTTTTGCTTGAGAGAGAAGCATTTCTGGCTGAGGATGGTGGGAGAAGGTTCGCAGTCAGATGTGGAGGGTAAACATGGAGTCCCAGTGACACCAAGTGGAGTATAGTGACCTTTGGAACTGTGGATAAGTTCTCTTGTCCTCTGGACCTGATGTAGAGGGCAGAGCTGGGGGTAAGTGGCTCTTGTTGAAATCCTGTCCTAGTGTACTGCTTCCAAATACCCAAAGTTTATCTGAATCCAAGTGCTTTAGAAATCCAAAATCCTGGAGCTGTAGGACACCTGAGCACATGGGGTGTCAGAGCTGGAAGAGTTTTGCAACTTGAATGTCCACGGATCAATAGATCACAGAATGCTAGGCTGGGAGGAACCTCAAGGTGGAGTTCCACTGATTATCCTATCTGCTTAAATTAATGACCTTTCTAATGAAGAATACTTCTTGGTTGAACCAAAAATATTATGACCAATTGACAACAAGAACGTCTTTGTTTTTGGAATTCAATTTTGTTTCCAGGTGCATTTTCTACCCCTTATCTATCCTTCCTCAGATATATCACATGACTCTCCCCATTAAAGGAGAAATAAGGAAAAGTAAAACCCTTAGAAACATGTATCATAAGCACAACAAATTGCTGTACTGGACAGGTCTAAAAAAAGTCTCAGTCTGAATTCTGAATTTATTTCCACTTTCTTTCTTAAAGTGGGTAGCATGATTCTTCTTGAGTTCTGCAGAAATGGCGGTTGATCATTTTTTGATCATATTTTCCAAGCTTTTCAAAACTGATTATTTTCATAATACTGTTATTATACAATTTTTTCTCTTGATTCTGTTTACCTCCCGTTGCCAAAATTCATGTCTTTTCAGTTTTCTGTGAAACAATTGACTTTACTGCTTCTTGCAGAGTAACAGTGTTCCAACATATTCGAAGGGCTTATATTGTTTCGTCATTTCCCACTTGATGGATGGCCCCTTACGATTCCAATAATTTTCTATATGAAAAAATACTAGAAACATATTGTACATGTGGGTCTTCTCTCTCTTTCTTTGATATCTTTAGTCTATACAAAAGGCAGGATGAAAAGTCATACCTTTGCTCTATGAGCAAAAAAGAATTGAAATAGCTCAAAAGAAACACAAGGTTCAAAAATTGAGAGAAACCAATTCAAATGTTCACATGGACTATCTGTGCCTCCAGATCATTCTGAGCTTCTACTGGTCTGGCCAGCCAACTCTGACACACTGTAACTTGACACAATATCAGTTTAGTCTTCTTAGAGAACAAAATGTTCCAACCAACCAATTAAAATATACTCCGAGCTGTTTTGCAGGCATTCTCTTCCCCAAAGCAGATTTTAGACAAGCATCCAAAAAGGAGCTTTAGGGGTTTCTCCTGGGTGAGGTCACCCTGTCTTCTAGTGGGTACATGGCTGCTTATCTGCATAATAAGGAGCTTCAGCAAACAGAGGAATGCATTCCTGTCTATGCAAAGTCCATGGATCAACGAGGATTTATTAAGCACCTAGCATGTCCCAAGCACTTTTCTAGACTCTGGGGATAAAATCGTAATGAAGGAAACAATTCTCAACTACAAATCCAACACATATTACTTCAGTCTCTTAGGATATTCATATGTCCAACTTCTATCTCTGAGAAGGCATTACAAGTGTACCATTGGTCTGGAACAGAGGCTGCCATGGTAAGTGGGGATGGCTCGATGCAGCTCATCCCAACAAGATTCCATGAGGCAGAGCCCAGGGACTCCTCCAGCACTTGAAGAATCCTATCTGTTCTCTGACCTGTTGTGTTCATTCCTATAGCCTGGCTGGGAGAAGAGTCAATCAATGAACTATCAATTTTCTGAGATTCTCAAAACTTTGACATTGCACGAAAATTGACACAGGAAACTGTGAATCTTATCTATAAGGCTTATAGATGATGTAGGTAGAATAGATAACTTCTCAGAAATGGTAATTTGACCAAACCCAAAATGACCCTTCCCCCATCTCCAAATGCCTCTACCATTGACTTGTAACTGCACTCATTCACAGTGATGTAGCAGGGGAAAGGACACTCGTTTTGGATTAGGAGAAGCAGGTCTCCCTCCTTGCCTAATTCTTCCCTTGTTTCTCCTTGCCTTCTGTATTTGGACTTAATCAGCATCTATCATACTTTGCAGGTTTGGGAAGAGATTGGGTGGTGACCTGGGCAGAGCTTCTACAAATGTAGTGTTTACTATAACCTAGGAATAACCCCAGGATGAAAATAGCGCCCTTTCATTGCCATTTTCCTCCTCACTTTTCTTCTAAAATAAACGGGCACAGTCTATGTCTGCTGTTTCTTGAAAGGGATTAGAGGGTGAGAGAAGAAATGTCAGTAAAGCCTCTGCAGCAGGAGGGTATTCCAATATTCGTCTCAGGAAGGGATATGGAGCTAAACTTGTATATCTTTCCTGGGAATGTGGAGGCAGATGTGGGGGTTGAGGGGATGGGTGCTGAAGGAGTCCATTAAGGATTACTGTCCTTCTTCACACTTCATTTGGATTCAGCCTTGCCTGGATTTTCTCTTTTCATTCAAGAGGAAGATAGCACTGCCAAACTCTCTAGAGCAGGAAAAGATTTCAACATGGACTCTAAGTAGGAGCCCCTCCCTTCAGACTGTGAGTCTCTCCTCAGCATCTGTGACTGCAGCATCAGGGAAGGCAGTATCAGCTGATCTTAATCACCCGTTGCCACAGAGACTGATCTATTTCCAAGAAAACGCCAAATACTGAATTTCTGGCTTTCATGCTAGATAGATCCCCATGAGGCTTCTGTTTTTACCCATCAGCCCACGCGACAAGTGGGTGTCTACAAAATTTGGATGGTAGGTTATTAAAATTAATTAATTTATTATTTTATATACTGTTATATGTTATATATCTATTGATATATAACTATTAATATATTATATAATTAATTTGCTTTTTATCCATCCTTCCATTTTATTTATTTATTTTTACCGAGTCTACCACTATACTGAATGCAATTTTCTGAAAGACAATTAAGTGAGGTGAAATAAATGGTACTGACTGATCATCATGGGGAAACATACACTGTTGAATTTCATGAACTCTAATGGCCCTGGAGCTCCCTATCCCCTCCAGGCCTACCACATTAAACTCTGAGGAGAGATTTAGCAGGTGCCATTTGGGGATATGACCTGCCAGGGTGAGTAGGGACTCAAAGGTTATACTGCACATGGATTATGTCAGATGGTTCTAAAAGATTCCCGAGAAGATGTTATTATTCCTCTCATCCAAGTGAGAAAAGAGAAATTCTGAGAGGCTAGGGGACATGTCCTGGTCACGGGCCTATCAAGTGTTGGAGAAAGAAGTGGAACCCATGTTCCTTCTGACTCCAAGTATACACTACTCCTTATCTTCAGCACATCATGTACCTGGTTACCTTTCCCTTTTCTTAAAAAAATTTCTAAATTAGTCATTTTATACTATTCCTTTCCCCAATACACTGTCATTTATGGTGGAGAAAAAATAAGAAAAATTGACTCACATTGTGACCAGAAATGAACATATATATATACATACATATATATGTGTGTACTTTTTCTACCTTTAGATCTTGCCTCTGTGCAAAGAAGAAAGAAAATCAATTACAACTTAAAGAAACATTACAAATTATTAAAATTCTAAGATACATTATGTGTACCATCTTTAAATATGTAAACCCATCAGCATCTCACATTTGCTTTAGGAGTTACTGTGCCACTTAGCCAGGATGAGCAGAGGATCCTGGCATTAGAATTGTAAAGGACATCGCAGAACATCTAGGCCAATCTTCTTATTCCACAGCTGAGCAAACTGAGATGGAGTGGGGGGAGTGACTGGTCCAAGATCATATGCACAAAGCATAAGAAGCAGAATTTGAACACAGGTCTTGGGACAACAAAACTACCTCCTCTTTTCAGTGAAAAGCTAGATTTCTAAAGGTAGCCCTTAGCCCCTACTCATTATTTCCAAGGGCACATTAATATTTAGATTCTGTCTAGATCAACACACAGTGAGTGTAAAAGAAAATTATATTTAAAAAACACAATCAGGTTAAAAATAAAGTAAATATTAGGCTGGCTTTATTTCAGCTGATGAAAAATGTAACTCACAGAGGAGTGGTGCTGGAACTTATTACCTCGTATATTGTAGCCATTTAATAAATACCTCTAGGGTTGATTCAGCCCACAAAAAGTCAAGACAAATCACTGTCCCTCTCCAGTGTTTTCCACCTTCCCCAGGATCGGGGTAGAGGTAGAAGACTTCCAAAGATTACACAGGGGGAAAGTGTATCAGAGACTTGGGGTTGGTGGTATGTGTATGTGTGCTGATTGATCAGGAAAAGTAAGGTTTTTTTCGGTACAATTACAGCACTACGTACAAACTCCTAAAATTAAGTCAAGCAAGTTAATTATTTCAGTTACTAATCATAGAGGAAGAATATTGTGGGGGTATCCTGAGTCTTGACCACCCCTTCACCCACAAAACCTCAGAGCTACCCCTTAAACCAGGAAAAGAGATGTAAGAGAGGTCCTCTGAGAACCTCAGCTGCCATAGTGAATGTAGATTGGGAGAGCAGTTCCAAGCCTGTCCTACATATGCATGATCTCACTTGATTCCACAGAAACACACACACATACATCCTGCTCTAATATTAGTATCATCTTTATTTTAAAAAGGAAACTAAGACTCCAAGTGTTTTTTGTCCAAGACCCCATGCCTCAAGGTGGGCAGCAAGCTAAGGTGGAGTCAAGATTGTGGAATAAAGGCAGGGATTGCTTCTGGTTGATGATTTTGTGTAATCTCAGAGCTTTGTCATTAGGCAGGTAGATGGCATAGTGGATAGCACAGGAACAGTCATCTTCCAGAGTGCAAATCCAACTTCACTTACTTAATAAAGGGTGACCCTGAGCAGGCCACTTAACCCTATTGCCTCACTTCCTTTTCTGAAAATGAGCTGGTTAAGGAGATGGCAAATGCATCCAGTATCTCTGTGAACAAAACCCTAAATGAGGTCGTGAGGTGTCAGACATGGTCAAATAACCATCAACCCCAAGAATTCCCTCAATTTCCAGGATGGGCACTGAGGTGAAGAATGATTTAGAATCTTGGATCTGGAGTCAGAAAGACTTGAGTTCAAATCAGACCTCAAGAGAATTGGTAGGCGTGTGTCCCTAGACAAATTACTTAACCTCTCTTTGCCTCAGTTTCCTCTTGCATAAAATGAGAAGGATAATAGGATTTACCTTGAGTCTATATTGTAAAGATAAAATGAGATCTTATCTGTGAAGCACTTTGCATTTTAAAGAGACTCTTTCGCTACAAAAATGTGCATACCTTTTGACCCAGAAATATCACTGCTAGGACTGTATCCCCAAGAGATTATAAAAATGGGAAAGGGACACACATGTACAAAAATATTTATAGCGGCACTCTTTGTGGTAGCCAAGAACTGGAAATCAAGGAGATACCCATCAATTGGGGAATGGCTTAATAAATTATGGTATATGAATGTAATGGTTCCTGACCATTCAGCACCATAAGAAATGATGAACAAGAAGACTTCAGGGAGGCCTGGAAAGACTTATATGATCTGATGCTGAGCGAAAGGAGCAGAACCA
>CM053775.1:46925676-46957754 GCA_028658325.1 Potorous gilbertii
ACCCATAATGTCTGTGCGTGTATACAGGTATACGTATGTATACACATGCATATATATAGTATTTCTTAAAAAGCAGTCTAATATTTTTGCTTTTCTCGAAGTGAAGTTTACTCTTCTATTAAAATTGGACACTTTTACATAAAATTTGAAACATATAACTTCTTTTTACATCTTGATCATATCAATTCTTTGTTTCACTGTCCACTTTTAAGACCTATCCATATCTATCTATCCATCCTTCCATCTATCTATCTATCTAATCTATATCTGTCTATCTATCTCATTACACCATGGAGAAAGAGGTGGTATCGTACAGACCTGATCCTAATGCTTAATCATTAACAAAGGGATGCACTGACACGCCTAAGAACTTATTATCTAGCTGCTTAGGTCAGGAAGTGGATAAAACTGGTGAATGGAAATTCAGAATAGGAAAATGAAAAACATCTATCTTTTTCATACTTGAGATGTTTGAGTATTGCAACAATAAGGTGAATCATATGGACACAACAACAAAAGTTTTTACAACTCACCTGCCCTAGTTAGAGAAATTTCCTATGAAAAGAAGGGAGAAGGACATGGTTATAAGAAAATCAAAACTGTCCCTTCAAGGGCATGAACTGACCTGACATAAACATAGAAGGATAAAGTTTCTTTAAAGCTATTTGTTTCCGTGGAAGAGTCATAGATAACAGTGGCATGACTCAGGATTAATCAGGTGGGAAAATGACCTCTTCAGAAAAGAAATAGCAGAACGAGGAAATCGAGTCAAAAAGCTCTTACCTTTGCCTATGCAAGGTCGTCCTCTCAATCTTTACCAGGCACAGAATTGTAGCATTTCTCTGATCTAACTCCCTTTGAGCAGCCCATGTCTTTTCCCTTGAATGATAGATTATTGACTTAATGCCAATTAAGACGATCACACCCGAAATCAAAACTCAGAATAACATGACGAAACATAGTTTCAAGAGATTTTATCTCACGCCAAGTTAGGATTGGGTGCAATTATCATTATTTTACTCATATGAGGATATACATTCATTCCTTCTAGTTTAAATTGATCCTGAAGTATAATCGCTAGAAATTAAGAAAACACTCACATTCTGTAACTACACACATGCAGTGTGTATAATTACACACTTGAGAATTCGCTTAAAACTCAAAAATGCTATGACCTCCTACAAGCTGTCATGCTGACATATCCATATCTGAAGAGATTACATATTAACCCCTAATAAGACAAAGATAAAATTTTTAAATCTGGGGTCTATTAAGATTAAGTTGACTTTAATATACACTATTCCAGGTACAATTTCATAATATGTATAATCAATGGTCAAAGAGCCTATCAGATAAAAACTTCTTAGAAGTCAAGTTTGTAAGTCCCCTCATTTCAACTGTGAGAGGACCCAGTTTGTCATTAAACCCCTTCATTACTTTACAGGGATGGGGAAGCTGTAGCCTTGAGGTGATATTGTGGCCCTCTACGATGTCAATTGTGGCCCTTTGACTTAAACGAAACCTCACAGAAGAAATCCCATAAATAAAAGAATTTGTTCTATCAAACTTGTACTTAGTCAAAAGGATTCACTTGACATCCTGGAAAGTCACATGTGACCTCGAAGTTGCAGGTTCCTCAACCTTGCTTTAGAATGTCACAACATGCTGTCAGAAAAACTGAGGGAATTTTATGATCCCACCCAAACAGAAGCTCCCAAAGAACCTGATAAGTCCCCAAGGAGCTTCACAGTTAAACACCAACAAAAAAAAATCTTCACTTTCAAGTTGTGACCAAATTCTGTAACAGCTCATTTAATAATCTATCAGCATTCAAAATAAAAGAGAAGTTAAGTTTCTAAAGATACAGTTACCTCACTCTCTAGGTATTTTTTTTTTCAAATTCACAGCCTTTCTTATACAATGATTTCCAGAAAAATCACAACACAAGAAAAATTGAAAACTTAAAAAAAAAATGACCAATATCACGGATTTTAAAAATAATACAACTTAGCTCTTACCACTTAGATAGCATGAATTCACTTGATACATTTCCAAGTTTTCTTACACAGAAAATCACTTTAACCATCTATCAATTTGACATTCTATAGTAATCTTATTCAAACTCAGGGAGGATGAAATTTGACACCCTCATGATTTTAATTCTCATTCACGAATTTTCTAAAGCATGTTGCCTTCTTTAAAGTACAAGGATATTTACTCTTCAGTTTACATGAGATTTATGGGGGAGATTACAGTCTACTTGACATTAAAAATTATTCTTACACTAGTGTGTGTATATCCATGGACATGATCAGAAAATAAAATTTGATAGTCATAGATATCTATTTCAAGTAGAAATTTCACTAATAAATGTACTTTGAAAGTTGAGTTAACAACAATCAATAGTTAATAAAATTGTGAGTTCACTCTGTCCTTTGTGTGACCTGAACTTTTATTGCGTGAACCCCAGGAACTAGCCCCTCCTGGAATAATCGATACTGAGAGAATTGGCTACTCTCCAAAAGATTGTTACTTGATTAACAACCATGAGAAAACATCTGCTGCACATCCTGGTTGCACAAACATTCTGAAGAACTGAGAAATGCTTGGCAAAGACCCAACTATCTTGGCCCCAAGCCTTCTTTGTTCTCCCCCTTTAAAAATCCTTAATTCCCTGAACCTCTTTGGAATCTCGCCCATGGAGTGGAAGCTATGCCTGGGACCCTCCCATTTGGGACTCTGAGGATACCCCGGGATTCCCCAGCCGTGTTGATTGCGAGTTGGTGCTCCCCTGAACTGGTGATGTTTTCTTTCTTTCTTTCCTTTTATTATGGTTATTTTAGTTGTGCTTGCTTTAATTGTGCTAAGAATATTATATTGTTGGTGCTGATTTAAGCTTCCTTGTGTCTGTGTTTAATAAAATCCCTTCCTCTCTCAAGACTGTGTCATTTGTGAGAGCTAATCCGAACGGAAACCAGTATCATCACAACATAAATTGGAATCACGAAGAGGAATTCGCTACACAAATGCCTTACTTTAAGAGAAACACGGAGGGCCCCCGGTTAGCAGAGACACCCGGGTGGGAAGTTTTACCTTATTCTTCATTGGTCCAAGTGTGGGCACAGAATACTGGCCCATCTGAGAACTGGAGAAGCTGTGTAAAGTCCGGCATGACCCCACAATTGACTGAATGTTTAAAAGCTACTCCTATAGAAAAGGGAAAGTACTCAGTGGAATTGGGGGACGTGGCTGGGTACTGCTTACGGTTTACTGGAAAGTATGGATGGAACTAGACAGGATATTAGAGGAGAAGGTGAATATGGAAAAGGAGTTGGTTGGTTTGCAGGGACAAATGTCCATGTTACAGTGTCAGAATTTTATACTTGGAGATCAGGCTAGAAATTTTCAATCTCTAGCAGAGAAGGCAGCCGTTAGAGTTGCCCAATACAAATATAGAAACAGAAGAGGGAAAGTTAATAAGAGGAAAGTGCATGCAGTTGTAGCCTCTGCCGGCAGTTATTGGGACCCGGATAAATGGGATGGAGATATTTGGGATGAAACTGATGAGGAATGGGAAGAAATTACTAGGAAGGTAGTTCCCAATGTTGAGGGAGAAGTGCGTCCTATCCTGCGAAGGAGGGTGGAGGAGATACCAGGAACCGAGCCTAGGAGTATGAATGTGACTGAAGATTTTTCTCAAAGGGAGATTACAGATTTACTAGGTAGGTTTAGTCAAAGGTCAGGGGAACCCTCTATATCTTGGTTGGTCCTCCTCAGTGATAGCGGGGCTGGCGGTGTATTGCTGGATTCCAAGGATTGCATAAAGTTCATCGGTCTCACCTCAAACTCCTTTGTACCCCACTTTAAATCATTTGAAAGGTGATTAGGAATCAGGCCAAGTCCCTCGTATCCGAGCTGTACATGCAGATTATCGTCCTCATTTACCTATTACTATCTATTGGAAGAATGGCTCATTTACTAAAGCTAATGCTCTGGTGGATACAAGGGCGGAGGCCACTCTAATTTATGGAAACCCTTCTAAATTTCGAAGTGGAGTGCCAGTAACCATTTCTGGGCTTGGAGGGGCTGAAGTACCCGCCAGGCAAGTTAAAATAGTGCTGGAAATAGGGCAATGTTTCAAGAGGGAGTATACTGTAGTGACAGTACCTATTCCCGAATATATAATTGGAATAGACATTTTGAATGGAATGACTTTGCATTTACCAGGCGGCTGATATCAATTTGCGGTCCGGACATTGAAAGATATTATGGTGGTAGTAGGAAAATTGAAAATGGAACCAGTAGCTCTATCAATCCCCTCTAAAGTCATAAGTATGAAACAATACAGGATACCAGGTGAGCAACAAGAAATAAGTGACACCATCAAAGACTATGTGAAGGCAGGAGTATTAATGTCTACAACCTCAGCATGGAATAATCCCCCATTTGGCCAGCGAAGTAATCTGATGGATCCTGGCGTAGGACAGTACATTATAGACAGTTGAATAAAGGTACATCCCCTTTGTATGCCGCAGTACCTAATACTATCACTTTCCTAGAATCAGTACAATGTGTTATAGGACAGTGGTATGCAGTGATAGATCTTGCTAATGCATTTTTCACCATTGCTATAGCTACACAGCCTTGTGACCAATTTGCATTTACGTGGCAAGGTAGACAGTACACTTTCACCAGATTGTCCCAGGACTATTTGCATAGCCCCACAATTTGTCACCGATTAGTGGCAGAACACCTAGATGAGTTCAAGAACCCAGATATACAGATTACACATTACATAGATGATATCATGATACAGGCACAAACTAAGGAAAAAGTGGAGGAAGTGCTACCTGCAATAATAACACACATGAAAGGGAAAGGCTGGGAGATTAATCCTGTGAAAATACAGGGACATGCGCAGACAGTAAAATTTTTAGGAATAGTTTGGAATAAAGGGTATCTAGAAATCCTGCCTAAGGCCAGACAAAAAATATTGGATTTCGCACCTCCCAGAGATAAAAAGGAAGCCCATAAATTTATCTATCTCTTTGGGTTCTGGAGGCACACATTCACCACCCAGGGCAAATATTTCAGCCCCTGTACAAAGTTACCAGAAAGAAATATGAATTTGAATGGGGGGAAACTGAGAATAGGGCTTTTGAGGAGGCAAAGTTAGCTATCCAGACTACCTTAGATTTATGGCCATTAAAACCTGGGCCAGTAGAGTTGCAAGTGTCAGCAGCACATGGTTATGCATAATGGAGTCTTTGGCAAAAACAGCATGGCGGAAATGCATCATTGGGATTTTGGTCGGGTAAACTGTCTCCTGCAGGATCTAAATATACTCCTGTTGAATAACAACTTTTAGCAACTTACTGGGCCCAGGTAGAGACTGAACACCTTACCTTGAATCATGAAGTAGTCTTAAGACCAGAAGTTCCCATTATGAGTTAGATAATGGGGACCCCTGCCTCCCATAAAATAGGGCATACCCAAGAAACATTGGTGATAAAGTGGAGATGCTATATTCAGAACCAGGCCAAGCCTGGCAAAGCTGGCATATCAATCCTATATGAAAAAGTGTTGGAACTTCCTGTCACGGGTGAATTAGCACGAGGGACTCTGCCCACCCAAATTTGGCAAATCGATTATATTGGACTGCTGCCTATAAGCCAGGGATGCCAATATGCATGTACTTGCATGGATACCTATTTGGGAGTTCTCATAGCGTGCCCATATAAAGAAGCCACACAAAAGAATACTTGTAAAACCTTAGACATTATATCTCTGTACTATGGGACTCCCCTCAAAATACAAAGTGATAATGGTTCTCACTTTAAGGGTAAAGAAATAGAACAATATTACTCATATCATTCCATGGAACGGATTTACCATTTATCTTATTATCCTGAATGAGCTGGTTTGATTGAGAGAATGAATGGAATGTTGAAGGAGAAATTGAGGAAAATGGGTAGTAATTCTTTAAGTAAATGGAAAGAGAATCTTTTTGAAGCTTTAAAACAAACAATAGGCCTTTAGCAACTGGGGAAGGGACCCCCCTTTCCCGGATGATGACTCCACAATTACAGATAAGAACTGTGGAACCTAACGTACCTACTGTAAAATGGTGGGCCTTTGGTGGTCTGATGGCTCGAATCCCATTTCAAGGATCCTGGGGGTCAGCAGAAAATGATTTACATGTTACTCATGACATACAGTTAGGCCCTGGAGACCAACAAATTTGTAATACTGGGTTTGGGATGGAACTGCCCAGTGGATATTATGGGCAGCTCCTCACTAGATGAAGCTTTGCTAGGATCAAGTGCAAGTTCTAGGAGGAGTCATAGATAATGAGTATAGAGGGGAAATCAAGGTTTGTTTAAAGAATCATCACCCCACTATCACCTTTTTTTGCATTCTCCGGGACCAGAATCTGCCAAATGATTATATTGCCTTATATTGCCTTATTTAAGAATAAAATGGGAACAAGTAAATGAAGCTCCCACCTCTACTGCTAGAGGCAGTAAAGATTTTGGCAGTAACAACATGCCACGAACTGTGGGACATTCCATACTACTGGAAACCCCAGGCCAAAAGGTATGGGTGAAAAAGAATCCGGTTAGCAAACCTCAGCCAGGTGAACTCGTTGCCCAAGGGAAGGATAATACTGCTATTGTACGTTATACTGGAGATGATAAATGGCATAATGTACCATTTACTCAAATGTTTGCATGAAATTAAAGTGGTTTTTTTGGAGGCCTGCTTATGAAGTACCTATTTGCATGGACCCCTGGAGCATCACTGAAAATGTCTAGAGAACAAGTGACTCTACGATGGCGAAATTCCACCAAGGAACTCACTGAAGGAAATTATGTGTGTCCTGCTAATCAAAATTGTAATATTGATAATTAGACTACGGGTGCGAATGCCTCTTTCTTTCGAGCACCCTCCCCTATTTTCGCTATGATCAAAGGCCCCACTCCCTTTGAATTAAGTATAACTTCTGTTATTAATATTACTTGTTGTATTACTCGCATGCCATTTACAACACTAGAAACTCGTTATGAGATAATAAGAAATCAATTAGTTCAAAATAATTGTGCTACCTGGAATATAGACAATGCTACTATTTCATTGTAAATTATTGATACATTACAACATATGTTCTTGTTCTGCACTAGTGCCACCACTTTGACCAACTGAATAGACTGGGTCCAGTATCTCTTGTTATTGTCAATTAGGAGGCCAACTGGCATATCCCCTGATGCTGTGAGAATTCCCAAATCTTGTGTTAACACCTCCCTTAACCACCATAAGCTTGTATTTCACTATAATGTAACCTTTCCCCCTTTGCAATATTGCTTTAGAGTAAGACGAGCATGGTATGATACTTTACTTGGTGGGACAGGAACTGGTTTGGGCATAGTAAATTCAATAGACCTTGAGACCCTGGCCAGCAGACTGCGCAGTGTTGAGAAGGACGTGTCTCAAGCCCTTACTATTAATGCTACATGGTTACCCATGACGATCCTGCCTCACCAATTTACTCCAAAATACCAAGGCCAATTCCTACAAGTCTTTAATGATTCGGCCCTAGCCTCTATTCAGTTTGACACCAATGTCACTAAATTATTTAATTGGACCCGATGCTCTCTTCAAAATATGTATACTTTGATACAAAAGGAAAATGCCCAGAGAATTTTGAGTAATGGAGACCCAGAATTGTGGAAATTGCTGTTTCCCCGCGATAACTATTGGAAATTTCAACAACTGACTCAGACTAAATGTACTCCTATGTGGTGTACTGGAACTACACACTATTATAATGTCATACATTGGAATGTTATGTGCCAGTAACATGTTATTCCCTTTGTCTTGTATAACTATTTTGCTTTGCCTCATCTATATGGGAATTATATAGATATGTACAATGTAACCTATAATCTGCAGGATTGTATTGTAGCTGATAACGGAATGGTGTGTGGGATGATGATCAGACAGATGGAGCCCTGTCTTCTCTCACACTCCTCCAACCTCTGTGACTTAACTTTGTATCCCCAATCTAACTTTTCTATGCTATATGAAGTAGAACCCCAACATATTTGTATAACTACAAATGATCAAACAGACCTGAGTTCTGTTAATCAGGTTGCTCCTTTTTCTGGATGTTTAGTTAATGTTTCTTTCCTTCATTGGCAGGGTAATGATTTCTACTTTTCCCCTGAGGTTCAAAATATAAATATTTCTTGGGTACCCAAATCCTTGCCATTACCTAATGCATACCTATCCCTAGACCCCCTTATACACATTCTGAATCATTCACAACTCCTGCTACAATTATTAGATAAAAATGAAAGAGCTCTCAATGAACATCGTATTCAAACTCATATAGTCGCAGGACAATTGCTTGAGGCCTCTCACCTAGTTACTTCAGATATTAATCACCACTGGTATGATTTTTTATTTAGATCTAACACAGTCACTAAATATTTCTCTACTTTAGCTTCTCCTATTTTACTTTTGACAATAATTTTGATTTTATTATGTGTATGTAACTGTTATATGTATATCTAAATCAGAAGAGTATTTACTAGATGTACACCCCTCGTTCAGTCCCCATACGTCCTTCGTGACCTCAAGGCCAAATGAATTAGCAACAATCAATAGTTAATAAAATTATGAGTCCACTCTGTCCTTTGTGTGACCTGAACTTGTATTGCATGAACCTCAGGAACTAGCCCCTCCTGGAATAAACGGTACTGAAGAATTGGCTATTCTTCCGAGAGACTGTTACTTGATAACAACCATGAGAAAATATCTCCTGCACGTCCTGGTTGCACAAACATTCTGAAGAACTGAGAAATGCTTGGCAAGGACCCAACTATCTTGGCTCCAAGCCTTCTTTGTTCTCCCCCTTTAAAAATCCTTAATTCCCTGAAATCTCTTTGGAATCTCACCCATGGGGAGGACGCTCTGCCTGAGACCCTCCCATTCGGGACTCTGAGGCTGTACCCCGGGATTGCCCAGCCGTGTTGATTGCGAGTTGGTGCTCCCCCGAATTGGTGATGTTTTCTTTATTTCTTTCCTTTTACTATGGTTATTTTAGTTATGCTTGCTTTAATTGTGCTAGAAATATTATACTGTTGGTACCGATTTAAGCTTCCTTGTGTCTGTGTTTAATAAAATCCCTTCCTCTCTTAAGACTGTGTCATTTGTGAGAGCAAATCCGAACTGAAACCAAAATCATCACAACAAAAGTAAGCATGACTAAGGGGAAAATAGGAATACAAGATTTTTTTATAGCAAGGGCATTGATTTACCAACAACAAAGCAAAGAGCAAGGATGACTGTGTGATGGAAGGAGGGAAGAGGCAAGGCTGGGTCTCCTGTGGGAAGGAGGAGCTGAGCTGAGGCCAGGAAGAAGGCAGGCATCACCCCCACACACGCACACAACAACCTTCCGTCCTCTAGATTTCGGGGACTTGCCTCCAGCTCCAGCTGGTTTCACATGGAACCCAGCACCATCGATACCTAAGCCACAGCCAGACAAAGCTACTGCCTGAGGCCCTTCTTGAACAAAGAACCTGACCCTATGCTCTTCCAGCACCTTTCAAAGAATCCCATCTGTCAGCCAGGTGCTCAGAGGAATTGCTTGGCGGGGATGAGGCTAGGAGGAGAGATCCTGAACAAGATGATGTAGCTACAGAGGATTTGCCTTTTCAGTGCAGTGATTCCTTCCACATCGCAGGGCTTAAGGACCCGGGGTCCTCCATCTGAAGAATCCATGTGAAACTTTTTGGTCCTGTATCCATAGGAGAGAAGTCATATTTTTCTGTTTCTGTAATGGGCTGTTTGCAGTACCTTATTGTAAACTTTGGGTTAAGATTGTGGCCATAGGTTTTATTTCATCTGCTGATCTAAACCTGTCATCTGGGTTTCTACAAAACATCCCCCAAAATTCTCATTTTACTTCTTATGCCGACTTGCAATATACAGAAACTATCATTGGGAAAGCCTCAACGTGCAAGGGAGGGCTATACAGTATTTTGACATTGAAGCAGGGAGACAACTTAAAGCACTTTGTCTAAGCCCCCTCCCCCATTTTACAGAAGAGGAAACTGAGGGGCTGAGAGCTGGAATGATTGTTTCACTTGACCCATATGCTACCAGGCTGCAGTCAGATAATTTAGGCCTGGGCACCGATTTTGTTAAAAGGAGAAAAGAAAAAGACTGATGAGAGAGCACTTATAGGTTGACATGACCTTCTCAGTAGACGTAATTTAATCAGGCCCTGTTACTGAAAGGACAATTTAGGCTTAAAGTGCTGAGACTACGGCATAAAATCCCCCAGAGGATGGCAGTGAGGGTCACTTCCGACCATGAAGTGCAACCCTCTGCTGTTACTGAAAGGGAAACTTGAGTCTAGAAAACGGAAGTAACTAGTGAGAGATCACCCACTGCATGGCAGGGGCCTGTGAAATCAAAGAGTTCAAACTGATGCTGTCACAGAAAAGGAAACTGAGGCTGATAGTACGGAAGGGGATTTTTTAAAGATCATCCACAAAATGGCTGGCCTATGTCAGATCAAGGGATTTGACCCTCTCTTGCTAATCAAAGGAAACCTGAGTCCCGGATAGCTGACCTGACTGTAGTGAAATTACCCATAGAATGCCAGAGTTCCCTCAGTTCACATACTTTATGTTTGTCAAGGGATTGAAAGGGATACTGAGGCCTAACAAGCTGAAGTGACTGGTTTGGGATTAGGCATAAACTGGCAGACTTCTCTAATGTAATGGAGTCCTTAGCCCTGCTTTCACTGAGAGCCAAAATAAGACCTGGCAAGCTGGAATCAGTAGTGTGAGATCACCCAAAGGCTACCAGGGCCCTTTCAGCTCATATAATTTAACTCAATGCTGTTGTTGAAAGGAAAACTGAGGCCTAGAAAGTTGACGTTCCTGATGTTAGATACTACATAGGCTGGGAGAGCACAGGCAGGTCATATACTTTTACAGAGGCTTTTTACTGAGAGTGATCCTGAGGACCAGAAAGTTTTAGTAACCGGTATGACTTCACCCTAAAGCTGGCAGGCCCCTCTCAGACAACATGAGATAATCTCAGACAATCTATTTAGTGTTCCTGTCACTGAACTATGTCCTCCTCTACCTCTAGCCACCCCTCTGCCTGGTGGACCTTCATTTTGAACAAAGCTGTCCCTCTCTACTTTTTCACTGTTAACCTTTTCTAGTATATGGTTTACATGTTTGGCCCAAATTCTCTGTCCACCCAATAATAACTTTTAACCCCTAATACAGGTTAACAGTCTGAGAAACGACCTCACAGGCCATCTATTTCACCCCCTTCCCCATTATCCAAATGAAGAAACAGGCCAGGTGAACAAGAATAACTTGTCCAGTGTCATATTAAGTAACCTACGCCTAGAAAACACACCCCATGCAATCAAGTCTAAGCCTCTCAACATGAAATGAAAGATACTTAAGATAAAAAGAGTGTCTAACAGAATTTGACCTCAGGTATTTGTGACTGTGAAGTTCAGTGATGATCTTCCATCTTTCCACAATTTCTAAGACTAAAGCCTAAGGCATGAGTCTTTAAGAGTTTTCTCTGACTTTCATACATACTAAAAGATTTGGGCCTTTAGTGCCCAACAGCCAAAATGTGGCTTTCTTTGGCCATTGTCCCTCCACCAAGATTTCTCTTAGTGAAGAATTAACATTAGAAAATTATGCTTTGGTGGAAATCACATCAGCTCGTTACTAATAATAGAAGATTCATCGTCAATGGTTTTAGAAGCTTTGGTACCAGAGAAATAACAACCACTGGAATCTTGTCTGATGTTTTCAGTTATTCTGGTCAGGTAGCACAGCACCAATAAGAGCACCTTTTATTGAGAAATGTATCAAGTTCCAGAGATCATATATTCCACTCCCCGCCACTTTGTGATATTTTTAAAATTGGAGAGACATGATTTCTAAGTAATTTTTTTCTTTTTCTTTTAAAATTAAAAGGAACTACTGATTCCTTCCACTTCAGTCTAGGAACATCTAGAGATATGAGAGCAACCACTGGACATGGTAGTATAAGAGGCAACGGGATGGAGTGTGTACATTGCTGAACTTCACGGATACAAACACTTGAGTTCAAATCCAACCAAAAGCCCTGGCTATCTGTGTGATCACAGATAAGTCTCATTCGTTGCCTTGGCTTCAATCTTTTCCTCTGTAAACTGACTGAACTACACTGGACTTCTTGGGACTTCCTTTCCATCTGTGAAAGGCAAGTCATTTCCATTCCCTGGGTTTCAGCTTCCTCCTCTGTAAATTAGGGTCTTAAATTAAATGACTCTGAGGTTCCTGTCAGTTATAGACAACTCATCTCTAAAATAGGTAAGAACATGTTATTTCATTTCCCTGGGCCATAATTTCTTTCTCTGCGTAATTGAGAGAAACGATTTTTAATATCCAATGATTTGGGGAGATCCAGAGAATGGTTGGATCAGTTCACAGCTCCACCAACAATGCATTCCTGTTCCAACTCTCCCACATCTTCTCCAACATTCATCATCTTCCTACTTTGTCGTATTAGCCAATCTGGTAGGTGGAGTGTGGTGTCTCAGAGCTGTTTTGATTTGCATCTCTCTAATCAATAGTGATTTAGGTGAATTTTTCATATAGCTATAGGTATCTTTATTTTCTTGCACTGAAAACTATCTGTTCAAATCCTTTAATCATTTATCAATTGGGGAATGACTTGTATTCTTGGACATTTGTCTCAGTTCTCTATACATTTTAGAAATGAGGCTTTTATCACAGACACTAGTCGAAAAAATTCTTTCCCAGTTTTCTGCTTCCCTCCTAAACTTGGCTGCATTGGGTTTGGTTGTGCAAAAACTTTTCTGTTTAATGTAATCAAAATTTTCCATTTTGCACTTCGTAATGCTTGTTTAGTCAAAAATTCTTCCATTCACCATAAATCTGATAAAGATACTATTCCTTGCTCCACTAGTTTGTTCATAGTATCAGTCTTTATACATAGGTCACGTAGTCATTGGGGCTTTATTTTTATGTACGGTGTCAGGCATTGGTCTATGCCTACTTTCTGCCTCATTGTTGTCCAGTTTTCCCAGCAATTTTCATTGAGCAGTGAGTTCTTATCCCAGAACCTGGGGTCCTTGGGTTTATCAAACAGGAGATTGCTGTATTCATTGCCTACTCTATCTTGAGTACCTACGCTATTCCTCTTCTCTATCCTTTTGTTTCTTAGCTAGTATCAAGTTGTTTTGAAAATTGCTGCTTGGTAAGACAATTTGAGACCTGGTAGAGCTAGGCCACCTTCCCTAGCTTTCCTTTTCATTAGTTCCCTTGCTATTCCAGACATTTTGTTCTTCCTGATGAATTTTGATATCAATTTTTCCAGCTCTAGAAAGTAATTATCTGATAATTTAATTGATATGTTACTAAATAAGTAAATTAATTGAGGTAGAATTGCCATTTTTATTATACTGACTTGGCTGCCCAAGAGCAACTGCTGTTTTTCCTCTTACTTTGATCTGACTTTATTTGTGCTAAAAGTGTCTTGTAATTGTGTTCATATGGCCTTTGGATTTGTTTTTGGTAGGCAGAATTCCAAATATTTTATAGTGTCACAGAAGACTGTGAAATATCTCATTGGAGAAACAACTTACGTAGAGTATAGATCCAGGAGAGACTTAAAAACTATGGGAATACCTGAAAGCCACCATCAAAAAAAGAGCCTGCAGTGGTAATTCTAATCTCAGATTCTGGGCAGGAAAGTTTTTGGTTGCTTTCAGACCAGTGTTCAGGCCAGGAGAAGAGTAAACTCCTCTCCTATGATTGTGACACATTGGAGGAAATGAGAAGTTACAGGTCCCCAGAGTATACCCTCTTCTTGACGTAGAACAAAAGTCAAATAGCTGTCTGGGATAACGCCTGAAAAAAGAAAAAAAAGTAAGACTATAGAAGGTTACTTTACTGATAAACAGGTATTTTTTTCCATCCTTTTCAGTGACTAAGAATAATGTATACTATTAGAGGGAATCAAGGCTCCTGCATCCAAAACACCGAAAACATATGTGCCATGATCTCTGGTCATGGAAGAGCTCAAAAAGGATTTTGAAAATCAAGTAAGAAAGGTGGAGGAAAAATTAGGAAGAAAAATGAGAGCGATGTAAGAAAATAATGACAAGTAAGTCAACAGTTTGCTAAAGGAGACCAAAAAGAAAAAATGCTAAAGAAAATAACACTTCTAAAAATAGGCTAACTCCCCTGGCAAAAGAGGTCCAAAAGTCCAGTGAGGAGAAGAATGCATTAAAAAGCAAAATTAGCCAAATGGAAATAGAGGTTCAAAAGCTCACTTAAAAATAGTTCTTTTTTTTAATGTTTTTTTATTTGTTTTTAGTTTTTGACATTTATTTGCACAGAATTTTGAGTTTCAAATTTTCTCCCCATCCCTCCCCTCCTCCTGCCCTATAATGACATGTATTCTGATTACCTCTTCCCTGGAAATGACCTCTCTTCTATCACACGCCTCCCTTCCCTTATCGCCCTCTTCTCTCTTTACTTGTAGGGCAAGATTGATTTCTATATCCAATTACATGTATATCTTATTTGGTAACTGTATGCATTCATCACTAAAAGTTTTTGTTCCGTCTTCTCTCCCTTCCTCCCTCCCCATCCATCCCCACTGAGAAGACAAGCAATTTAACACAGGTTGAATATGTGTCGTTTTGAAAAAGACTTCCAAAATAGTCTTGTTGTGTAACTATATTTCTCTCCATTCTATCCTGCTACCATTTATTCTGTTCTCTCTTTTGACCTTGTCCCTCCCCAAAAGTGTTTACTTCTAATTACTCCTTTCTCCCATTTGTCTTCCCTTCTATCATCCCCCCACCACACCTGTCCTCTTCTCACCTACGTTCCTGCAACGTAAGATAGGTTTTCATACCAAATGGATTGAGCATATTATTCCCTCCTTAAACCAAACGTGAAGAGAGTAAGCTTCACTTTTTCCCTGTCACCTCCTTCCTTTTCTCCTCCCATTGAAAAAGATTTTTATTGCCTCTTTTATGAGAGATATTTTGCCCCATTCCATTTGTCCATTTCTCCTCCCAATATATTCCTCTGTCACCTCTTATTATTAATTTTAGATAACACCCCTTCTTATTTAACTCACTCTGTGCTCTCTGTCTACATGTGTGTGTGTGTGTGTGTGTGTGTGTGTGTGTGTGTGTACGTGTGTACATAAACCCTCCAACCACACAAATATTGAGAAATGTCATAAGAGTTACAAATGTTATCTTTCCACGTGGGAATGTAAGCATTTCAAGTTTAGAAAGTCCCTTATGATATCCGTTTCCTGTTTACCTTCTCATTCTTCTCTTGATTCTTGTGTGTGAAAGTCAAAATTTTATGCAGTTCTGGTCTTTTTAGCAGGAATAATCGAACGTGCTCTATTTCATTGTAAGATCATTTTCCCCCTGAAGTATTATACTCAGTTTTGCTGGGTAGGTGATTCTTAATCTGAATCCTAGCTCCCTTGACTTCTGGAACATCATATTCCAAGCCCCTTGATCCCTTAATGTAGAAGCTGCTACATCTTGTGTTATCCTAATTGTATTTCCACAATACTTGAATTGTTTCTCTCTGACTGCTGAAAATATTTGCTCCTTGACCTGGGAACTTTGGAATTTGGATACAATCTTCCTAAGAGTTTCTCTTTTTGGTTCTCTTTCAGCAGGGGATCGATGGATTCTTTCAATATCTGTTTTTCCCTCTGGTTTTAGAATATCAATGCAGTTTTCCTGAATATTTCATGAAAGCTGATGCATAGACTCTTTTTGATCATGGGGTTCTGGTACTCCCATAATTTTAAAATTATCTCTCCTGGATCTATTTTCCATGTTAGTTGTATTTCCAATGAGATAGTTCACATTATCTTCTACTTTTGCATTCTTTTGATTTTGTTTAGTAGATTCTTGGTATCTCATAAAGTTATAAGCTTCCATCTACTCCATTCTGATTTTTAAAACAGTGAACTTTTGAACCTCCTTTTCCATCGCTAATTCTCCTTTATAAAGCATTCTTCTCAATGTTTTGGAACTCTTTTGCCAATTAAGTTGCCATTTTTTAAAGTTATTTTTCTCCTCAGAATTTTTTTTTGTGTCTCCTTTATCAAGTTTTTGATTCACTTTCCATGATTTTCTTGAATAACTCATTTCCCTTCGCAATTTTTCCTCCACCACCCTTATCTGATTTTCAAAATCCTTTCTGAGTTCGTCCATAGTCGGAGATCATTGCATATTTTTTTTTGAGTTTTTGGAAGCCTTGCCTTCCCCTAATGCTATGCATTTTTCTTCCTCATTGGAAAGGATGGAAGAAAACACCTGTTCACTAAGAAATCAACCTTCTACAGTCTTGTGTTTTTGTCTCTTTTTTTAGCATTTTCCCAGCCAATCACTTGACAGTCCAGTCCTTTGTCAAGTGTAGACTATACTCGAGGAACCTGTAAGTTCTGAATTCCACCAAGTTAGCCCAGTCAAGAAAGAGGTGTTTACTCCTCTCCTGGCCTGTGCATTTGTCTGGGAACAACCAAAAACATTTATCTCCAGAATCTAATAGAAATAGAATTCCCTCTCCACGGCTTCCTCCAGCTCCACCACAACAGGACTGCTCCTCACCCCAGGGCCAGGGTAAGAACTGAGATTCAGTTCAGCTGCTCAATTTCCTGAGAGGCTTTAGTTGGAGGGCAAGGTCACGACTCAGGGCTGAGATTCAAGAAAGTTGCTCAATTTCCCCAGGGACTTTGGAAGGAGGGCTCCCAAAGTGGATGCTAAATCTGCAGTGGTTGCTGCTGGCAGGGCCAGACCACTTTGCTTTCTAACAGAAAAAAAAAAAAACCTTTCTCACTGACTTTTGAAGCTTTCTTTGTCGTTTGTGGGTTGAGGGATTAGAGGAGGTCTGCTGCTGCTGCGCATTCTACTCCCAAGTCCACTTCCTGTCCTGTTCTGGCCGGTGCTGAGCTGGCAGGGCTGGGCTGGGTTCTGTGGGCTGTGCTCTTGTCCCTGCCCCTTGTGATAGACCTTTCCTCTTGGCCTTCCATGCTACGTTGGGCTAGAAATCTCATTGATTCAGTCGTTTTGTGTCTTCTCCTGCGCTAGAATTTGCTTAGAGTAATTTTTTACAGGTATTGTATGGGTTGTGGGGGAAGAACTAAAGTATGTGCATCTTTCTACTCTGCCATCTTGGCTGTGTTCCCCAAGAAAATAGTTACTTAAAAATTAGAATGGAGCACATGGAAGCTAATAGCTTCATGAGAAACCAAGAAATTACAAAACAAAACCAAAACAATGAAAAGATAGAAGACAATGTGAAATATCTCATGGGAAAAACAACTGATCTAAAAAATGGATCTTGGAGAAATAATTCAAAAAATATGAGATTACCTGAAAGCCATGATGAAGAAAAGAGCCTAGACTCTATCTTTCATGAAATTATCAAGGAAAACTCCTCTGATATTCTAGAACCAGAGGGCAAAATAAATATTGAAAGAATTCACCAATCATCTCCTGGAAAATATCTAAAAGGTGAAACTCCTAGGAATATTGTAGCCAAATTCTAGAGCACCAAGGTCAAGGAGAAAATATTGCCAACAGTTAAAAAGAAACAATTCGAGTATTGTGAAAGTACAATCAGGATAACACAAGATGTAGCAGCTTCTACATTAAGGGATCAAAGGGCTTGGAATATGATGTTCCAGAAGTGAAGAGGACAAGATATATAATCAAATATCATCTACTCAGCAAAACTGAGTATAATACTTCAGAGGGAAAAATGGTCACTCAGTGAAATAGAGGACTTTTAGCATTCTTTTTTTTTATATAAATTTATTTATTTAATTTTTACATTCATTTTCACAAGATTTTGGGTTCCAAAATTATCTCCCCATTTGACCCCACCCCCCACCCCAGTACACCCAGCATTCTAATTTTCCCTATCACCAATCTACTCTCTCTTCTATCATCCCTCTCTTCTCTTGTCCCCATCTTCTCTTTTGTCCTGTAGGGCCAGATAACTTTCTATCCCCATTCCCTGTATTTCTTATTTCCTAGTAGCAAGAATAATACTCAACAGTTGTTCCTAAAACTTTGAGTTCCAATTTTTCCTCATCCCTCCCTCCCCACCCATTCCCTTTCAGAAGGCAGGCAATTCAATATGGGCCGTATCTGTGTAGATTTGCAAGTTACTTCCATAATAGTCGTGTTGTGTAAGACTAACTATATTTCCCTCCATATTATCCTGCCCCCCATTGTTTCTATTCTCTCTTTTGATCCTGTCCCTTCCCAAGAGTATTGACTTCAAATTGCTACCTCCTCCCATTGCCCTCCCTTCCATCATACGCCCCACCCTGCTTATCTCCTTGTCCCCCACTCTCCTGTATTGTAAGATAGGTTTTCATACCAAAATGAGTGTGCATTTTATTCCTTCCTTTAGTCGAATGTGATGAGAGTAAATTTCATGTTTTTTTCTCAGTTCTCCTCTTTTTCCCTCCGCTAAAAAGTCTCATGCTTCCCTCTTCTATGAGAGATAATTTACCCCATTCCATTTCAGCCTCTCTCCTCCCATTACATTTGTCTCTCAACATTTACCTTGATTTCTTTTAAGGTGTGATCCCATCTCATTCAATTCGCTTTGTGCTCTCTGTCTCTGTGTGTGCGTGCATGTGTGTATGTGTGTGTGCACGTGTACGCACACGTGTACATGTGTGTGTGTGTGTCTGTGTGTCTGTGTGTGTGTAATCCCACCAACTAACCAGATACAGAGAAATTTCAGGAGTTACAAATATTGTCTTTCCATATAAGAATGTAAACAATTCAACTTTGGTAAGTCCCTTATGACCTCCCTTTTCTGTTTACTTTTTCATCCTTCTTCTCATTCTTGTGTTTGAAAGTCAAATTTTCTTTTCAGCTCTGGTCTTTTCATCAAGAATGCTTGAAAGTCCTCTATTTCATGGAAAGACCGTATTTTCCCCTGAAGTATTATACTCTGTTTTGCTGGGTAGGAGATTCTTGCATTTAGACCTAGTTCCTTTGACTTTTGGAATATCCTATTTCACGCCCTTCCCTGGAATATCCTATTCCACTTCCTTCGATCCCTTAATGTAGAAGCTGCAAGAATTTGTGTTATCCTGATTGTATTTCCACAATACTGGAACTGTTTCTTTCTAGCTGCTTGCAATATTTTCTCCTTGACCTAGGACCTCTGGATTTTGGCCATAATGTTTCTAGGAGTTTTTCTTTTTCGATCTCTTTCAGGCGGTGATCGGTGGATTCCTTGAATATTTATTTTGCCCTCTGGTTCTAGAATATCTGGACAGTTTTCCTTGAAAATCTCATGAAGGATGATGTCTAGGCCCTTTTTATTGATCATGGCTTTCAGGTAGTCCCGTAATTTTTAAATTGTCTTTCCTGGATGTATATTCCAGGTCAGTTGTTTTTCCAATGAGATATTTCACATTATCTTCCATTTTTTCATTCTTTTGGTTTTGTTTTTTGATTTCTTGTTTTCTCAGAAAGTCATTAGCCTCCATCTGTTCCATTCTAATTTTGAGAGAACTATTTTCTTCAGTGAGCTTTTGCACCTCTTTTTCCACTTGGTTTATTCTGCTTTTGAAAGTATTCTTCTCCTGATTGGCTTTTTTGAACCTCTTTTGTCAATTGAGTTAGCCTATTTTTCAAGGTGTTATTTTCTTAAGCATTTTTTGAGGTCTCCTTTATCAAGGTATTGACCTGTGTTTCATGCTTTTCTTGCATCTCTCTCATTTCTCTTCCCAGTTTTTCCTCCACCTGTCTGAGTTGATTTTCAAAATTCTTTTTCAGCTTTTCCATGGCCTGTGCCCATTGGATATTTATTTCAGATGTTTGGGATACAGAGGCCTTGACTCCTATGTTTTTACCTGATGGTAAGCATTGTTCTTCCTCGTCAGAGAGGAAGGGTAGAATCATTTGTTCCCCAAGAATGTAATCTTCTATGATCTTATTTTTTTTCACCTTTCCTGGGCATTTTCCCAGCCAGGTACTTGACTTCTGAGATTCCTCTCCACCCCACCTTGCCTCCAGATCTGCCCAGCTAGTGCTTGGGATCTGAGATTCAAATGCTGCTCCCCAGCATCTGGTGTGCCTGGCTGCTGTTCAATGGGAGCTTAAGTTCTGGTGCTCAGGTAGGGGCAGGGCCACTTCCCAGTCTCAGTTCCCTCAGGGGGTTTATGCAGAGACCTTCCATAATGGAGCTCCTGCCGTGGTCCTGCCTGCTCTGGGAGTCTCTGGCCCCCTGCTGCCTCTGCCACTGACTCCCAAAAGGTCCTGGGTTATGGAGACACCTCATTCCCCTCTCAGCCTATCCAGACATCTCTCTCGCTGACCTGTACGTTTGTGGGTTGAAGAACCTTCGTGGTCGCTGGAGATTTTGTCCCTGAAGCCTGCTCAGATCTCCTCGCTCCTCTCAGTGGCGCATGACCAGGGCAGGGCTGGGATCCTCTCCTGTCTGATGTGCGACGGACCTTTGGGATCGGTTTTTCAGGGCTCTCTGGAACGGAAATCTCTTTCACTGTGTTGCTGCGTGGCTTCCACTGTTCCAGAATTTGTTGGGAGTTCTTTTTATAGGCAATCCATGGGCTGTGGGTTCGGATCTACCATATGTGTGTCTTTCTACTCTGCTATCTTGGCTCTGCCCCCACTTTCAAGCATTCTTGATGAAAATGCTGGAATTGTTTACAAAACTTGACTTTCAAACACAAGAATGCAGAGAAACAGGAAAAAGTAAACAGGAAAGAGAAATCGTAAGGGACTTCCTAAAGTTACACTGTATATATTCCTACATGTAAAGGTAATATTTGTAACTCTTGAGACTCTTATCAGTATTTCAGTAGTTGGATAAATTATACACACACAAACACACACACACACACAAATACATACATATGTAGACAGAGAACACAGGATGAGTTGAATAAGCTGGGATGATGTCTAAAAAAAGAAATTTATATAGTGAGGGAAGATTATATTGAGAGGAGAAACAGGGAAATGGAATGGTGTAAATTTTCTCTCTTTAAAGAGGCAGGAAAAAGTTTTTTCAGTGGAAGGAGAAAAGGGAGAAGGTGACAGGGGAAAAGTGAAGCTTACTGTCTTCACATTTGGCCTGAGGAGGGAATAATATGTTCACTCATTTTGGTATGAAAATTTGACACTTCAGGAAAGTAGGGGAAAAGGGGTCAAGTCAGGGGTGTTAGAAAGGAGGGCAAATGGGAGGAGGAAAGTTTGGGTGGGACAAGGTGAAAGGAGAGAATAGAATAAATGAGGGGCAGGATACGATGGAGGGAAATATAGTTAGTCTTACACAGCATGATTCTTATGGAAATCTTTTACAAAACTACATCTATAGCCTATATTGAATTGCTTGTCTTCTCAGTGGGGATGGGTGGGGAGGGAGGAAGGGAGACAAGTTGGAGCTCAAACTTTTAGGAACAAGTGCTGAAAACTGTTTTTGCATACAAGTAGGAAACAGGAAATACCGGTTATGCAGTATAGAAATCTATCTTGCCCTCCAAGAAAAGAGAGAAGATGGGGATAAGGGAAGGGAGGGGTGTGATAGAAGCGAGGCCATATTGAGGGGAGGGGTTATCAGAATGCAAGGCCTTATGTGGTGGGGTGAGGGGAGAGATGGGGATAACATTTGGAACTCAAAATTTTGTGAAAATGAAGGTTGAAAAATGAAGATAAATAAACATTAAAATTTATGATAAATAAAGTACTTTGTGTTAAAATGCTATATATGTACACACACACACACACACACATACACACATATATATATATATATATATATATATATATATATATATATGATTATTATTATTAATATATTTTTGCTCAAAGGGGAAAAATAAAATAAAATTAAATCTTCTGCATGATGTTGGGCAAATGGTCCCTGGAATATGTGGGTATTGGATTAGATGGTCTCTAAGCACACTCCCGTCTCTTGATCTAGATTCCTATATTCCTGTAAATCCACTGAACGCCTTAAAGGAAAGACAAGTTAGATAAAGACCAGAAGGCAAAGATACACACTGTAAATTTGGGAATGTTGGCAGTGCCTGAAAGGAGAAAGTTGACTGTTCAGAATGTAGTGTTTTCCGTGCAAGAGTGATGGAGAGCATGGTTTAGGGGAAATGAGATGAATGAAAGGCCAGAAACAGACTTTCTTTGTAATTGATATGCAATTTGTCAATTAGACTAGCTTATAATATACTGATAGTCAATGGTATCTTTCCATAACCAAAGCGAAAACCATGGAGGTGACTTAATGCTTCAAAACCTTTGCAGAAAGGGTGGCCTTTGACAGGAAAAGATCAACCCCAATGGGTTCACAATGAATGAGACAGTGGGTAAGTTAATATGAGGTGGTGGGCTCAATGTCTTCAGCTCCTCCTGTTGAAAACATGGCTTCATCATGGGATTCAGCCACCTCCAGTAATCTGAACAAAGGAATTCTTCTCTACTCAGACCGCTCTTGCCAACCAGAGTGCTTCTGCTTCATGATCTTACCCTAAACCACAACGTGGGTCTCCATGGGCATACACTTAATGCTTTAGGGCTGGAATTCACCTGGCTTTCATTCTTTTTACACTCCAATCAGAGGTAAGGTCTTCTAGCTGGTTGAGGTACTGCCCAGGATCAGGGAGTCTGTTCTCTCAGGATTTGAATATCTCCGTTATCAACAATGTCTTTCAGAAACTGACTGACTTACAGGGGATGTTCCCTGAATGAGAAAAAAGAAAAATCTAATGTTAATTTAATATTTCGTTATGAATATGGTAGGAAAAAATTTCTCTCAGCGAGAAGACAAGATTTTTTAATAAAAAGTTGGATTAGAATTCTATACTCACTACTGAGGTCAATGCATATAGCTAGACTCGCTATCTGATTTTACATACTCCTCGGGTTATGGTTTATGTTTTGCTTTCCTTTGTTTTGTTTTATTTTGTTTACTGTCCCTGGATAGGGCAGTTAGTGCAGTGGAGAGAAAACCAGGCTTGGAGCCAGATAGATCTTAGTTCGTCTGGCCTTAGACACTTACAATGTAACCCTAAGTAAGTCACTTAACTCTTATTTGACTAGTTCCTCATCTGGAATATGGTAATACATTGAAGCAGGAAATAGCAAACCACTGTAGTATCTTTGCTAAGAAATCTCCGTGGATAGAAGTCTACGGCATCACGCAAATTTGGGCATCTCTGAGTGACTGTGCAGCACCCATGGGCAACTGGACAAGTATTTCCTTGAAAGTCTCATTTCTCACTGGTCAAGCCGCACTCAAATATGATATTCCTTTCATAAATTTCCTTCTAAACAAAGATCAATCTTTTTTTGCATTTATGTCTTTCTAATTTTTGACACTTTTGAGTGGGTAACATTAAGACTTTGTCCACTTAACCACACTGAAGGGTAAAACTAGCTCAATGCTGCCCCACTGCTATGAAGTCTTTTCCTGTACTGGATGACTTCTGATATTATGGAGAGTTTCACAGATAATTTGAGGGTGATGATTCAATCTGAATTCATATATACCCCGAAGGAATTCCATACTATCTTCCTTTAATAAATTTAGCATTTTATTTAGTTACATTCAGCGTGTTTAACCAGAAAGGAGCTGTAACATGGGAGAAAATTCAATAAAAATATGGTTTTAAAAGAGTCACTGAGTCGACAGTAGACAACAGACTAGAAGTGCAATATCTGCACTGAACACAAAATAAGGAACTCCATTGTATAACACATTCCTACTCTGGCCTAAAACTTTGGTTGGAATGGCAATATTCTGTCTACCCACAAGATGTCACCAAAAGTTGTCAAATTCTGCAATGTTGAGCTGTGAGAAGACCTTACTAAAATACTCTTCAACATCTTTTTTTTTTCACCATTCGATGTCAGGAAAACACTGTGACATTAGTTCCCATGGCACTCAGTCAAAAAGCATTTCTTAAAAGCCTACTCTGGAAAGTTGGAACACTAATTCATTGTTGCCATAGCCGTGAGCTCATCCAACCATTCTGGAGAGTAGTTTGGAACTATGCCCAAAGGGCTTCAAAAATATGCATACTCTTTGACCCAGAAATATCGCTCCAAGACTGTACTCCCAAGAAATAAAAATGGGAAAGCGCCCCACCACATGTACAAAAATATTTATAGCAGCACTCTTTGTAGTTGCCAAAAACTGGAAATCAAGGGGATGTCCATCAATTGGGGAATTGCTGAATAAATTATGGTATAAGAATGTAGTGGAGTACTATTTCCCCATAAGAAATGATGAACAAAAAGACTTCAGAAAAGCCTGGAAGGAATTACATGATCTGATGCTGACCGAACGGAGCAGAACTAGGAGAACTTGGTGCACAGCAACGATCACAATGTGTGAGAATTTTTCCTGGTAGACTTGGAACTTCATAATAATGCAAGAACTTAAAAAAATCCCAATAGTTTTCTAAGGCAAAATGCCTTTCACACTCAGAGAAAGAACTATGGAATTCATTCGCAGAATGTAGAAGTTCATGTTTGTGTGTGTATTATGCTTTGATTTGTTACATGATTTCTTCCATGTATTTTAGTTCATCTACACACCATGAGTATAATCAAAACGTGTTCAATAGTAAAGTATATGTAGAACCTATATAGAATTGTGTGCCATCTTGGGGAGGGAAGGAGGTGGTTGTGGGTAGATGGGGGGATAAAAATCTAAGCTTTTTGGTAGTGATTGTAGAACATTAAAAAAATAAATAAAATAATTAAAAAAGATAAAATCTTACTCTGGGGCACACACTGGGCCTTTGTGAAACGGATGAAAAATTACAAAAGTATAATTTGCCCAGATTAATAAAAGATGAAATAAAATATTTAAAAAAAAACCCTGTTTTGGAAGAAGAAATTGAACAAACCATCAGTGAACAGTCTAAGAAAAAAACCACCAAGTCCAGATGAATTTGCATGGAAATTCTATCAAACATTTAAAGAACAATTAATTCCAATATTATGTAAACTATTTGGGAAAACAGGCAAAGAAGGAATCTTTACAAATTCTTTGTATGGTAAAAATTTGGTGCTGATACAGAAACCAGGAAGAGCCAGAAGAGAAAAGAAAATTATAGAACAATTTCTCTAATAAATATAGATGACAAAATTTAAATAAAATATTAGCAAAGAAATCACAACAACTTACAGTGAAGATAATACACTATGAGCAGGTAGAATTCACACCAGGAATGCATGGTTGGTTCACTACCCTGAAAATTATTGGCATAATTGACAATATCAAGAATGGAACTGTAAGAAATCGTATGATTACCTCAGTTGAGGCAGAAAAAGAATTTGATAAAATACATCATCCGTTCTTTTCAAAAACACCAAAAGAGCATAGGAATACATGGAGTCTTCCTTAAAATGACAGCATCTATCTAAAATCATCAGCAAGCACCACATGTGATGGGGATATTCCAGAAGCATTATCAATAAAATTAGGGGGAAAAAGGGATGTCCACTATTCCCCCAGTTATTCAATATTGTACCAGAAATTTTAGCTTTACTAAGGAGAGAAGAAAAAGAACTTGACGGAATCAGAAGAGGCAAAAAAAACACAAAATTATTACTCTTTGAAGATGATATGATGGCACACTTAGAGAATCCTGGAGAATCAAATAAAAATTTACTTGAAATAATAAATTACCATAATTGCAGGATATAAAATCAATCACTAATACTTCTACGTATAACTAACAAAGCCCAACAGAAAGTGACTGAAAGAGAAATTCTATTTCAAGTTACTGTAGATATTGTAAAATATTTGGGAGTCTCTCTGCCAAAATGAACACAGTAACTATATGAAAACAATTACAAAACATTTTACAAGGAAATAAAGTGAGATTTAAATGATTGGAGAAATATCAGTTGCTCATGGGTAGACTGAGCTAATATAATGAAAATTACAATTCTACGTACATGAAATTATATATTAAGTGTAATATCAATGAAACTACCAAGAAATTACTTTCTAGAGCTAGAAAAAATATAAACAAAATTCATCTGGACGAATAAATGGTCCAGAATATTAAGGGAATTAAAGAAAAGATATGCGAGGGAAAGTGGCCTAGCTATACCAGGTCTTGAATTGTATTATAAAGCAGTAATCATGAAAACTACTTTTGTCAGGGCTAAGAAAAAAGTGGTGCGCCAGTGAAATAGATTAGCTGCATAAAACACAACAGGTTACAACTACAGCAATCACTATTTGATCATTTCGGCTTCTGGCAAAAGAACTCATTATTTATCAAAAACTGCTGGGAGGCAGAGCCAAGACGGTGGAGTAGAAGCTGGGACCTGCCTGGGCTCTTCCCCCAAACCACTCAAACACCTGTAAAAAGTGACTCTAAACAAATTCTAAAGCAGTAGAAGCAACAAAATGATGGAGTGAATCAGATGTCCAGCCCAAGAATATCTGTTAGGAAGACAGAAAGGGTATATTGCACCAGGTTTGGAGCACAGCACAGCCCGGTGAGGGCTGTGTGGGCACAGATGCAACTGGAACAAGTCTCAGTGTGCCAAATCACTGGCAGCTGTAGTGTTTTCCACACTTCTAAACACACAGGCACCAAAGGTAGCTTCAGATGTCAGTGGGAAAGTTCTTTCACCTTGTTGAGAGAGCAACTTGGTCTGGCTCCAGCCCCAGTCCCAGTCCTAGGGCAGTAGCAGCCACTATTGCAGTGACAGCTCCTCCTCGAGCTCTCAGCCTACAGAATTTGGGGGAATCTAGTAGTTGATGGTGGTCGCAGTGTTGAATGTTGGTCTTAGGGTGAGGAAGAGCACTGGAGTGTTAGAACTGGTGGTAGCTATGGAGAGGGAAAGCTACTCTCAGTTCCAAGAAAGAAAAGAGTGCTTATGATTTCTCACACACCACAGTGCAGGCCAGGAGAGAAGCAAACACCTCTTCCGTTCTCCTATCACTTTGAAGCTACCGAAATTTTACAGGTCCCTAGAGATATGTCTGGAAACAGATGTGCAAAACTTTGAAACCTGGGGCAGTACAACCTCCACTTAACAAAGAGATCAAAAGTCAAGTAATTAGGTGAGAAAATGACAAAAAAGGGGGAAAATAAGACTATAGAAGTTTCTTTTCTTGGTGGAAATGAATTTTCTGATGACAAGGAAGGTCACAGAATACCTTCAGGGGAAGACAGCAAGGTAAACTATCCTACACCCAAAGACTGCAAGAAAAATATACAATGGTTTCAGGCCATGGAAGAGATCTAGTGGGATTTTAAAAATCAAGTAAGAGAAGCAGAGGAAAAATTGGGAATGGAAATGAGAGTGATGTAAGAAAATCATGAAAAATAAGTCAACAATTGGCCTAAGGAGACACATAAAAATGCTGAAGAAAACGAAACCTTTACAAATAGTCTCACCCAAATGGCAAAAGTAAACCAAAAAGCCAATAAGGAGAACAATCCTTTTACAAATGAGAATTGGCAAAATGGAAATGAAGATCCACAACCTCACTGAGAAAAAATTTCCTTAAAAATTGGAATGGGTGCAGCCAGTTTGTGCAGTGAGTAAAATACCGGCCCTGGAGTCAGAGGACCTGAGTTCAAACCTGGCCTCCAATACGACACACACCTACTAGCTGTATGACCTTGGGCAAGTCACTTAACCCCAATTTCCTTGCCTTCTCCACTGCAAAATACAAAACAAAAAATAGAATGGAACAAATGGAAGCTAATAACTTTATGAGACATAAACAAAAACAAAACAAAAACAAAACAATGAATTAAATAGAAGGCAATGTGAAATGGCACTCTGGAAAAAACAACTATCATAGAAAATAGATCCAAGAAAGACAATGTAAAAATTATTGGCCTAATGGCCATTGTGTGTTTCCTGAAATAATGAAAACCATGATTAAAAAAGCATAACATCATTTTTCAAGAAATTATCAAGGAAAACTGCACTAATATTCTACAAGAGGTAAAATCAAAATGGAATCATTTCACCGATCACCTCCAGAAAGAGATCCCAAAAGGAAAATCCCTAAGAATGTTGTAGCCAAAATCCAGAGTTCCCATGCCAAGGAGAAAATATTACTACTAGCGAGATAGAAATAATTCAAGTATTGTGGAAACACAATCAGTGTAACAGAGGATATACCAGCTTCTACAGTAAGGGATTCTAGGGCTTTAAATACTACGCTCCAGAAGTAAAAGGTAGTAGCAGTAAAATCAGGAATTACCTACCCAGGAAAATGAAATTTCAATGACCTACCCATTCTTGTGGAAAAGACTAGAGGTGAATTCAAAAATTTGACTTTCAAGTACAAGAACGAAGAGAAACATAAAAAGATAAACAGGAAACAGAAGCCAGAAGGGACTCATTCAACTTGAGCTGTTTACATTCCTACATGGAATGATGATATTTGTAACTCATGAGACCTTTCTCAGTATTAGGGTTGTTAGAAGAAATGTATGTGTGTATACATATATACATATGCAAATATAAACACATGAATACATATGCGTATATACGTATACACACATATATAATGTGTGTAAGTGTGTATGTATTTTTTAAGTGCACATCGCTCATATACACGTATACTGAGATAGATAGATGGATAGACAGATAGATAGAAGATAGACAGAGAGACAGATACGTGGATAGATAGATATAGATATACAGGGCACAGCGTGAGCTGAATATGAAGGTAGGATACGTAAAAATTAAAGTGTTCAGAGGAATGCACTGGGGGAAAGAGAAAGGGGAAATATCGAGTCAAGAAAATCATCTCACATAAAAGAGGCAATAAAGAGCTTTTACAGTGAAGGGGGAGAGGGGAGAGGGAACAAGCAAGCCTTATTGTCACTGGATTGGGCTTAAGGAGAGAATAACATACATTCAACTGGCTATGGAAATGCTAAGATTTAAAAAGTTTGAGTGACAATTTATGAATAATTTAATAATATTATTAATAGTGCTGGCATCGCAATAAAGGGGTGGTCATTTGATGGGCACTCTCTTAAACCAAAGCGATCATTGCTGGGTTGAAGGTTTATATGCCCAGTAGATGGAGGGAGTACTCCTGAGGTTGGCAGTCAAATCTGATGGGTTAACAATTAAAGAGAGAATGAATATCACAAGGAGGGCCTGAACTTACTCAAATGAACTTTGATGACGTCATTTACTTTTAAGTCAACCCAGCCTAGGGCAATCAATTCAAAGAATTTATCTCTACTCAAGCTTGAGTAGAGTACAATGGCTTTCCCACCTGGGTGGAGTCTGAATAAGAATGTTGGGAAGGTTGTCCAATCTCATTATCAGTAAAATCCCTCAGTGGGGAATTTTAGATCTCCCCAAATTGTTGGTTATTAATAATCATTTCTCTCATTTATCTAGAGGAGGAAACTGGGGTCCAAAAAGGTTAAGAGACTTGTTTTCATTTTAAATTTTAAAAGAAACAAGAATTCCCCCAAATGAAAAGTTTTCTCTAGTTAACATTCAAGAGACACTTGCTGGCCAGAAGAACAAGACAGTTTCTGGAGCCCAGCTTTGCCTTTTGACAAAATGTGAGATTTGAAAGGATTTGCATAAAAGCTTAGGTTATGACACACTGATGCCTCTAAAAATCAGCAATTCATTCCCCAAACATGGAACAAACACTCTGCAGGTATCCCATCACTAAAACAGTCACAGAAGTTCTAGGGTGACATGATAGTGCTATTGCTCTGCTGTTCTCAGCATACTGTTGCCCACCAGGCAAACATTTGATATCTCTTCCTGACTTAGCTCAGCCCATTTGACAGCAGACATTTACATCAGTATGCCAAGTAACATGATATGGTTATGGTTCTCTTGTTACT
This sequence comes from Potorous gilbertii, assembly GCA_028658325.1. NCBI lineage: Eukaryota > Metazoa > Chordata > Mammalia > Diprotodontia > Potoroidae > Potorous > Potorous gilbertii. Next base: position 46,955,662 of record CM053775.1, read on the forward strand.
CTTTCAGCAGTAAAACTACAGACTATTTATAAAACATGATTAATTAATAAAATGTTTAAATTACCCAGAAATTATGTCTTTTGAACTTTCAAAATGTCACGTAATGATGGGGCGTGGAATGCAAGACCTCTCGAAGTCTACCCATTTGTCATTAAAACGTATCTATGTTGCTACTGTGCTAACTGACCAGAATAGCTATGATCATCAGCCAAGATTCCATTGCTTATTATTTTCCTGATAAAAAAGGTTCCAAAACCATTGCCAGTGAATCTACTATACTTAGAAAAGAGATGATGTGATTTTTACAAAAGTATATTTTAATTTTTATAAATAAATTAGTATTTTTCCCAATTGCATGTAGAAACAATTTCTAATTTTCACTTTTTCTTATAATTTTGAATTCCAAATTCTCTCCTGCTCTCCCCCATCACTGAGAAGGCAAGCAAGTTCATAAACATAATACATATGCCGTCATGTAAACATTTCTATATTAGTCGAGAAAGAAAGCACAGACAAAAGATTAAAAAAGCGTAATAAAGAAAGTAAAAAAAAAATATCCTTCAAATTCCATTCAGATTCCATCAGTTCTTTCTCTGGAGGGGTATAGCATTTCTCATTATAGGTCCTTCAGAATTGTCTTGGGTATTTGTATTGCTGGAATTAGCTAAGTCATTCATGGCTGTTCATTATACAATACTGCTGCTACTGTGTGCAATGTTCTGATTCTGCTCACTTCGTTTTGCATCAGTTCATATTTGCCTTTCTGAGTTTTTCTGAAAGCATCCTGCTTGTCATTTCATACAGCACAACAGTATTACAACCCCATTGTATACCACAACTTGTTCATTCATTCCCCAATTGATGATCATCCCCTCAGTTTCCAATTCTTTGCTCCATGCATACTAGCTTGTGATCCCGTGTGTCCTTGTCAAATGAAAAACTCACACTGTCATCCCTACCTGCAGTTTGTTCCCCAACATTACCACCTGGACATGCAGTCGACCTGCTACCTCTCCTTCTCGGTTGATTATTGGAACAGTAGACTGTGATTTCACATCATAAAAGAGAGCCAAGGAAAACATTGGCCACACCAATAAGACTATGGTTCTCTTGTTCATCAGAGAATGGATCAGCTGGCTTGAAGCAAGACCTTGTTTCTGGGTTGTCTTCATTGCATTCCTTTCACTTCTGATAAAGGTCCCCCATGTCCAACAATCTGCTGTCCAGGTTCTCTAAGGATCATTTCTGTTTGCATTTACCTTTTCTCCTCACCTGGATTGCAGGTTCGCTGGTAAATGTGCCTCGCTTCGTGTTACAATGAAGGCTGGAGTCTCAGACCTGTAAGGTGGCTTTCTATTCTGTTTTCTTGTTCAGTTTCTCTGAAATGAACCTATGTTTTCTCACTAAGATTGTCTTTAACAATTTAATCTCTCAGATTCATTGGGATTTTGTTCAGTGTTGTTTCTCTCTCTTCTGTCCACTTTCCTAAGCGTTGCTGAGCACTGGGAGAATGGAAGGGGACGTTCATGCTACCATGGTAGGGCTATTTCTCAGGAGAAAGCCTTCTTCCTAGTTGCTTCAGCTCATGTTCACACATCAGTCTCTGATACTCAAGTACTGACTGTTTCTCCTCCTCCTGCTATTGCTGCAAGAAGTACAAGGGGGACTGCAATGGATCTCCTTCCGAGAAGTTACTTCTCACTTATTGTAACTCAAAATTAAGTAAGCTTTTTTGTTTGCCATATTGAGGAGGTTAAGGGTCACTCCAAGATGTTGTAGTGCAAGGTCATCTCAGAAAAAAATTTGCTCAGGCTGCACTCAAATAAAATAAACGCATTTACTAGAGTGGGGGGAGTAACACAATACAACAAACAGGCTCCTCTGACCCTCAAGGAAGATTCAGGTTAAGGAGAGTGGCATTCCCCTAAAAGCGAGAAGCCAGCCTCCCCAGGGAGAGGAGGCAACCGTCCTCCAAGGACGAGAGCTACTACAGGGAGAGAGCTTCTTCAGGTAGATACCTCCCATTAAAGGGAGTTGCTCTGTTAGAGGAGATCTTAGTTAAAGGGAGAACTCAGCTTAAGAGAGATGGGTCC
>CM053775.1:46958254-46975911 GCA_028658325.1 Potorous gilbertii
TCTGCGCGGCTTCCACTGTTCCAGAATTTGTCAGGAGTTCTTTTTACAGGAAATCTATGGGCTGTGGGTTCGGACCTAGCATAGGTGAGTCTTTCTACTCCGCCATCTTGGCTCCGCCCCCCCAAGATGTAACATTTTTGCAGATTTATGATAGCTACATTATATGGCAGAAATTATATACAGGGTGTTGCTTGGCTTTCGTCCTACTTGAAGGGGATCAAAATGATGCGAATCTGTTTGGGTCAAGGAAAGGAGTGCCTATTTATGGCTGATCAGACAAGCTAAACGGACTCTACCACAGTGCAGGGACAAATAGTCCATATGAGTATTTGGAGTCAAGATGTATCTGAATTATCCCCTTTCGTACGTCTTTTGAGGGATTGAAAGTTTGCTTTGGTCAAGGGCCACAGCACCTGCTTTAAGGGAGGCATGCAGAACTAGGAAGTTCTATGCCAGTGTCTCCTATGTCACCCATGGCTACCGATATATAAATGAATACCTTATCGATGGTGATGGCATGTTTCTCACAATTTATAATGAAGTTCTTCAGAGTGACTTTAAGAGTGCCCTTCTATAGATTTTTCTGACCTCTGTAATACATATGAATACAGCATATTGAGATTTACCAATCATTTTAAAAAAAGGAAAATGAGTCAGAAGGAAATTTAAGGATGGTAGATTTCTATTTTTATGTTTATTTATTTTATTTTTAGTTTTCAATCTTCATATTCACAAAACTTTGAGTTCCAAATTTTCTCCCCGTCTCTCCCCTGCCCCAGCCCCATAATGCCTAGCATTCTGATTATCCGTTCCCTCAATATCTACTCCCTTCTATCAAACCCCTCCCTTCCCTTATCCCCATCTTCTCCCTTTTCTTGTAGGGCAAGATTGATTGCTATACCACATTACCTGTATTTCTTATTTCGCAATTTTATTCAAAAACAATTCTCAACATTCATTCCTAAAACCTTGACTTCAAATTCTCTCCCTTCCTTCCTCCCCACTGAGAAGGCAGGCAATGAAATATCAGCTATATATGTGTAGTTTTGCAAAATACTTCCATAATAGTCATTTTGTGTAAGACTAATTATATTTCCCTCCATTCTATCCTGCCCCCCAGATAGTTACTTGTCTTTTGAGTGCTTTGTCAAGAGGAGGGCATACTCTGAGGACCTGTAAGTTCTCAGTTCCTCCAAAGTGGCGCAATCAAGGGAGAGGTATTCACTCCTCTCCTGGCCTATGCACTAGTCTGGAAGCAACCATAAACATTTCTGCCTAGGATCTGTGAGTAGAATTCCCTCTCCACTACCAACTCCAGCTCCACCAGGTCAGTCCTGCTCCTTGCCCCAGGTCCTGGCTCAGGGCTGAGATTCATATAAGCTGCTCAATTCCCCCAGGGGCTTTAGGCAGAGGTCTCCCAAATGGATGCTGCCCCTACAGTGGTTGCTTCTGGAGGGGTCAGACCAGATTTCCTTTTCGCCAAGAAGGAAAAGCTTTCTCATTGACTTTTGAAATTGTCTGTGGTGTTTGTGGGTGGAGCAATCTGGGAATTGCTGCTGCTGCTCACTCCCTGAAGCCTGTTCCAGCTCCTGTCCCTGCTGCACCACACAGTCCATGCTCCACTCCGCACCCAGTGTGATAGACCTTTCCTGATGACCTTCCAGGCTGTCTTGGGCTCGGAATCTCTTCACTCTGTCGTTTTGTGGCTTCTGCTGCTCTAGAATTTGTTTAGAGTCATTTTCGCAGGTTTTTATAGACGATGTGGGAGAGCTTCTACAGATGAGTCTTTTTATTCTGCCATTTTTGCTGTGGCCCCAGGAAACACTGGTAGGTTTCTTAGAAACAAAATTCTTATCCATTCAAAAGTTTCATTTGGAATATAGTCTATCATCCTACTATTGTAAAAAGGTTTCTAAGGATACCAAAAGAGGAACAGATATAGACAGAGTGACTATAAAGACTGAAAGTATTTCCCCGTGAAACAGTTTTCACTCATCATATGTCTAGTCATGTCACACCTTGCTCTTTACCATGCCCTATTAGTCAATGGTTCCCAGGAAGGCTCATTATGTTGCTTTTGGGAAAGTGCCAACATATTCAAACCAAATTATGCCAGAATGTTTCATTCTCTTTCCTTCTAAAGGGAAATCTACCAAGAGGCAATAGACATAAATCAAGGACAAAGCATTCATTTTTATACCTGCAGTCAGTAATTGTTAAAAGGGCATTTGTTTAATTGAAATGTGTCATTTTCACCAAAGCTTCCTCCTTTTCCTTCTCTTGTTCTCCCTCCTCCTCCTCCACCTTGCCTTCCACCTCCTCCTCCCAATAACAATAAAGCAGCACCAGCAACAGCAACAGCAGGAAAATAGTGTGCACAAGGATTATTATAATAATCTATATGGAAGGAATTACAATAGTCTATATGAATGGAACACCAAACTACAAGATTTGAAACTGAGTGTTGTGAAATTAGAAAGAGCAGGTTTAGACCCCAATTAAAGATATAAAGAGACACTTTCCTCTTCTTCCTTTATGATATTTAGATGGTGTCTACAATGTCAGATGTTTTTCTCTGACTTTGTCATTAAAATTTTCCTCTTTTCTTTCTTTTTCTTCTATTTCTTTTGAACAGGTGTTCTGAAAGAGACAGAAAAGGAAAAGATGGAGGTATAATTTTTATAAAGATATATCTATCTATGAAAGTATCTAAAAATAAAACTAATTAAACTCAGTGAATTCTGATAGCTCATAAAGCCACAATCCTGCATTTCCTTTTGTATGTTGTCTAGGGTGAAATTGAGTATTGGTAGTGGTGAAGGTGGTGGCTGTTTTCACTCTTTCAAGTTCTCACTTTTCGTTGCTAACTCTTTGTGATGTAATGGTGTATTAGCACGCATGCTAGCACAGCCAGGATTGCCTGCTAGCACACATTCTTTGATCTTCTTTAAAGTAAAGACAGCCTCAAAGGAGTTAACAGTCCTTCTTTAATTAAACACGCATAAATACTTCAGTGGTTCAGGGAAAATATCAACACCGGAAATGTGGAGAAAATACAAACTGAGAAAGTGCAAACAGAGAAATTAGTACAAAGATCAACAGATGGGGCTGAAACTGTCTGACAAAGTAATGCAACCACCTAAATGCAACAGCAGATGAGGAAGCACCTGGAACAGCATCTGAGTAGTTGAGGCACTCTTAACAAATGGCTACTAAGAATCCAATCCAGGGAATCAAAATGTCTTTCTAATAAGTAAAACCCACAAAGCAAAACACCAATCTCCCACCACTTATAGTTTTCCAATTACAGGCTTAGAGCCAGAACATTTCACAACCATGTGACTCAGCAGAGCTGTAAATCACCCTTCAGATGTCACAAGTTGGCCTTAACTTAGGAATCTGAACTCCAAAGAGAAAAGGGAAATCCCACTTTGTTTTCTCTTAGAAATGGATGTAAATACTACCGCATATCTTAATTCATGGTGCCCTCTCCAATGTCACCACTGAAATATTTACTGCTAAGAACAAATTTTCTTTTCTCAGTCCTCTTTCTTGTCATTTTTTCTCCCAACCTTCTAATGAAAATTGGCACTCAAATTTTGGGAAACTTGACATAGGTAATCTTTCCTCTTCTCTTGTATGAAAGTTGTCCCCCATATTCTTTTCTGGTCATCTCAATACCATGAATCCTCTTCATTACATGGTATACCCATTAGAATGTAAGCTCTTTGGGATATGACTATTTTGTTTGCTTGGGATGGGAATCTTGAATGGGAACCTTCAGCACTTAGCACCTTGCCTGACACATAGTCAACATATCACATCAAGGAGCATTTATTGCACAGTCATTTTGTGACAAGAACTGTGCTAAGGAGTAGGCATATATATAATTAAAAAGTAGACCTTGCTCTCTAGGTGTTTGTGGTCTAACGGGTTTGGGGACAGAAAATACGCATATTAGACATATCATCAGCAAATGGGAGATAATGTCAGGGTGAAGGCATTAAAATAAAGGAGGAATAGGAAAGACTTCTTACAGAAGGTGAGGTTTTAGCTGAGACTTGAGAAGGAGATATAAGGAAAGGAACATTCCCAGAATAGTAGACAGTCATGAAATATGCCCAGACTCTAAAAACAAAGTGTACTGTTCAGGTAACAGTATAGAAGCCAGAAACATTATTTCAAAGAGTATGTGGAACAAAGTAAGGAAAAAAATAGGAAAGGGAAACTGTAGGAAAGACTTCAAAAGCCAAAAAAGTATTTTATAAAGTATTTCATATTCACTTCATATTCTGTGTCTCTTTTTCTCTGTCTCTCTCTGTCTATCTATCTATCTATCTGTCTGTCTGTCTCTCTGTCTCTTTATGCATCTATAGTCAGCTGTGATCACTGGTTCTTTCTGAATATTTTGTTTCTTTATTTTTCATGGTTTCCCCCATTTATTTTAATTCCTCTATGCAACATGACTAATGTGACAACGTGCTTAATAATTATGTATGGATATCGTATATGTTGCATGCCATCTTGGGGAGGGAGTGGGGAATGAGAGGTCAAAAATCTAAGACTTACGTTATTGATTACAGAAAATTGAAAATAAATAAATCACTAATAAAAAATGAAGGCTTAATTTTTCAAATGTATAGAGAATTGAATCAAATTTATCAGAAACAAAAAACAAGAAAAAAACCTAGAACGAAAAGAAAAAAAGACGTAACGAATTTAGAGAAAATGGGGGCAGAGATAAATTGAGTGAATTCTCAATAGTTATAAAACTTGTAAAAATACCTGAAATTGCATGTGAACTCAGTATTAGCTAGAGATACATGAAAGAAGAAAGCATATGTTAGTATTTTATGATAACTTTGATCAGAAAGAAAGTAGGCAAAGAGGCAGGCAGATAAGGCAGTTGTTAGAGCACTGAGTTTTCAGTTTCTAGACCTGAGTTCACATGCAGTAATAAAAATTAATCTAATGTTCACCTCTTTTAAGAAATCCCCATATGAAGATGCTTAAGAACATTCAGGCTCATTTCAGAGCTTTTAGAGAGGGGCAAGCATACTGGAACCATCCAAAAGGAATTAAAAAAGAAAAGAAAAAGAAAAAAAAAACAAAAGTCAGGATCACACAAAACATTTTATCCATTACAATAATGGCATAGAAATCTTAGGATATTGTATTCCAAACGCAAATAATATAGACTCACCATTAAAAATAATTTGGCCAGACAATAGTGAATGCACACCTACAGGGGAAAATGTTACTCTAATGAAATAGAGGACTTCCAAGCGTCCCTAATTAAACAAATAGAGTTGCATGGAACCATGAAGTCAAACATAGTCACAAGTTAGATATGAACAAAAATGATAAGGTACTAAAAGCTAATCTCCAGTCTTTTATCTCTAAGGACTTTTCAGAAATCTCAAACTAGACTTATGGAACTCAAAATATCCAACTATGAACTCAATACCTTTGACCCTGGACCCCACCACATACCTCCCCCAAGACTGCAGAGGGCAATTCCACCTTCTCAGTTCCTCGGGATCATGACCTATGAGTCAGCCTCGACTCTTCACTATGTTTCATCCCCTTGGCAACAAGCTGTTGCCAAGGCCTGTCAATTACACCTTCACACAATCTCTCCCACATGTGCCCTTCTCTCCTCTGACTCTGTCAACCCCTATTGGAGACTCTCACACCCAGGGCTACAACAATAACCTTCGGTGGGTTGGGGGGACAGGAGGAAATTCCTGTCTGCCTGAATCCATCCTCCATTCAGCCACTACAGTGATTGTTCTAAAGCTTGAGCCTGATCATATCACCCCTTTCTCTACTTAATAAAGTCCAGGGGTTTCCTATTGCTTCCAGAATCCAATTCCTTCTTTCCTGTCCTTTCTTTCCCTTCTTTGTATCCCCACCACTCATGCCAGTGCCTGCCCCAAGTCTGTCAGTCTATAGACATTGACTAAGATGCTCCCATGTGCTAGTCCCGTGAGAAACTCTGAGGATGTAGAGGCAAATGACAGACCCTGATTACAATGTAATGGAGACAAGAAGCAAAGAATTATGTACTAACAATCTCTATACAGGTAAGTAAGACATCATCAACAGATGGAAGACTCTAGAGTGAAGAGACTAGGAAACGCTTCCAGTAAAAGACGACATTTTGGTTGGAACTTCAAGGGAAGCCAGGGAGGTAGGTAAGGTAGAGTAGAGCGGGGACAATCTTCCAGGGCTGGAGTGGTAGCCAGAGAAAATTCCTGGAAATTTTAGATGGAGGGTCTGGGTGGTGAAACAGCCAGGAGAGCAGTGTCACTAGATAGGAGAGCAGGAGTTGAGAAGTAAGGTGAGAATACCAGCAAGGTTGGAGGGTCCTAGGTTATGAAGGCCTTTGAAGGTCATACAACATTTTGTACTGGATCCTGGAGGTAAAAAGGAGCCAGTGGAGATTATTAAGTTGGTAATTGAGGGGGAGGTTTATGTGAAAATATGGGACCATTTGTAAGGAAAAATACTGTAATGGTTGAATGGAGGTTAGATTGGAGTGGAGAGAGAAGTGACCAGACTTCAGAGACTGCAGATCTTCCTGCAAAGTATTTCAGTAATCCATGCGAGGTGGTTGGCCCTTCACCAACTATCATAGGAGAGACTGGGACTTGTGGAAGCAGTGCCTCTCCCCATGCAGTTCAAGCTTCATTCTGGCTGCCTTCTCACTTGGTTCCATCAGTCACCCAAAACTCAGATTCTTTGCAGGCAAACTGCCATCTCACCTTGCCTTGGAATGGACCAATATTTCCTACCTAATGGAAAAGCACTTCCTAAATTCCCTAGGAAAAACACACTGTGCTGAGTGTTGGGGATGCAAATAAAACATCACATGAAAGTCACCTTCTAATTAGGGGACACAATCCTGATGTCCGCCTCATTTCATAAAGCTGATTTTTTCACATTCACATCTAAGAATTTTTATTTCATTGTTAAGCTCATTGTGAAAAGCAAAGGGCAGTGCTAAGCTTTGGGTCCTTTATTATCTAATGATAGAGAAGAACCCTCATGAGGAAATGAGGATATCCCTGAGTGGCAATCACAAACACTCCAGTTGAAACTTCTATCCATCCCTACCAAACCCCTCTCTTACTACATGGCTGTCAAGCAGGAGCAGGTGATACAGATACATCCCCTGCAGGGAGAGAAGCCACAGAGATCAGCAGCATTTCTGTGACAGACTTCACGAAGGGAACCTTTATTTTGGTACACAAACAGTGGTTGTGTCCATGGAGTCACCTCCTAGCTCAGCCTTTCCTCAGTCCACCAGCCGCCCTGTAGTTCCTGATGCAGATGCAGTCCAGAGATTCCCACCAGAACCATCTCCTTTCTTTCAAGAGTCTCAAGTCCCTCTGAGGTTTCAACAGGAGTGACTGTGGACATTGGCCCCTACCTATTAACCATGTGTCTAGCTGAGCTCATGACTATCCCATGGTACAAAACAGCCCTCAAATGACAACTTCCTTCACTTTCCCTGGGGTCACTCTGAGAGCAGGCCCAACAATAGAGTGAGGCTTGGCCAATGCATAGCCTCCGTAGCCAACTACACATGACTTCTTCTATACATGTATCTCTACAGTAACTTTCCATTTATCTTGATTGACCCAATCTTCCCTGAAAAAGTCAGAGATGTACCTTATTTCAAAGCCAACATAGACAGTCCCAGAGAATGAGATAGGGGCAGAGCACAATTCAGTATTTTTGCCCTCTCCTACTCCGAATACTTCCCCAAGCATTCTGGGAGGAGATACAAAAACAGTTACTCTCTCCATGGTGATGGAACAGGTCATAAAGCAGAATCCAGCTCCATCCCTGAGGCCATAGACAATCTCCCCACTCCACCCCTTCACTCCAGGAGAGTACATTGGTAACATATGAAAACTGGATATTCCTTGATCTCAGGAAATGACCTGCCTTGATTCCCTCAGTATGAGACCCAAACTGGGCAGTTCTGCCACTCTCCTATCTCCCTTTGCCCTGCTGGGCATCATAACTCCTCTTGCCTTGAATTGAATGCAGAGGAAACATTCTCCTTCTTTGGCCACAATGGAGACTCCAATTCCAGAGGAGGTCACTAGTTCCATGACTTCCACTGAAGAGCCCTGTTGTGTCCAAGATATCTGCAGGAATGAACATGGGTACCAGTTGCTCCCCTTGACTTCAGATGAAGGAACAGTTACCTCTGACTCAAGTACTCCTTTAAAGACCTGCCTGCAAGGGAACCTTTCCTCTCCTCTCCCAATGATTAAATCTAGAGAACACTCAGCTACCATGGAGATCTCTTCCATTCCAAAGAAACAGGGGAAGGCGCTGCACCATCTCCAGTGCAAGTTGAGGTCACTTCCCCAGAGAAGTCAGACTCCCAGATGTGAACAGAATCTGGCTCAGCTGCCCAGCACCCTCCTGCTGTAAGGATCATCCCAACACCTGCTGGGGGAGACACATGTCTATCCTTGGCACTCACAAAAGGGAAAACTGGGTTCAAAATACGGTCTATTTCCTTGGACAGAGTAGAGACAAACCCCATGCAACTCTCCCACAGGAAACACATTCTGTGGGACACCCAATTTTTCCAAGGTTAGAGACAACATCCAGTACTGACCCCATGATATAAGAAAGGAACCCAAGCATTTTACAACTATCCTCTCTCTGCCCAAGACAAGACTTGCAACAAGCCAAACTCTACCTCCTACCACTCAACCTAGGAGAACTTGCATCCTGAGGGGGTGACCATTTTAGTTCGAGTAGGAACTGCAGATACATCTTTCCCTCCCTGTGTTAGTCCAGAAGAGATCTTAGATTTCATCATTCATGAAAACAGGCAGTTGGCTAATAATATGGCCTTCATAACCATCCATCTATTTGAGATGAGTCAGGAGTGTAGAGCAACGGTGCTAAGACTACTTTTCCTGCTGAGACCTCAGCTGATCTCGAGTCAAATCCTCCTGGACTATCCAGCACCAGGTCAGATGGCTATTCCATTCTACAGCACAACCTCCTTACCATGAGGTTCAGGCTTGGAGCAGGAGCAGGCTTGTCTCCTGTATCAACAATGATAACTGATGATACCTTTAGCAGCATTAGCTCTGTGGCTGCTACAACAGAAAAAACTGATAGCACCTCATCATCTGCCACATTTGAAGTCATATCTCTTCCCATGATTGGGATGGGTAACACCTCTACTTGGCCAACAATTCACTATTCTGCATGTCCTCCTGAGATCATGTTACTAGAAATTGTAGTATAAATGTCTTAAAGAAAACTCTGAAGTAGATTTGAACCTTTGACCAAAGACTCATAATGAGTAAACATTAGAGATGTGGATTGAATTATGTTCCTTTGAAATTCTTCCAGAAATGTAGTAACCAGATTTTCCTGTCTTATTGATTTCTGCAGTGAAGCCTGTGGCATAATAGCAACTTTGGAGAATTATTGGTAAGGGGTAGTACAGGTATCTATCGGTCACTTGAGCTTAACCTAATTTTCCTTTTATTTTCTCTTTGAAACATAATTGGGGTAAGTGACTTTGCAGGTGTCAAGTGTCTAAGGCTGGATTTAAACTCAAGTCCTCTTAATTTCAGGATGAGCACTCTATCTACTGAATCCTATAGCTGCCCCTAAGTCTAATTTTCTATCCTAATTCATTCCTCTTCCATAGATATCAACAGAATTGCAAGTAACGAACAATAGTTTCTCATCTTATTTCTCTTCTGCAAGTCTCCATGGGATCTCCATGAGTCAAAAATGAATCTTGTGATGGAATAGGTTCACTTAGATTGGTGCCTCACAGACAAATGTGGCCACACGAAGGCTAGCAAAGCAGTGTGTAGCAGTCTCTGATAGAATCCTTAGACCAGAGTTAAGACTTGTCCAGGAGCTGAAGCGCAACTAAAGAATGAAGGTTTGGGAGATATCTTCAATATGGAAGGAGCTGAATGAATGAATGAATGAATGAACGAAAATCTGTCTACATAAGGCCAAATTTCTCCCCTCAACCCTTACGCATGCTTCAACCAACTGCCAATTCCAACTAATTTCAAAGGGCACAGGATTCTCCACCAGAAGCACAATGACATTGGATAACATGGGTGAATCTGACCTGGGAAGAGAATCAACAGAGTTCACCGGCATCACCATGACTGTCTCATTCGTGAGAGATTACATTTCTGACACTACAAAAGAGAGTCAGCATGAATAAAATTCCCGATACAACAGCCATTGAAATGTTCCCTTCTCACTATGGCCACCATAACAGGTGGTCTCAGGCCTCAGTCACACAGGAGAACCATGTACCTTCTCAAAGATTCCTCAGTTCTACCTGTGACATCTCCTGGAATTACCTTGGGCACTGAAAGTCCCATACTTTCTTTGCCCCCAATAGCGGCAACAGCCAGTTTATGCTTCAGTGGTCCCTTTTAAGGTCAGTTCAGCCGGTACAACTACTTCTATATGCCGTGGGGACACTCTTGTATGAGAAATATCCCATAGAGAGAATCAAGGTTCCATGGCCCCCTCCAGTTGATTCTTCTCATGTCATCGTCTCAGTCACAGGAAATGAAATCAGCCCCATTTGGCCTCTGTCTTCAAGTTCTACAGCCATCAGTGCCATGGGAAATGCACCAAGCCCAGATCTTCCTATGAGGTGAACCAACCCAGAAAAGCAGGCTGACAGCCCTAGATAGTAACAGAGCCAGGATCAGTGCCCCGTCCTCCACTGCTCCTATTAGAACTCCAACATCTACTACAACAGACATGAAGATTTTCTTGGAGTTTACAGAAAAGTAAAGGCAGGGTAAAATAGTAGGCAACACTTTCCTTGAGACCACAAGATATTCCCAGAAATGGCGACCACATATTCAAGAGTAAATTTTTTCACCTGATAAGACTTCCACCTCTTTTGTCCCCTACCTCAGTAAAGGACCCAGTCATTCCAGGACTTTCGCTTCACCCTCTGAAGGGAGTATGACATGCTGAGAGAATCCCACCTCTATGGCTTATGACTGAACCCACGAAGCCCACACCTCCTGAGGTTACTGCTTCTGTTGCACCAGTGACTATACTAAACTAACCTTCTCCACCAACACCTTTGTGTGGAAAGTCACTGGAATAGGCAGTCCCCCAGCTCTCTCAGAGCCCAGAAAAATTGCATCAGGAATGTCTTTCTTGATGAGTTGACAAGTGGCCTCATGACAAGCCCTGTAGAAGGGATGAGTGAAATACCTGATCATTTTGAGATAATTAATAAAGGAAGGACACTAGATTTAGTAGAAATCACTTAAGAATCAAGGATGCCATGCCCATTAAGATCCCATCTTCCTATAGACAGAAAGGGGGGACCTTTCTAAAGGAAGGGGGGAATCTTAGCAGGAGTTTGAAGGAAGTCAGAAAAATGAGGAGGTAAAGGACAGCCAGTGAAAATGTTATGAGTTGGGAGATGGAGAGGCAAAGCAAGGAAGAGCAAGAAGACCTGTGACACTGGGGGAAAGGATTTGTAAAGTGCAAGAGGATTCCAAAATAAAAGGAGGGGCAGATTATGAGTGGTTTTGAAGACCAACCGACATTTTCTATTTAATGCTACAGGTAACAGGAGACCAGTGGAGTTCATAGAATGGGATAGTAGGACCTGGCCTTTATGAAAATCCTTTTGGTGGCTGAGTAGAGGATGGAAAAGAGTGTCTTTTGACAAGAAAACCAACCAGAAGTCTACTACAATAGTCCAGGAATGAGGTGATGTAAGCCTGCACCAGGATGACGATAGGGTTGTAAGAGAGAAGGGGTATATAGGACAAACGTTATGAGAGCAAAATCTACACTCCTTGTCAACAAATTGGATAAGGAGGTTTGTGTGAAAGTGAGTAGTCAAGGCTGACCTCCTGGGTTGTGAGCCTGAGTGATTGGAAAGATGGTGATAGCCTGAAATACGGAAGTGAGGATGAAATTAAGGTGTTTATAATTTCAAGTAGGTTTTGCTTGATTCTGTCGGATTCTCTAAGTATATCATCCAGGTAAGTATAAATTTCTGGATACAAAGGGAGAAGGCAGCACAGGTGCTTCACTGATCACTCTTCTACCTGGACCTCCTATGTCCCAGTTGCTCTTATGGGAGAAGTAGCAAGTAGGTTAGGCACAACTCATGGCTCCATTCCACCAGTGATTGTAGCTTACAATTGCTAGTCTCAATTTGAGACTCAGAGAGAACCTCAGAACTCCCACTGGCCACAATGGAGCATACTTCATAATGTCACAGTCAAGATGGCTGAGGATATCTCTATGGCTCCTACACAGAGCAGCACAGAAGCTCAAGTAAGTTGAGCCGTGCTTCTTACCACCAGAACCAGTTTCCTAGTTCTCCCTGGACAAAGTACAAGTTCACTCCCACCCCCCATCTACCAAAGCAGAGCAAGGAATTTAATCATCACTGACACAGATATCACCCCTACATGGCCAAGGTCACTCTCTTCTTCAATTCCTCTAAACTTATCTGGAGTTACTCCCTTCACAGTGAACATGAGCCCAACTGCCCCAAGGACTGATGCCACAAGTCTCATCTTCAGCACTAAAATCACAGACATTGAACAGTTCTCTCCTATGGTCACTCTCGACCTTGAGCACCTAAGCACAGTCTCAGAAAACATCACAAATGGGGACAGATCCAAAATGATGAAGTACAAAAACTTACCTACTCTAACTCTTCCCCCACAGTCCATAAAATAACTGTAAAACACTAAACAAATTCTAGAGCAGCAGAAATCACGAAACTACAGAGTGAAAGAGATTTCCAGCTCAAGGTAGTTTGGAGAGCCAAAAAGAAAGGCACAGGACATACACGAGAGCTAAGCACAGTCTTGGCCACATGGTGCAAGCAGGAACGGGACCAGAGCAGAACTTGGGGGTAGAATCCCTGGAAGCAGCTGCGATTCCCAGATTCTTCAACCTACAAATGCCAAAGACATCTTCAGAGGTCAGTGAGAAAGCTTTTTCACCTGGGTTCTACATTAAGGTCCTGGAACATGATATTTCAGAAGTCAAAGAAACTTGGATTAAAACCAAGAATTACCTATCCAGAAAAAACTAAGTATAATACTTCACATGAAAAAATGGTCGTTCAATGAAATAGAGGACTTTCAATCATTCTTGATGAAAAAATCAGAGCTGAATAGAAAATTTGACTTTCAAAGACAAGAACTAAGAGAAGCATGAAAAGGGAAACAGGAAAATGAAATCATAATGAAGTTACCAAAGTTGAAATGTTTACATTTCTACATGGAAGATAATATTTGCAACTCTTGAAAATTTTCTCAATATTTGGCTATTTGGAAGGATTATACATACATGCATATATACATACGAATAGATAGATAGATAGATAGACAGATGGATAGAGAGATAGAGGCCGGACGGTAGGTTGAATAGAAAGGGATGACACCTAAAAAAAATAAAATTAAGTTGTGAGAGAGGAATACATTAGGAGAAGAGAGGGAGAAAAAGAATGGGACAAATTATCTCTCAAAAAAGCGGCAAGAAAAAGCTTATTCAATGGAGGCAAAAAGGGAGGAGGTGAGAGGGAAAGAGTGAAGTTTACTCTCATCACATTTGAATTAAGGAGGTAATAACATGCACACTAAATTTTGTATGAAAATCTATCTTCCTCTACAGAGAAATAGGGGGCAAGGGGATAAGAGGGGTGGGGGAATGATAGGACAGAGGGTAAATGAGAGGAGGGAGTAATAAGGAGCAATCACTTTAGGGCAGGGACAAGTTCTAAAGAGAGGATAGACTAAATCGGGGGCAGGATAAGATGGAGGGAAATACAATCAGTCTTTCACCACATGACTATTAAGGAAGCCTTTTGCAAAACTACACATAAATAGCCTATATTGAATTGCTTGACTTCTCAGTGGGAATGGGTGGGCAGGGAGGAAAGGAGGTATGTTGGAACTCAAAGTTTAAGCAAGGAATGTTGAGAAATTCTTTTGCATGCAACTGGGACATAAGAAATGCAGGAAATTGGATATACAAATCTATCTTGTCCTACAAGAAAAGAGAGATGGGGATAAGGGAAGGGGTGTGAAAGAAGGGAAAGCAGATTGGGGGAGGGGGTAATCAGAATGCACTCTGTTTGGGGTTGAAGGATGAGATGGAGAGAAAATTTGGAACTCAATATCTTGTGGAAAAGGAATGTTGAAAACAAAAATAAAACAAGTTCAAAATAAATAAAGGAAAATGAAAAGCACAAATGCCCCGTTGACCACCACTTCTACTGAACATCAACCGTTCTCAGACACAAATCTTGGAGGTTCATTGGTCACCACTGCTAGCTCAGCTTCTGTGAGGATTGATGCTCCTAATGTTCTGTATATAGACGGAGGGGAGCTCAGAGCTTCTTCTGACTATCTTAACCAGAGAGATCACACAGAGCACCACTCCAAGTAGGACTCAACACAGGAGGTGAAGTGAGCTCAGCTATCGCTCTTCCTACAAATGCAAAAGAGACTCCAAAAAGTCTGAGGCCATGCTGACTGCCTGAGATATAAGGCCTTCCTCCATGTGACAGGAGGTAAGGGGGACCCAGGTGATAATTGTTCATATTGGATCAAGTTCAAGTGTCGTTGTTGTGTCCCAAGCTCATCTGAAATTCAAAGTTCATTAATCATCACCAAAGTGGAGAGTTACACAGAAGGTCGGATATCTTCTACTGCAACTGAGTCCATTAGCACAGTGACCATAGCAGATTCCACTCTGATCTCAGGACTCTCAGAGAACCAGACTTCGAAAGGTGCCATCTCAGAGAGAGACCCCAGCAGGACCTATTCCACCTTGCTTCCTCCTTCAGAAAATCCCATGACACATGACACTTGTCCTGAGATTAGAACATGCAGTGTCCAAGCACTGTCCACTGGGTCAACTGAGCAATTATTTGAAACTGGCACCAGGGCTGCTACTTTCATTTTCAAAAAGCTTTTTGAAGTCATTGTTTCAGCACCACAAACAAAAACCCAGGGACGTCAAAGTCAAAGCATATCTATCCTGGATGGCAAAACTGAACTAACAGTGGACACTGGCCCTACTGGAACATTTATCTCTCTATTGTCAAAGGTCACAGCTTCTATCATCGTGGATCTGGAAACAGTGTGAAATTGAGCTCCTCAAGAAGTCAGCCTTCAAGGAAGTTGCATATTTATGGGTAAGACAACACAAAGTAAGGAGTGGTAGCTAGTGAGAGGCAACTGACTTGTGCATCACGCAGGAATAATGTCTAGGGAACTAATGGAGTACAGGGACACATGATATTAGAGAAAAATGACAGAAAAGATTTGGTCACAGTTCCAGATCTGGAGAGGATCTGGGGGATGAAAATGTACTTGTGTTGTGGAAAGGATGTAGTGGAATGAAACATGACCTTGGATTTCATGAGAAAAGAAATCAGGAGAGTCATTCACCAGTGGGGACCATGGAAGTTCAGGGCAGACTATTTTTTATTGGGGTTTTTATTTTAATATTTATTGATTTTTAGCTTTCCACATTCATTTCCACAAAATTTTGGGTTCCAAATTTTCTCCCCATCTCTCCTCTCCCCCACCCCATAAAGCCTTGCATTCTGATTAGCCCTTCCCTCAATATGCCCTCCCTCCTATCACACCCCACGCTTCCATTATCCCAATCTTCTCTCTTTTCTTGTAGGATAAGACAGGTTTTTATACCCCAATACCTGTATTTCTTATTTCCCCGATGTATGCAAAAACAATTCTCAAGATTTGTTTCTAATACTTTGAATTCCAACATCTCTCCTTTCCTCCCTCCCCACCCATCTCTACTGAGAAGGTAAGCAATTAAATACAGGCTATACATGTGTACTTTTGCAAAAGACTTCCATAATAGTCATGTTGTGTAAGACTATCTTTCCCTCCGTCATATTATGCCCTCCATTTATTTTGCTCTCTCATTTGACCTTGTCCCTCCCAAAAGGGCTTCCTTCTAATTACTCCCATCACCGATTTACCCTCGATTCTAGGGTCCGCTCCACCTCACTTATCCCTTTCCCCCCTACTTCCTTGTTTTGAGTGAGGGAATGAAGGGCTGTGCAGGTCACCATTCTCACTTCTCCACCACAGCCATCTGAATCAACTGGCCACATATTCATCAGGAAGCCTGGAGATGACCCAGGATGAGGTAATTGGAGTTATGTGACTTGGCACAAGGTCACACAGCTAGTGAGTGTCAGTGGTCTGAAGTGAGATGTGAACTCAGGTCCTCCTGAATCCTGCACTGGTGCTCTATCCACTGGACAAGTAGGTAGTGCAATGAAGGATGAACACACACACTTTCCTGCAGTGTAAGACAGATTTTCATACCAAATTGAGTGAGCGTATTATTCCCTCCTTAAGCCAAATGGGAAAAAAGCAAGCTTCACTTTTTCCCTATCAATTCCTCCTTTTTCTCCTCCATTGTAAAAGTTTTTCCTTGTCTCTTTTATAAGTGACAACTAGTCCCATTCCGTTTCTCCCTTTCTCTTCCCAATATATTCCTCTCTCATCCCTTGATTTTATTTTTTTGATATAATCCATTCTTAATCAACTCAACCTGTGCTCTCTGTTTACGTGTGTGTGTGTGTGTGTGTGTGTGTGTGTGTGTGTGTGTGTGTGTGTGTAATCCCTCCAATTACCAAAACATTGAGAAAAATCTAAAGTTTTACAAATATTATGTTTCCATGTAGCAATGTAAACAGTTCAACTTTAGAAAGTCCTTTATGATTTTTCTTTCCTGTTTACCTTTTCATGTTTCTCTTGATTCTTGTGTTTGAAAATCAAATTTTCTATTCAATTCTGGTGTTTTTGTCAAAATGCTTGAAAGTCCTCTATTTCACTGAATGACCACTTTTCCCCCTGAAAGTATTATACTCAGTTTTGATGAGTAGAGTATTCTTGGTTTTAATTCTAGTTCCTTTGGCTTCTGGTATATCATATTCGAAGCCCTTCCATCCCTTAATGTAAAAGCTGTCAGATCTTGTGTTATCCTGATTGTATTTCCACAATACTCAAATTATTTCTTTCTAGATGCTTGCAATACTTTCCCCTTGACCTGGGAACTCCGGAATTTGGCTACAATATTCCTAGGCGTTTCTCTTTTCAGATCTCTCTCAGGTGGTTACTTTTGGATTCTTTTCAATATTTATTTTAACCTCTCTTCCAGAATATCAGGGTATTTTTCTTTGATAATTTCATGAAACATGAAGACGAGGCCCTTTTTTTGATCATGGCTTTCAGAGTCTCATAAATTTTAAACTGTCTCTCCTGAACCTATTTTCCAGGACAGTTGTTTTTCCTATGAGACATTTCACATTATCTTCTAATTTTTTTCATTCTTTTGGTTTTGTTTTGTAATCTCTTGGTTTCTTATAAAGTCATTAGCTTCCATTGTTCCAATCTAATCATTAAAGAACCATTTTCTTCAGTGATCTTTTGAACCTCCTTTTCCATTTGGCCAATTCTACTTTTTAAAGCATTCTTCTCGTTTTCTCTTTGGACCTCTTTTGCCAACTCAGTTAGCTTAATTTTAAAGGTGTTATTTTCTTCGGCATATTTGCATCTCCCTTAGAAAGCTGTTGAGCTGCTTTT
>CM053775.1:46976411-46996179 GCA_028658325.1 Potorous gilbertii
GAAGTCCTCTATTTCATTGAGAGACCGTATATTCCCCTGAAGGATTATACTCAGTTTTGCTGGGTATGTGATTCTTGGTTTTAGTCCTAGTTCCTTTGACTTATGGAATATCCTATTCCACGCCCTTCGATCCCTTAATGTAGAAGCTGCTAGATCTTGTGTTATCCTGACTGTATTTCCACAATCCTGGAATTGCTTCTTTCGAGCTCCTTGCAATATTTTCTCCTTGACCTGGGAAATCTGGAGTTTGGCCATAGTGTTCCTAAGAGTTTCTCTTTTTGGATCTCTTTCAGGTGGTGGTCGGTGGATTCCTTGAATACTTATTTTGCCCTCTGGTTCTAGAATATCAGGGCAATTTTCCTTGATAATTTCATGAAGGATGAGGTCTAGGCTCTTTTTTTTATCATGGCTTTCAGGTAGTCCCATAATTTTTAAATTGTCTCTCCTGGATCTATTTTCCAGGTCACTTGTTTTTCCAATGAGATGTTTCACATTATCTTGCATTTTTTTCATTCTTTTTGTTTTGTTTCGTAATTTCTTGGTTTCTCAGAAAGTCATTAGCCTCCATCTGTTCCATTCTAATTTTGAGAGAACTATGTTCTTCAGTGAGCTTTTGAACCTCTTTTTCCATTTGGCTAATTCTGCTTTGGAAAGCATTCTTCTCCTCATTGGCTTTTTGGACCTCTTTTACCAATTGCGCTAGCCTATTTTTCAAGGTGTTATTCTCTTCAGCATTCTTTTGGGTCTCCTTTATCAAGGTATTGACCCGTTTTTCACACTTTTCTTGCATCTCTCTCATTTCTTTTCCCAGATTTTCTCCCACCTGTCTAACTTGATTTTCAAGATCCTTTTTGAGCTCTTCCATGGCCTGAGTCCATTGGATATCTATTTCAGATGTTTGTCATCCAAAGGCCTTGACTCTTATGTCTTTACCTGATGGCAAGCATTGTGCCTCCTCATCAGAAAGGAAGATAGGAAAAATCTGTTCACCAAGAAAGTATCTTTCTATGGTCTTATTTTTTTTTCCTTTTCTGGGCATTTTCACAGCCAGTTTCTTGACTTCTGAGAGTCCTCTCCACCCCTGGCCTAGGTCTGCCCAGCTAGTGCTTGAGGTCTGAGATTCAAATGCTACTCCACAGCCTCAGGTCTTTCAGCAGCAGGGCCTGGCTGCTATTCAAGATTAAATCAAGTTCTCAGGTGGGGGCATGGCTGCCTCCCAGGGTCAGTTCCCTCAGGGGGTTTATGCAGAGACCTTTGGCAGTGGAGCTGCTTGCGAGCTCCTGCCTGCTCCAGGAGCCTCTGGATGCCTGCTGCCTCTGCCACTGCCTCCTGAGGGAGCCTGAGTTACAGAGACACCCCTCTCCCCTCTAAGACAGCCCAGAGGTCTCTCTCACTGACTTCCAGCCCCTGTGGGTGGAGGGACCCCCGTGGCCACCAGAGGTTCCCTCCCTGAAGACTACTCGGAGCTGTTCCTCCCAGGGCTGTGCGGCCAAGGTAGGGCTGGGTTCTGCTCTGATCCCGTGTGAAACAGACATTTGGTGAGGGTTTTTCAGGTTTTCTGGAACAGAAATCTCCGCTCTGTTTTTCTGTGGCTTCCACCAGTCCAGAATTTGTTAGGAGTTCTGCTTTACAGATATTTTATAGGCTGTGGTTTGGAGTTAGCATAAGTGTGTTTTTCTACTCCGCCATCTTAGCTCCTCCCCCCAGAATATTTCTAAGTTGGTGTTGAAGTGATTGTTCTCATATTCATGACTTTTCCCAGGTATGTGTCTTTCTGAAAGCCTCTGCCCTTCACAACAGTAGTGAATCAGCTCCTATGTTTGTTGCTGTTGGGAATAGCCTCGTCTGGAGGTTTCTTGCATTCCATAATTCAGATTATCTTCACGTTTCTGATACCCTTTTGTGATCCTAAAATTACTGATCACTTTGTGTGTTACTTGTACTTTTTCCTCTGTCTTGCCTGCACTGACAACCATATGCTTGTTCTGATGGCCAAACATGGCTTTATCTGTCTTATCAATTTTTCACTGTTGTTGTCCCTTATGGATTAATCCTGCATTCTCTCAGGACATCTAATATAGCAGCAAGTCACAAAGCCCTTTCCAACACTGGCTCCCACATCGTACTTGTGGGCTTATTTTTCACACCATACAAATTTGTATATACACATCCTCTCACTATTTTCTCTTTTGACAAAATTGTGGCAATATTTTGCAGGTTTTTAACTCAGTTATTAATTCTATTGATCCCCACATTTAGGAATACAGAAATGAAAAATACCATGAAGAACTGTGGAGCAAAACAGTGACTGATGTTAAAAAATAAATATTTTTAGGAATCTTCTAGAAGAAATATTAGCTGTATCATTTTGACTTGACTATTCTTCACACCCTCAAAATAAACTCCAAAAAAGGTAACATAAGGATTGAATGCTTTTCTGAAAAAAAATTTTAAGGCTATTGTTTTCATAATTTGCACTGGAGATATATTTAGCAGCATAGGCAACCAAAGTCACAATCAAATTGTGAACACGCATAGAACAATGATAGAGATAAATCCTAACTTTTAGGCACTAAAAAGTATTTGCTTCACACTTCAAAGATATAACTTTAAAAGTAAAATAAAATATTACAGTGAAAGGAGGGAATAAATTTCTCAAAAAAAGAGAGCAAATTCAACCAAGAAAAAAAGATTACTATTCATTTATATGTAATGAAACAATTACAATATGTTATTCCAAAAAAGTTGAATTTAGATGTATACACCATTCTGCAATGTCAAATTTACTGTTTAAAAATGTATTTCAGAAAACCACAATATTTTGGTCTTTGTTTTAGATTACTCTATATGTTACAAGGATATGAGAAAACATTATTTAAACACATAAACCACAAAAACAGAACCAAACACAATGGAAATCAAAAGCATTCAGTTACCATGAAGATCATTCTATCTTTATTTAAACGGTTTTATTTTTTATTTAGTTTTGTTCTTCTCTCTTAAAAAGATTCAATTTGACTAAGCAGCATTGTAACGAGGAAAATAAACAAACTTTGGTAAAGCATCTAGAGACAAATATGTAATGTAGCATTAAAAAAGTAGAAAAATTCAATAATAAGAGATTAATATTTTCAGGGTTGAGATAACAAATTAAGATGGGAAAATAGGAAAAAATAGGTATAGGAAAGATTCCCTCAAATCACAGGATAATATAGGGTGACATTGAGAAGTAATACCACATTCTAAGACTCAAAGCAAGAGATGAATTATGCAATTAATTTTCCTGCTGTCCTTAATATTTCATCATTTCTGTTTTACTGAGAAATGAAGCAGACAATATAGTTGTTTGGAACGTTAATATCATGTGAATTCCTATCCCATATGAAAACCAGAAAAAGAATGAAGATTTTTAAAAATATGAAGAAAGAAATCACCGAAGAAAACATCTCCTTCAAAAGGAAAATTGGAAAATGTTAAAGGAAGTAAAAAACCTAACTGTTGAAAATAAGTTCATCAAAGGAAAAATTGGACAGATGGGAAAGGAGATGTGAAAGTTAAATGAGGAAAACAAAAAGGTAAAAAGTAGAATCAGACAAGGACAAGCTAATGAATTTATGAAAATCAAGTATCAGTGAAACAGAAACTAAAGAATGAAACGATAGGAGAAAATGTGAAACACATAATTGGAAAAGTAACTAACCTGGAAAATAAATACAGGAGAGAAAATTTAAGAATTATTGGTCTACCATAAAGCCATGATGGAAAAAAAGGGCCTGGACAATATCACCCAAGAAATCATCCAGGAAAATTCCCAGAAGTCCTAGACTCAGAAGGCAAAATAGTCATTGAAAGAATCCCCATTCACCTAGTGAAAAGGGGACCCAAACTAAAACCAAGAAATGCGGTTACCAAATTCTAGAACTACCAAGTGAAGGAGAAAATCCGATTGGCACTCAGAAAGAAACAATTTAAATATGGAGAAGCAACAGTCAGAATCATATAGGACTTTGCAACTTTTACACTAAAAGACTGAAGGAATTGGAATACAATATCCTGTAAGGCAAAGGAGCTGGAACTACAACCAAGGATTGATTACCCAGCAAAGTTGAGTGTAATATTTCAGGCAAGAAGATGGACATACTATGAAACAAGGGATTTCCAGAACTAACTGATGAAAAGACCAGAACTCAATGGAAAATTTGATCTTCAAACGCAGGTCTCAAGAGAGGCACAAAAAGGCAAATGGGGGGAAAATGTCACACAATATGGGCAAACTGTTTACATCCCTATAAGGGAAGAAGATACTTGTTAATCCTGAGAACTGAATATTTATTATGAAATGTAAAAGGTATATTCATAGCTAGAGGGAGTAAATATAAATAAAATGATGTCATGACAACAAATGATTTAAGGTTGCAAAGATATAGAAATGAGAGATATGAAAGTAGCAGGCAGAAAAAAGAAATAAATACCATTACAGGAAGAGGCACACAAATGTATTACTTTAGAGGAAAAGAGAGGAGGGAGATGAACACTGTTTGAAAAGTACTTCCATCTGATTAGATTCAAGGAGGGTACAACAAACTCGGATAAACACAGAAATACAATTCCTTCTATAGGCAATAAATGGGAAAGAAAAGGGAGGGGCAGCTAAAAGGGAGGGTAGAAGTAGTAAGTGAAAAGGGAAATAAAAGTGACAAGGGCTGAAAGAAGGGAGGGAACACTGAGGGAGGCAGTGGGAAAAAATTACAACTCTATTGTGGAAGGGAAGAGAAAAGCGTGAAGTAAAATCATAAACAAGGGAAAAGGGGAAGGGGGAAGATACCGATAGTACTTATAACTGTGAAACTGAATGGAATGAAGTCTTCCCAAAAAGGGACACATGTAACAGAACGGATTAAAAGCCATAGTCTAACATTATATTGTTTTTAAGAAGCACATTTGAAACAGGTGGCACAGGCTAAAGGTAAAATGTCGGAGGAGAATATTTTGTGATTCAGCTGGTTTAAAAAAAACAGGGGTAGCGGTTATAATCTCAGACATAGCATAAGAATAAATAGATCTAATCAAAAGAGTCAAGGAAGGAAACTATATCCTGCTAAAAGGAAACGTAGACATCGAATCAATTTCATTACTAAACATATGTGCTCCAAGTAGTACACCACCCACTTCCTTAGAGCAGAACTTAAGGGAGTTAGAGGAATAAATAGACAGCACAACTATACTATCAGGGGACCTCAAACTCTCCCCCTCCAAACGTGATAAATCTAACCTAAAAATAAACCAGAAAAAAGTTAAGGAGGTGAACATAACTCTGGATAAGGTAGATATGATAGATCTCTGGAGAAAACTGAATGAGAATAGAAATGAATATTCATGATTCATGGCACACGTACAAAAACTGGCTATGTACAGGGCAAAAAAAAACAAAAACAAAAATATTCACAGTCCAGTGCAGAAAGACAGAGATACTCAATGCATGCTTCTTAGATCATAATGCGATAAAACTTATATGTAATCAAAGGCCATGGAAATATAAACCAAAACCTAATTGGAAACTAAACAATCTCATTCTAAAGAATGAGAGAATTAGACAATAAATCATGGAAACAATTAACAACTTCATTCAAGAGAACGACAATCATGAGACAACCTACCAAATGTCATGGGATACTGAAAAAGTAGTTATTAGGGGAAGCTTTATATCTTTAAATGCCTACATGAATAAAATAGAGAAAGAGGAAATCGTAGAATTTGGCATGCAGCTGAAAAACAGCGAAAGACAACAAATTGAAAATCCCCTAGTAAATACCGAATTGTAAATACTGAAAACGAAAGGAGAACTTAAGAAAACTGAAGTGAAGAAAACTATTGAACAAATAAATTAAACTAGGAGTTTGTTCTATGGAAAAAAGCCCAAAAAATTGATAAAGTTTTGGTCAATTTGATAAAAAAAAGAAAGATAAACCAAATTAAAAATATCAAAACTGAAAAAGGTGAACTCACTTCCAATGAGGAAGAAATTAAAAGAATAAAAAAAAATTACCTTGACCAACTGTATGCCCATAAACTCGAAAATCTAAATTAGATGGATGATTATTTTTAATATATATATAGATAGATTGATATAGATATAGATTGCCCAGATTAACAGAAGAGGAAGTTGAATACTTAAGTAACCTCATCTCAGAAAAATAAATTGAAATCCCTAGAAAAAAAATTTCCATGACCAAATGGATTTTCAAGTGAATTTTATCAAACATCTAAAGAACAGTTAATTCCAATACTATAGAGACTATTTGGGAAAATTGGGGAAGAAGGGGTCCTCCCAAACTCTTTTTATGATACAATAAGGTTTCGGTACCGAAATCATGAAAAGACAAAACAAAGAAGGAAAACCGTAGGCCAGTTTCTGTAATGCATATAGCCGTAGAAAATTTCGATAAGATTATAACAAAAAGAATACAGTAATTTATCACGAGAATAACACATTATGATCAGGTAGGATTTATACCAGGAATGCAGGGCTGCTTCAATATTAATAAAACTCTGTACATTATTGATCATATCAACAACAAACCTAACAGAAACCAAATAACTATCTCCATAGATGAAGAAAAGAATTTTGACAAAATACAACACCTATTCCTATTTTTTTTTAGTGGTGACTGACCATTCTAATTTAGGTATTTATTAATGTTTATTTCCTTTTAATTTTCAACATCCATTTTCGGAAAATTTTGAGTTCCAAATTTTCTCCCCATCTGCCCCCTCCCTCCACCCCATACTGACTACTCCTTACCCCAATATGCCTTTCCTTCTTAGATCCCTCACTTCCCTTATTCCCATCTTCTCTCTTTCCCTGTAGGACGAGATAAATTTCTAGACCCCGTTACCTGTTTTTCTTATTTCCCAGTTGTATGCAAAAATAATTCTCAACATTTTTTGCTAAGACTTTGAATTCCAACTTATCTTCCTTCCTCCTTCCTCACCCATCCCTACTGGGAAGGCAAGCAATTCAATACTGGCTATATATGTGTTGTTCTGCAAATGGCTTCCATAATAGCCATGTTGTGTACGACTAACTATATTTCCATCCATCCTACCCTGACCTCATTTCTTCTATTCTCTCTTTTGACCTTATCCTTCCCCAAGAGAGTTTAATTTTAATTGCTCCATCTTCCCACTTGCACTCCCTTCCATCATCCCCACATCCTGCTTATCCCTTTCTTCCGTACGTTCCTGTAGTTTAAGATGGGTTTTCATACCAAATTCAGTGTGCATCTCATTCCTTCCTTGAGAGAAATGTCATAAGTGTAAGCTTCACTTTTTCCCTCCCAGCTCCACCCTTTCCCCTCGATTGAAAAAGACTTTTCTTTCCTCTTTTATGAGAAATAATTTGTCTCATTCCATTTCTCCCTTTCTGCTCCCAATATATTCCTCTCTCAACCCTTAATTCCATGTCTGGTACCCTTGTGCCAGAAATCTCTTTCACTCTGTCGTTTTGCGGGTTCTGTTGGTGTAGAATTTGTTTAGAGTCATTTTTTACAGATCATTCATGAGCTGTAGGGGAAGAGCTAGCATATATGTGCCTTTCTCTTCCTCAATCTTGACTCTGTCTCGCAACACCCATTCGTATTGAAAACACTGGATAACATAGGAATAAATGAATCATTCCATAAAATAACAAGCAGTATCTACCTAAAGCCCCCAGCAAGCATTTTATGCAATGGGGATAAGCTAGATGCATTTTCAGTAAGATCAGAGGTGAAACTCGGATGTGCATCATCATCACTATTATCCAATACGGTGGTAGAAATTATAGAAGTAGCAATAAGAGAAGAAAAGAAATTGAAGGAACTAGAACAGGCAAAGAAGAAAGTAAGTTATCACTCTTTGCAGATAACACTATGACATACTTAGAGAATCCCAGAGATTCTAGTAGAAAAGAAATAATAAAATAAACAACTTTGCCAAAGTTGCAGGTTCCAAAATAAACCCACACAAATCTCATGCATTGCTATATATTACTAACAAAGCCCAAGAACTAGAGATAGAAAAAGAAATCCCAGTTAAAGCTACGGTAGGCACTATAAAGTATTTGGCATTCTCTCTGCCAAAACAAACCCAGGGACTATATGAACACAATTACAAACACGTCTTACGCAAATGAAGTCAGATCCAAGTAAGTGGAAAATATCTGTTGCTTGTGGGTGGGCCTAAACAATATAATAAAAATGACAATTCTACCTAAATTAATTTACGTATTCAGTGCCATACCAATCAAACTATCATGGATTTATTTTGTAGAGCTAGAAAAAATACTGTCAAAATTCATCTGGAAGAACAAAATGTCCAGAATATCAAGGGAATTAATGAAAAGTAATTCTAGGGAAGGTGGCCCAGCTCTACAAGATCTCAAATTATATTATAAAGCACCAATTATCAAAACTACTTTGTTGTGCCTAATAAATAAGAGGGTAGACAAGTGGAATAGGTTTGGTGTCCAAGACATAGTAGTCAAGGAATACAGCAATCTATTATCTGATAAACCCAAGGACCTCAGCTTCTGGGAAAAGAACTCACAGTTCGACAAAAATTCTGGGAAAACTGGATAAATGTGTGGCAGAAACTAGGCATAGGCCAGTGCCTGACAATGTACACATGAATAATGTCCAAATGGGTACATTATCCAGGTATAAAGAATGACACTATAAACAAATTATTGGAGCAAGGAATAGTGTATTTATCAGATTTATGGAGAAGGGAAGATTTTTTGACTAAGCAAGAGATAGAACACATTATGAAATGCAAAATGGATAATTTTGATTACAGTAAATTGAAAAGTTTTGAAAAACAAACCCAATGCAACCAAGATTAGGAGGGAAGCAGAAAACTGGGAAAGAGTTTTTGCAACTAGTGTCCGTTATAAAGGCTTCATTTCTAAAATATATAGAGAACTGAATCAAATGTACAAGAATACAAGTCATTTCCAATTGATAAATGGCCAAAGAATATGAATAGGGAGTTTTCAGAGGAGGAAATCACAGTCATCTATAGTCATGTGAAAAAATGCTTTAAATCACCATTGATTAGAGAAATGCAAATCAAAGAATCTCTGAGATACAACATCACACCTATCAGATTGGCTAACAGGAAAAAAACAGGACGATGGTAAATGTTGGAGAATATATGGGAGATTTGGAACACTAATTCATTTTTGGTGGAGCTGTGAGCTGATTTAACCATTCTGGAGAGCAATTGGGAACTATGCCCAAAGGGATACAAAAATATGTATACGCTTTGACCCAGCACTACCACTTCTAGGACTGTATCCCCAAGATATCATAAAAATGGCAAAGTTTCCCACAGGTACAAAAATATTTATAGCAGTACTGTATTTGGTGGCCAAAAACTGGAAATCAAGGGGATGCCCACCAATTGGGGAATGACTAAATAAATTGTGGTATATGAATGCAATGGAATACTATTGTGCCATGAGAAATGGTGAACAAGAAGACTTCAAAGAGGCCTGGAAGGAGTTTTAGGAACTGATGCTGAGTGAAAAGAGCACAACCATAGTGTGTGAGAAACTCTTTCTACTTGATTGAGAACTTCATTGCAATGCAAAGACTTAAAATATTCCCATTAGTCTCTTAAGGCAAAATGTCTTCCACATCCAAAGAAAGAATTATGGAATTCCATCCAGAATGTAGCAGATCACTTTCTTTTGTACTACTTTTTGGTTTGTTTTGTGATTTCTTCCTTTCATTTTAATTTTTCTAAGCAACGTGACTACAGTGAAAGTGTATGCTATGTCAGGGATGAAGTGGGGAGGGAGGGAGGAAGGAGGGGAGGGAAGGGAAAAAAAATCTAAGTTATGTGGAAGTGATTGTAGAACACTGAAAAGAAATAAAATAACCAAAAAAGAAAAAGAATGAAGAAAAGATAAATTCAAAATAATTTGGTCACATGAACTAATATATATTTAGATTTCTGATTAGATGGGGAATGGAGGGAGCAAGGAAATGGTGATTTAAATCAATTTATTGGAATCAGGCACTGAAAATTAATGCCATTCAAATTTTGGAGTTTAGAAGGAGAGAAGGAGAGGGAGAGAGAGAGAGAGAGAGAGAGAGAGAGAGAGAGAGAGAGAGAGAGAGAGAAAGAAAGAAAGGAAGGAAGGAAAGAAGGAAGAAAGGAAGGAAGTAGGAAATTCTATTAAATTCAAGAAACTGAGACTGGGCAGGTTACGAGAAAGGGGAGAATGTCAATAGAAAGAATGACATTAGAGAAAACAGAATAAAGAAACAAAAATAAACCCTAACAATATTAAAATTTTTAAACTGTATGTCAAAGTAGTATATGTTAATTTATTGTAGAAGAATAGAATAATGTGTAGAACATGTGTATGAAGATTGAAGAACTAGAGAGATATGTATTCTTCCTTTGTCACTTCACAGTCATGTGTCTCTGTCTACTCCAGCATTCTACAGGTAATGACAAAATGCTGGCTTGCAATGAATCGGAAAAGGATAGATTGAAAAATGACGGAGAAAGTGCCCTCAAAAACTTTCCTGGTTGGTTCTTGCCAGATTGTTAAACACCAAATTTTATGCTTGGATCTTTTGCCCTCATAGTAGAGGCAAAATTCAGAATAAAAAAAATTAAGAGGAGTCTATTAATAAAAACAAAACAAAAAAAGAAAACCGAGGCAGACAAGTGTTGGTGTACTCTTCATGAGGGGCCAGCCTTCTGTTTGACTTTTAAAACCTTTCACACCCTCTCGTTACAACTTAACTAGATCCATCCATTGATAGATCAAATGATGGATAGAGAGATAGATGTCTTATAGATAGATTACAGACAGATATAGGGAAAGATGAATGGATAGATAAAGCAATTATTTTGAAATTAATAAATGTGCATTGTGCAAAGTAGTAGGAGCGTTAATATAAATTAGCAAGGTAATTTTTGCCCTCATGGAAATTTTACTTTATTGATGATAGGCAATACATAATGGAGAAGTGAAAAGGGAATGGACAATGGAGGAGAAATGAGGGAGAGGTATTAGATAGGGCCTGGACTACCTGATTCTTGGGAAGAAAATTGAAAATGTCACCCAGAAGAGTTTCGTGTTCTGAGAGCCAAATCTGAGCCTGAGCAAGGGAGATGACTCCAAATCATTATATATTATTCCTTAATATGATCTTCTGATTGTATTTCAACATGCCACTCCACAATGACAATGAAGCAAGAAAATTTCATAAGGTCCGCGATGAAACATACTATTCTCTTCGAAAGAGAGAGATGTGAAGAACTATGAGAGATGGTTGGAACATACTTTTCCACTTTATTTATTTTCTTTGCCTTTTTTTCTATAGGACTAAAATTGAAATATATTTGGTCTCATTTCACACTTCACACTTTCACAAGTGATACCTTATGACTTGCCTTCTCAACAGGTTGGAGAAGAGTGAAAAGCAGGAAAAGAAAATATAACTAAAAATTTTGAGAAATGAATGCTTAAATAAATAAATAAATAAATATTTGTAAATACTTAAAAATTAAATAGTCGCTAAAATTTGCAAACTTCATAACCCAATAAAATAACATGTATTTAAATACTTAAAAGATCTCAAGGGGATTATATGTAGCAAAATGTGGATAGAAAAGCTTATTTTACTGTATCAATGAAACTGTGAAATAAGAAGTACTATTTATTTGAGAAATTATGGAACAAATCACCATTTATGAACAAAATATCATATGGTTATACTGTAAAAAGTAGTAAATATTATCATTTAGAGAATTTGATTGTGATTCACAAGAACCCACACAGAGTAAAATAGAAGGTAAATAATTGCATGTTGACACATAAGGACAAAAATATTTTTAGTTGTAAAAGCATATGCTCACTTTATTTCAAACACGTAAATCAAGACAAGAAAGATACAAAAATAAAAGTCTGTAACAAATATTTATAATGAAAGGAAACAGATTTCGATATTGGCAGTGTCTTCAATTGTCCATCTCTTTCTAAAGTTTTAATACATTTTAATACACCTCCTCTTTGTTATGAGGTGGATAGCGTGCATGACATTCCATCCTCGGAAATCAAGATAGGGCTTGTGTTGATTGGTTTTCTAAATCTTTCATACCTTGTTCTTATTGTATAAATTATTTTTCAGAACCACTTCATGCTCCATCAATTCTTATAAATTTTCCCAGGTTTTTCTATTGGTCAGTCAAGAAGTTAAGGAGCTCACTGTTTAATGAAGAAGACCTCATTCAAATAACTATGTATAAACAGGATGTATCCTACAACACCTGGAGATAATCGATAGATGTTACATACTAGCATTGCAGACAAACAAGAAAGGTTCTTGGAGAGAAAAGAATTTAGTTGGAACACGCAGGCAGCCAAATATGATAAGGGAGAGAACCATCGAATTTTAGTGTCTTGTTTTAGAAATCTTGTTTTAAGACTATCTACTCTCCTCTTTTGATTGGTACCTCCCTGAAGGCAGGAACTACAGTTTTCTATCCTCACTGTTTTTACAAATCCTGGAATATAGTGGGCACTCAAAAATCTTTATTGATTAGCTATTTGGTAAAGGGAAACTAATATTCAGATATTACTGTATATTTACAATAAATTAATTTGTTTATTTACCATCTACCATCCATATCCATCTATCTAGCTTTCTGCCTGATATCTCCTCTTTTCATATATTGTTCTGTCTCTCTCTCGAATATTTCTCTCTGCTTGTATATGTACAATCAATTATCATTTATCTGTGTTGCTACTATTTATCTTCTACATGTCTGTCTATTTGTCTCTCTATTTCTCTATCTCTCTCTACGTATGTGTGTGTGTGTATATATATATATATATATACCCACGTATATGTATGCATATGTATATATGTGTGCATGCATATATACATATGTGCATATATGTATATGTGTGTATACATATAGTATATATGTGTGTATATATATATACATACAATTTAATTATGTCTATATATGCTTTATACATCAGTTGGAGAGGGAGAGGCTGGTTTCTTTTTTGTCTGTTTTTATTTTATTTTTCCCTAGGATATAATACATTGCCTGGCTTTTTAATAAATATTTTAAAATTTTCAATTAAATAAAATCTTGTGAAATTTACTTCCGGATATCTTTGGGTTATTTCCAAGACATTTTCCAGGCATTCATAATGAGAATCTCATGTTGGAAACAACATCAACAATGAAGCTACTTTTAATTTTCATAGATGGCAGAAAAAAAAAGTATATTGACTATACAATTCACTTAGCTCGTAATTCAACCAAAGATGGCACTCAGGCAAACTGGCCCTAATTAGCTAAGGAAGTTTTCTCCTTCAGTGATGAACGTGAAATGAGCTAGCTGCACCAGCCATCTCATAGAGAGCAATCTCATTCTAGTCCCTGGAATGTGCTGGAACCCTAATAAATGCTTCTTAAATTCATTTTATCTTTGAAAGACAGAGGGTGAAAGATGAAGTTTGTAAGTGAATCCTCATCTAAGATGGCAACAATTGGAAAGGTGAAAATAGAAGATGAATGACATCCATAAGGTAACAACGAGCAAGGTCAGTTTAAGGGTTATGAACATTTCATATATTTTTCCACCTTAAATTCTGAAAAGTCTGTTTATAGGCTCACTGTGTGTATTGACCTTCACGGAGCGCTGGATCTTCCAGAAGGAGAAAATAAAAATAAACACAGGTTTTAAGTGTTGCATTTGTAGAACCCTCTCCAAAACTTCAGAATTCAGAATTGTAAAATCACTAAAGGGTCTTCAGGTTCAAGGTAAATAAAATAAAGAAAGGTGAGTGATTCTCCAAAGGTTTTAGTAAACTTTGGATTTTTATTCATGTTTTGCCTTCTTTATTTTGCAATTAAGGAAATGGGGTAAGCAAATGGGATGCAATTTTGAGTTAAAGAGTATTTGGTATCCAAGGTGTACTATTGTTTAGAGTATTGGATTTGGCATCACAAGAAACGAGGTCAGTCCCAGCTCTTCACCTCTGACAACTGTATGACCTTCAGGGATTCACTTAGCTTTTCTAAGGTTAAATTTTCTCACATTTAAAATGAAGAATTTGGATCCAATGGCCTAGTGTTCAGCTGTGAGTTCCTGACCAGGTAATTCTATCGGCATTCTTATCTTGGTTGGTGGATAAAAGACACAGGCAGATGCAATGAAACAATAAACATTGTCCTGTGAACTTTTTCCCTTTTCATTTTCATTCTGATTCTCTTCTTTGTTCCCTAATCCCCTCTAATTGTCCCAGGTACTGTAACAATATTCACTTAGTACATCCTCATCACTGTGCTTTTTTTCTGATAATAGTAACACACAGTATACATAACGTGGTTTAAAGATTGTAGATGACTTTGCATGTCACCGCATATCATCTTCAAAACAACTCAGGGATATAGTTGCTATTATTACTTCCATTTTACTGCTAAACAAGCTAAGACTGATTGACTTTTTCACAGTCATAGAAATTGTCTGACAGGGACTTTGAACTCGTGTCTTCCTGACTCCAAGCCAAACACTGTCCACAGAGCAACCACCATAAACTATTCTATGTCCCAGCCTTCAACACTCTCTTCATGATAACTTTGTCATTCTAGAAAACACTCTGGATGGAATGATGATTTAAGGACAGCGTATTTGATATTAGTTGCAAGAATATGCTGACTTTGTATTCTGGAGGGATTTTCAATACTAGACTAAGGGATTTAGGATTATTAGGCATCAAATGAAGGCAAGGAACACTGAGAATATTTGATCAGAGAACTGATAAGGTTCAGGCAGTAACAAGAGAAGACAAATCAAGGTTCTTATACATTTCTTCATTGTTTGATTAGATGGAATAACTATTTCTTCCTATATTCATTTAATTTAAACTATATGTGTAGATATGGCAACTTTCTGTAAGTTCCCATTAGCGTCCCATAGGTCTTGCAACTTAAGTAGGTCCCATTTTTCACTGACAATTTATACATAGACAGCGGGGAGAAAATTAAAATTAACTTTTTTAAAAAGACTTAAAAGAAAATAAAATCTATCTTACACAATACGCCACAGAGATGGATATTTCCATAATTTCTCATTGTTTCAGTGCTCTTTCAATCATAAAACATGCCAGTTATACAAATAGATCATTAAAATTCTTAGAATTAATACTACTGAGAAAGGCTACAGAGACAAAAAAAACAGATTGGAAAGTTTCAGCCTTCTTTTTCTTAAAAATAATGAAAAACATTGTCAGTTCTCAAAAGAATGTGATAATAGGGCTAATGTTGGTCAGAAATCAATGTATTTTGTTTTTGCCAAGATTAGTGGGCCAAAAGGAAAAGAAAATCAATCAAAAGGCAGAGGAAAGCAAAAAAAAAAACTATTAATTTTTCCTTTCTTTTCCTGAAAGAGCAAGATAATGTCCTTTGAAAAGAAAATGCCAGGGGAGGAGCCAAGACGGTGGGGTAGAAAGATACACATATGCTAGCTCCCACCCCATAGCCCATAAAATGCCTGTAAAGAACTCTCGACAAATTAGGGAGCAGCAGAAGCCACAGAACGATGGAGTGAAGGAGATTTATGTCCCAGAGAGACCTGAAAGACCCATGGGAAAGGCCTGTCGCACATCGGAGGTGGAGCAGAGCCCAGCCTTGCCTTGGTGACGCAGTACTGAGAGGAGAAGACCTGAACAGGTTTCAGGGATGGAATCTCCAGCGGCAGCTCAGATCCCTCAACCCATAGGCGCCAAAGGTCAGTGAGAGGGTTTTTTGTCTGGCCAAGAGGGGAGAAGGGTGTCCCCATAACTTAGGTCTCATCAGGAGGCAGCAGTAGAGGCAGCAACAGATGGGGCTCCCATAGCAGGCAGTAGTCCACATCCATTTTTGAAGGTCCCATCAGAAAGGCCCTGAGGGAACTGAGCCCTGTGTGGTGCCCCTCCCCCAACCTGAGCAGCTGAACTTAATCTCACATTGCATAGCACCCCCAGCCCCGCTGAAATCCACTGAGGCTATGCACCAGCTCATTTGAATCGGAACCCCCAAGTGCTGACTGAACTGGAGGCCAGGAGGTTGTGGAGAGGAAACTCAGAAGTCAAGTAACTGGTTGGGAAAATGCCCAAAGGGGAAAAAATAAGACCATAGAAGGTTTCTTTCTTAGGGAACAGGTGTCTCCCCACATCCTTTCGGATGAGGAAGAACAAGGCATACTGTCAGAGGAAGTCAAGGCCTCTGCCTCCAAAAGGAACTTAAAAAGGGCTCAGACAACAGAAGAACTTAAAAAACAAGGTAGCAGCTTACTAACAAAGAACAAAAAAAAACGCTAAGGAAAATAACAGCTTTTAAAAGAGGCTAACTCAATTGCAAGAAAGATGTCCAAAAAGCCAACGAGGACAAGGAGGTTTTAAAAACCAGAATTACCCAAATGAAGGAGAAGGTTCAAAAGCTCACTGAGCAAAATAATTCGTTTAAAGAGGGAATTGAGTTCAGGGAAACGAATGACTATGAGTTAAACCAAGCAGTTAGTAAACAAAACCAAAAATTGGAAAAAATAGAAGATAAGGTGAAACAACTCATTGGAAAAACAACTAGCCAGGAAAATAGATCCAGGAGAAATAATTTAAATATTATTGGACTACTGGAAAGCCATGATCAAAAAAAAAGAGCCTAACATCTTCAATGAAATTATCAAGGAAAACTGCCCTGTTATAGAATCAGAGGGCAAAATGGATATTGAAAGAATTCATCGATCACCCGCTCAAAGAAACCTGGACAGAGCAACTCCCAGGAGTATTGTGGTCAAACTTCAGAGTTCCCAGATGAAGGAGAAAATATGGCAAGTAGCTAGAAAAAAGCAATTTATGTACTGTGGAAATACAATCAGGGTAACGCAAGATCTGGCAGCTTCAACATTAAGGGATAGAAGGGCTTGGAGTGGGACATTTCAGAAGTCAAAGGAACTGGGGCTGAAATCAAACATCACCTACCCCACAAATCTGAATATCAAGGGAAAAAATGGTCATTCAGTGATATAGATGACATTCAAGAATTCGTGTTGAGGAAAAGATCAGATCTGTATTTAAAAATTTTACTTCCCAAGACAAGACTCAAGGGAAGCATGAAAGATAAATAGAAAAAAATAATCGTAAAAGACTCTGTAAAGCTAAACTGTTTACATTACCACGTGGAAAGAAAATATTATTAACTCTTGAATATTTTCTCGGTATTTGAGTAGTTGGAGAGGTTGTACATACACACACACACTAACATACACATAGATAGAGAGTACAGGAGGTGTTATGTCAGAAGAGATGATATCCACACACACACACACACACACACACACACACACACACAAAACAAAATAAAATAAAAATTAAGGGGTGAAAGAGGAAAGAGGAAAATTCCAGGAAGAGAAAAGGAGTGATGGAATTGGGCAGGCTATAACTCTTAAAAGAGACAAGAAAAATCTTATTTAATGGAGAAGATAAGGGAGAATGGGAGAGTGGGAAAAAGTAAAGCTACTCTCCCCACATGTGGCTGAAGGAGGGAATAACACGCTCACCGAATTTGATATGAAAATTTATATCACACCACAGGAAAGTAGGAGAGGAGGCGACAAATGGAGTGAGGGGAATGTTAGAAGGGAGGGTGAACGGGAGAAAGGAGTTACTAGAAATAAACACTTTTTATAAGGGACAAGGTCAATTGTAGGGGGAAATAAGGGGAGATAGTGTAGGACACAGGGCAGCATAATGAGTATTACAAAACATTATTATTATGGAATTCTTTTGCAAAAGAATACATATATGGTCTGTACTGAATTGGTTCCCTTCTTAGTGGGGCTGGAGAGGGAGGGGAGGGGGTGAGAAGTTGGAATTCAAAGTATTAGAAACGAGTGTTGAGAATTTTTATTGCATATAATTGGGAAATAAGACCTTCAGGGAATGAGCTATGGAAATTTATCTTGCCGTGCAAGAAAAGAGAGAAGATGGGGATAGGAGAGGGGTGGGGTGTGATGGAGGGGAGAGTACATTGAGGGAAGGAAACATGAGAATGCTATGCATTAGGTCGTGGGGGGAGGTAAGCGATGGGGAGAAAAGTTGGACATGTTACAGAGTGAGGTAAAAGCAGTTAGTATTAAAACCAGAGACTGAATCAATTACTGAGAATACATCAATGACATCTTTAGTTTGGAGAAAAGAATTTCAGGCTAAATTTCCTTGAGGAAGGTAACCTCAAGTAAAATTTGCCTTTGATGGAAAAGTCAGGGTTTTAATGGTAAATTTGATTTTATGATTGCCATTTAATCGGGAACTTGAACACGTATAAACAGGCATGTGAGCCACTTAAGACTTGTCTCAAAAGATGTTCATTAGCCAAAGTGAAACCATAGTCATATTTGAAACATGGTTATTGGAACTTGCCATTTTAGATGCATTTTTAGATGCATGTTTAGACCATTAAGTGACTGTTCTTCTCAGTCTAACTCCAGGTGTGTGTAGCAAGAAAGGCGGTCTGAGCCTCCAATCCATGATGCCAGTAAGCTGATGAGATGCTGATATGAACTCCATGAGGTTCCTCAAGGGAAGGGTGGGAAAGCAGCTGTTCAGTATGGGCTGAAGTGGGATTCCCCTGACTCAATTTCCCCTCTGACATCTTTAAGTCTGACTGAATGCAAGTGGACAATCTAACCCTGCTTGAAATTGGCATGAAGTTGGAAAGATACTGTATCCCTGCAATGTCCCTACTCTTGGGGGCAATTTCCTATAGTCAAAAGGTTTATCAGCTTAATAGCATATCTATTCAATTATTGATTATTGGTAGGGGAACACCCAAGGTTGTCTAAAATTAAGCTATTAGGCATAGGACTTTATTCCAACAACAATAAGTTAGGGTCCTTTAATTCTTAGTAATACTGTGGAGACAATTAGTCAAGAACCTGTGAAGTTAGCAACATAAATATTATTTGTTTCTCCGTTGGTTAATGTTTAAAAAAAATCTTTTGTGCTCCATATTTCAAATGTTTTAAAAAGAAGTATCACTTGACCAAAAGTTTGAAAAGCTTTATCGGTTATTAACCACGTTACAAATAAATAAAAAAGAATAGAAGACGCTTATGTCCTTTGAAAAACATCACGAAACCTCATATTTTATTAACTAAATAAAACACGTAAATCAGATTATAAAAACAATTCCTGCTTTTAGAATTTTACTACAAAAAAGGAGAAAGCAAAGAGATGGAAGGAAGAAGGGAAAGAAAAAACAAATCCTAAAGTGAGTTAAAGAAGGTCTGAAGGAAAGGTTTGGCTTTATTTGAATTGGTGGTACAATAGTATTTATCATCATTGCTGGTTCTTGTCTAATCAACATTCTTCAAGGTATTTTCAGGTTTTCAGTTAGACTTTTACTTACGTCTATGAGCATTTTACACGGAATTATGTCAAACTATGTTTTATTAAAATCATCTAGAACGAGAAAGACTCACATTTGCTAGCTCCAAACACAAAGCCCATGGATTTCCTGCAAAAAGAACTCCTGACAAATTCTGGAACAGTGGAAGCCACGCAGAAACACAGTGAAGGAGATTTCCGTTGCAGAGAGCCCTGAAAAACCGACCCCAGGGGTCCATTGCGCCCCGCACGGGAGTGGAGACCTCCCCTCCCCCTGCCCTGGCCACACCGCACTGAGAGGAGCAAGCAGACCCAAGCAGG
>CM053775.1:46996679-47032491 GCA_028658325.1 Potorous gilbertii
TAGTTAGTCTTACACAACACGACTCTTATGGAAGTCATTTGCAAAACTGCACAGATATGCTCCATATGGCATTTCCTGCCTTCCCAAAGGGAATGGGTGGGTGGGGAGGGATGGGGAGAATTTGGAACTCAAAGTTTTAGGAACATCTGTTGAATATTGTTCTTGCTATTAGGAAATAAGAAATACAGGTAATGGGGAATAGAAAGTTATCTGGACCTACAGGACAAAAGATAAGATGGGGTAAGGAAAGGGAGGGATGAAAGAAGAGAGGGAAGATTGATGATATGGGTAATTAGAATGTTAAGTGTATTGCGGAGGCGGGAGGGGACAAAATCTTGTGAAAATGAATGTAAAAAGTTAAATAAATAAATTTATAAAAAAATGAATATATAAATTTCACTTCTAAATTCCTGTTCCTAATTCCAATTCTAAGTTCCGCTTCCAAGTCAAAATTCCAAATTATAATTCTAAATTTCAGTTCCAAATTCCTATTTCACATTCTATTTCTAGATTCCTCTTCAAAATTTCAGACCCAATTTCAAGTCTGATTTCTTATTCTAAATTCTATTTCCAAAATGCTACTCCATATATCCCATGTCACTTCCACATTACAATTCGGGTTACAAAATCCAAGTATAAATTTATAATCCAATTTCTGCCTTCCAAACTTTACCCCAAATGCCCACAGTTCTCGATTCTCATGCTTTACCGTCACCCATGATTCTAAACATAAATGCTTTCAATTCTAAACCCAACCCTGGAGTCTAATCCTAACCCGCGATTCTAACCCTAAGCCTAAATACACTTGACTCTATCAAAATGCAGTTTCAAAAACACTATGTCACATTGCACATATCCATTCAACATTAAAATTATTATTTCTAATTCGCATTAAGTCATAGTAATTGGAATTATGCTTTCAAATTCCAATTCGGCATTCATGTTTCAAATTCCAATCGTAAAGTCATATTTCACCACA
The DNA here is from genome assembly GCA_028658325.1 of Potorous gilbertii. NCBI lineage: Eukaryota > Metazoa > Chordata > Mammalia > Diprotodontia > Potoroidae > Potorous > Potorous gilbertii. The sequence continues at coordinate 46,997,659 of CM053775.1, forward strand.
TAGTCAAAACTGACATCCACATCAAAGTTATTTTCTCATACTCAAGTATGAAATAACCATTCCAAAGTACTGTATCAAACTGTAATACCCAAACATAGTTTCCGATTTCATGTTTCACTCTAAAGTACATACTAACATTTCATTTCCAACTTTTAATCCCAAAATTTTACCAAAAGTTCTAATGACAATTTCCGAGTTTAATTGGCATTGCAAATCCAGTTCGAAGCTCACACTTCAATATCAAGTTAATAGAGACATTCCAATTCAAATTTCCTCTTGCATAGGCTTATTTGAAATTCTGATTCTTCATTCCAATTCCAAATTAGAGTTCCACATTCCAATTCCAAATTCTAATTCTAAATTTCACTTCTAAATTCCTGTTCCAAATTCCAATTCTGAGCTCCACTTTCAAGTTCCAGTTCCAAATTCTAATTCTAAATTCCAGATCCAAATTCCTGTTCCACATTCTAATTCTAAATTCTACTTCCAAATTCCAGTTCCAATTTCCAATTTCCAATTTCACTTCTATGTCCCAGTTTCAAATTCCAATTCTAAATTTCACTTCCAAATTCTGGTTAGATATTCCAATTCTAAATTGACTTCCACGTTCCGCTTCCAAATTCCAATTATAAATTCCTCTTCCAAGTTCTGGTTTCACATTCCAATTCAATATTCTACTCCAATTCAATATTCAAGTTACAAATTTTAATTTTGATTATTTATTCCAAACTCCACTTCCAAAATCCTATTCCACATATCACTTTTCAATATCGTGCTAGAATTGAGATAATAAAATCCAATTATAACTCATTATTCCCAATTCTGCCTTCTCAACCAAAGCCTGAATGCCCTGGATTCTACCACACAATTCTCTTCTTAACTCTAACCATAACCCTTGAATCTATCCCTTAATGCGTATGATTACCAACTTAACTCTAGAGTTTAACCCCAACCCTTGATTCAAACCTTAGCGCTAAATACACTCGATTATATCCAAATTCAATTTCCACAATACTTTACCGAATTTCACATGTCAATTCCAAACTAAAATTATGCTTCCTTATCTCAATGACATCACATTAATCGAAATAACACTTTCAAATTCCAATTGTGAATTTATGTGTGAAATTCCAAATGTAAACTAAAATTTCAATACCAAATGAAAACTGACAGACACTTCAAAATTCCTTTCTCATATTCTTATTCCAAATTACAGTTTCAAACTACTCTCTCAAAGTGTAGTACCAAAGCTTAGGTTCCTATTACATATTTGATGCTAAACGTACATACTCACTTTTTACATCCAAACTTTGATCCCAACATTTGACCAAAAATTCAAACTTAAAATTCCGAGTTTAAATGATGTTGCAAAAGCAGTTCGAAGTTCACACTTCAATACCAAGTTAATACAGAAATTCCAATTCCAAATTCCTCTTCCTCAGTCTAATTCGAAATTCCAATTCTTAATTCCAATTCCAAATTTCAGTGTCACATTCCATTTCCAAACTCTGATTTTAAAATTCACTCCCAAATTCCAATTCTAAATTCCTGTTCCAAATTACAGTTCTAAGTTCTACTTCCAAGTTCCACGCCCAAATTCTAATTCTAAGTTCTGCTTCCAAGATCCAATTGCAATTTCTAATTCTAAATTCCAGTTCCAAATTCCTATTTCACATTCTAGTTCTAAATTCCTCTTCCAAATTCCAAACCCAATTTCAAGACTGATATCTTATTCCCAATCCTACTTCCAAAATGGTACTCCATATAACACGTTTCACTTCCACATTACAATTAGGATCACAAAATCCAATTATAGCTTCATAATTCCAATTCTGCCTTCCTAACCTTACACTAAATGCCCACAGTTGTATCACTCGATTCTCATCCTGACCCTAACCCTCACCCTTGATTCTAAACATAAATGTGTTCGATTCTAAACCTAACACCCAAGTCTAACCCTAAACCTCGTTGCTAATCATAAGACTAAATGCATTTTCAAAAATCCTATTTCACATTGCCCTTGTCCAATATACATTAAAATTATTATTCCTAACTCCAATTAAATCATACTAATCGTTATTATACTTTCAAATTCCAACTGTGAATTCATGTTTCAAATTCCAAATGTTAAGTCAGATTTTACCACAAAATCAAAACTGACATCCACATCAAACTTCCTTTCTCAGAGTCTGGTACCATATAACCATTTCAAAGTACTCTATCAAACTTCAATACCCAAACCTAGGTTCCCATTACATATTTCACTCTAATAGTACATACTAACATTTTATTTCCAACTTTTAATCCCAAAACTTTACGAAAAGTTCTAATGCTAAATTCCAAGTTTAATGTGCATTGCAAATCCAGTTCGAAGGTCACACTTCAATATCAAGTTAATACAGAAATTTCAATTCCAATTTCCTCTTCCATAGCCTAACTGGAAATTCCAGTTTTTAGAATTCTCAGAATTAGAATTTGGAACTGGAACGTGCAAGTGGAACTTATAATTGGAATTTGGAACAGGAATTTAGAAGTGTAATTTAGAATTGGACCTTGGGAGGAAAATTTAAATTTAAAATTTGAAACTGGAATGTAATCTTCAATATTCCCTCAGTCGTGATTGACAAAAGGAACCACATCGGATTTCCGTAAATCTGATGAACAGCAAAAGAGAGTGAGAAAACAGAACAAGAAAGCCCGTGCAGAAGATCTCAGTGAACCAGATTTTTCGGCTATACAGGTGACACGAGAAACGTCTCTAGTGACTACATGCGGTCCCAAGGGAATCCTTCAGTCTGGAGGGAAAGCAGGAAGCAGACCAGAAGTACCAGAAATGGAGAACCAGGGAAAGAGGAGAATCATCCACAAAATAACAGCCAAGCCACAAGTCTTCATAGCAGGGTGTCCTAGGCAGCACTCTAGGTCAGATTCTCTCACATCCATCCATCAACATCATCCAAAATTTAGAAAGTCCAATGGAGGAAAAGCAGAGACAGAAGCAGGCAAAAGTACCTGCCATGTGTGTCCCTGGTCAAAGAAGGGAATGTACATCCCCAATCCACCCAGAATTCAATCGTTCCCAGGAGGGAAGCTGAGGGTGGGTTGTGGCATAGACAGCACGAATCTTTCCACAGTTTATACGTCTGCCGAGGACAACTGAGTGCTGTATGTAGAAAGGAGCAGAGGCACCAGAAGGGCCTGAAATCTAGACCCAGGGAGAGAGGAGAGAGATCTTCCCCAAAATAACACCCATGCTTAAGGCCCTCACAGCAGGGGTCCTACCAAGCACTCTGAGTCAGACTCTCCTTCAAGGGGATCTACCAACAGTTTGCTGACCTGAGAAAAGTACAGTGGTGGAAAAGCACAACTAGAGGAAGACCAGAATTGCCCAAAAGTATGCCCCTGGTCAAGGAAAGGGAATGGACAGCCAAAACTTACGGAGAATGTAATCCCTCCTAGGGGGGCTGAGAATAGACTCTAGCGGACCCTCCAGGAATATATCCACAGACTGCTTATCGAACTAGGATGGTTCCAGTGTATGCATCAAAAGGACCAGAGTTCCCAGAATGACCAGAAATGGAGACCCAGGAAAGGGAAGGGGAATCTGCACGAAAACAGTCTAAGACCTAAGGAATGATTGGGAGTCCCACCTGAGGTGTCAGCAGGAACCCAGTAAAACAATCCCCAAACAGGAACTGGAGAGTAGACAGCCCCTTCGTCAAGAAGGATCCCATGAAGTAGGCCATAATCTCCCAAATGTACCCCTCAGGGAGAGAGGAGAAGAACGTACAAGAAGTAATACAACCCAGTAACAAACTGATGCAAAGAAATAGTGCCAGAGAGATTTTGGATGCAGAGACACTGATGCTATGCCACTGCCTGGGCAGCAATCACGGACGAAGCGTCATGGTCAAAGGAACATAAGCGATGGTGCTCAGTGCCCTGAAAGGGAAAATACAGGAGCCATCCACAGCTACAGTAACCACAGCAGGAGGTTCTCCAAGAGGCTCTAGTGATGGACAGGTGGGGATGCACGGAAAGAAAGATGGGGACCCAGTGAGAGATGGAGAAACATGAAGACACAGATGGGGCATATACACAGAGATATGGGACAGAAGGACATGAGGAAACACAGACAGACAGTGAGACAAACGGACAGATCTGAGACACACATGGTTGGGTTCATAAAGACAGATCTGGACACACAGATCGATGGGGACACACAGACTGATCGGGACACCTTTACGATCCTGTGGAGAGTAGGGGAGGTGCACTGATGAGGTTACCCCACAGACAGAGACTGGGGGACATTCAGGGGACTGGTAAAAGCCTCCAGGATAAGGAGGTCCATAAGTAGTGAGGCAAATTTCCTGCCAAGTTTGACACACAAAAGAAGATGAACCTGAAGCAAACCCCTACACTTGGGGCACACGGGCACAGCAGGGGACCTGTCCATGGACCACAGACCAGATCCCTTCTATTCTGACAAAAGAAGGTCCTCGTGACCTTCAACACTCCCCGAGTCGTGACAGACAATAGGACCTCTACCAGGACACCCTAGATCTGCTGCCCAGACCAAGGGGAGTCAAAAGGCAAAACTAGAAAGCCCATACCAAAGCGGTCGGTGATCCTGTAATTTGGGCTTACCAAGGGGCACTAGGAATCTTCCACTGGTCCTAGAAATGTTCCACTGTCTCCATGTGCTGCCAAGGCAATGCTTAACTCCGGGAGAAAAGCAGGATGAAGCCCAGGAAGTGGAGACCCAGGGAAACAGAAGGGGAATGTTCCACAAAATCCCATAAGCCACAGGTCTTCACATCAGGGGGCCTACAAATCACTCTGTGATTTCTTCCTTCACATCAGTCCACCAACTCCATGCAGAAATCACAAAGCCCAATGGAGGAAACCCACAGTCACAAGGAGGCCAAACTACCTGCCAAGTGTATCCCTGGTCAAGGCAGGGAATGGAGAGCCCCCATCCATCCGGAATTCAATCCATCACAGTGGGGAGCCTGTAGGTGGGCCATGGCAAATACTGTAGAAAGCTTTGCACAGATTTCACAGATTCTCTGTCTACCAAGGACAGTTGCATGGTATACATGGAAAGGAGCAGAGGCACCAGAAGGGCCTGAAATCTGGACCCAGGCAGAGAGCAGAGGAATCTTCCCCAAAGTCCCAACCCTGGGTCAGACCCTCACACTAGGAGTCCAGCTTTGAAGTCTGGGTCAGATTACTTAAAGGAGATCCACCAACAGATGACTAGCCTGAGAAAGCACAATGGTGAAAAAGCACAGCTCCCAACATGGCAGAAATATCCAAAGGAAGCCTCTGGACAAGAAAAGGGAATGGACTGCCAGAATCCACCCAGAATTTAATCACTCAGAGGGGCTGAGGATGGGCTCTAGTAGACACCCCGGAAATCTATCTACAGACTGCCTATCGCCCCAGGACGGTTCCAGTGTATACACGGAAAGGACCACAGTACCCACAATCACCAGAAAGGGAGACCCAAGAAAGGGAAGAGGAATATGCAGGAAAAAAGGCTAACACCTAAGTAATGATGGGGACTCCCACTTGACATGCCAGTAGCAATTCACTATGACACTCCCTACATGGGAACTGGAGAGCAGACAGGCCTTTGCTGAAGAGGGAACCCAGAAATTAGACCACAACCCCCCAAAGGAATTCCTCAGGAATAGAGGAGAAGAATGGGCAAGAAGAAATCCAACCCAGTAATATACTGACAAGAAGACACAGGCCCAGATAGATTTTGGCTGCGGGGCCACTGATGATATGCCATGGCCTAGACGGGGCCAGAGGTGAAGTGTCGTGCTCAAAGGAACACAAGCAGTGGTGCTCAGTGTCCTGAAAGCGAAAATACAAGAACCATCCAATGTACCAGCAATCACCCCAGGAGGTCCTCCAAGAGGCTCTATTGATTGACAGGTGGGGACATATGGACAGAAAGAGGGGGACAGAGTGACAGGAGAAGACACATGGATTTAAAGGGGGGGAAGATATACACAGATATGGGTCACAGGGACCAAAGAGCACACACGAACACACAGTGACACACACGGAGAGATCGGAGAGACACATAGACAGATGGGTACACACAGAGAGATTGGCAGACATGGACCAATGGGGACACACAGACAGATGGGGACCAACAGAGCAGATGGGGACACCTTCACAGACATATGTGGAGCAGCCAAGGGTTGCTTCTGTACTTGCTGACCTGAGAAAGTACAATAGTGGAAAGGAAATTATTTCCACAGAATTCACAGAATGGGATTCCATGACATTCTGGGTACTGGTAAAAGCCCCCAGGATCAGCAGGTGCATCAGTGGTGAGGCAAATTCCCAGCTCACTATGCAATACAAAAAAAGAAGATGATTCTGAAGGAAATTGCCACCTTGGCATAGCAGGGGACCCTGACATGGACCACAGAAAAGAGCCCCTCATGTCTGACAAAAGAAGGTCTTGTGACCTTCAATATTCCCTCAGTCATGACTGACAGTGGGACTTCAACCTGAATCCTCTAAATCGGCTGCGCAGGAAAAGAGAGTCAGAAGATACCAGAGGAAAGGCCATGCAAAAGCAGTCGGGAAACCAGCTACTTGGGTTTTACAAGGGACACTAGAAATGTCTCTACGACTCCACGTGCTCCCAAGGCAATCCTTCAGTATGGAGGGGAAGCATGAAGAGGATCAAAAGCACCCGAAATGGACACCCAGGGAAAGAGAAGGGGAATCTTCAACCACATCCCATCCAAGGCAGAGGCCTTCCCCAGCAGGGGGTCCTACACTGCACTCTGGGTCACATTCCCTGACATCCATCCACCAACAGCATGCAAGTCATAGAAAGTCCAACAGAGGAAAAGAATAGCTAGAAGGAGGCTAAAGCACATGCCAAGTGTGTCCCTGGTCAAGGAAGGGAATGGACACCCGAAATGCACCCATAGTTCAATCATTTACAGTAAAGAGCCTGTACATGGGCTGTGGCAAAGACTGCAGAAATCTACCCAGAGATTGTGTGTCTGCCGAGCACAGTTCCATGTTGCACGTGGAAAGGAGCAGAGGCGTTAGAAGGGCCTGTAATCTACAACCAGGTAGAAAGTAGAGGAATCTTCTACAAAATCTCATCCATGGGTCAGGCCCTCACAGCAGGGATCCCACACTGAACTCTAGGTTAGATTTCATGAAGGGGATCTACCAACATTTTGATGACCTGGGAAAGCACAGTGGTGGAAAAGCATAGACAGAACCAGACTAGAATTTCCCCAAAGGAATCCGCTGGTCAGAAAAAGGGAATGGACAGCCAGAACCCAACCATAGTTCAATCACTGACAACGGGGTTGGGGGTGAGGATACACTCCAGGAGACATCCCGGAACTCCATTGACAGATGGCCTGTTGGCTTGGACAGGTCCAGTGTCGACATGGAAAGCAGCAGAAGAGCCCAAATGGCCTGAAATCCAGAACCAGGAAAAGAAAAGGGGAACCTGCAATGCAAAAGGCTAAGAGTGAAGTAAATACTCACAGCAGGGGCTCCAAGCCCAGGCTCCCGAAGCACACTGTTCTAGTGAGCCATGAACAATCTCGGTATGTCTCAGTCTTGTAGCAGAATTGTCTTATCGTCAACAGCCTTTCGTCGTCAACGATAAATTTTAGTGTGATGTAATAATCCATTTGTTTCTGTCCCTTCACGTTTTATTGTTTGAATTCTACTTCATCAGGGGTGGAAGCCACCACTGCTGCTCTCCACACTTATCAATTTTCATAGGAACAGCACAGTAAACGTCTTCCATGTTCTCCTTTTAAATCTGTATGTGGCTTTCCCACTTAACTGTGCGGCCTACTGCCACAATTTTCATACATTTTGAGTGAGAAGGCACCTTAAAAATCATCTAGTTCTAAGCCTCTCATTTATATCATTACCTTCCCAAAAGAAAATAAGCTTATCCCATCCCAGCAGTGCATAAGCTGGAGGAAAGACAGGTGCCTCACTTGTAAATACATACTTCCAAACACTAACCAGCCACAAAACGGCTTGATTGAGTGATCGATTGGCAAGGGCATACCCCATTTTAGGGCATCATGCGTGAAGGAATGTCACCTTTCAAAGTCGGCATTACAAGGTTTGGGGAAAAAAAAGTCAGTGTTGCCACTATTGGTTTGCAAAAGCCAGTACGACCAATTATGGTTAGAAAAGGAAATTTACCAAATTCGTTCAAAACAAGACAGTACTACCATATTTGGTAAAAAGAAAAAATAAGGTCTCTCCTGTGAACAGTTGTTGAGTTGTCAAGCATTGTTGGGTCAACGGGTGTGTCACCACTACTGATGGGCGTAAATAGAGGGCCAGAGCTCAGTGAGAACACTAAACCTGGGCCAACAAGCCTAGGAAGGAGGCCATCAGCTTCCCTCCCCTAGGAAAGTGATCCATAACACAAAAGTCCAGAGATAATTGAAAGTTGGGTGTCAAGGTTGCATACTGGTCCTTGTAGACATTCTCAATAAAAATCTCAGTCCCTCCACAGAGACTACCAAGTTGGGACTCGGTGCTGTTGACTGCTCATTTTAGAGCTTCTGAGTGAAAATCTCAGTCCCTCCACAAAGGTTCCCAAGTTGGGAAGCAAGGTGGTTCCCTGGTCGTTCTAGACTTTCTGAGGGAAAATCTCAGTGAGGTAAGGACCCTTGGCTCCTTTATCCTCACCCCAAACCCTGTCACGTGCGAGTCAGGTGGATCTATCCCATCCTTTCAAAAGAATATGATACAGTATCCTCCAGCTTTGGAAAGCCTCACATTTCCAGGGGTCGGGAGGTATTTTGTTAATCTCTTCATTTTGCAGAAGCAGCAGCAGCTGCAGAAGCAGCAGCAGCAGCAGCAGTAGCAGGAGCAAGCCTCTCTCACCAAAATCCTTGTAAGATAAGATCTTCCCTGGGGCTGCTGGAGTTCTCCGGATGACAGCAGGCAAGAGAGCATGATACCAAGGAGGAATAACAACCTTCAGCCTGTTCCCAGCAAGTTAAGGCCACATCTGTGACGTTGATCATCCTAGAGGCACTCTGCATCTTCTGCATCCTAGATGCACTCAATATCTTCTCCTTTTACATCTGTTGGTCAGTAAATAAAGTGATTGATTAAGAAAAGACTCAAGGTTTCTCGTGTCTTTAATGATCGTCATTACGCAGTGGAACTGAGATATCTAAAAATCTGAATTAACTGTCATTATTTACAAAAGTCACTCTAGAGACGTTCACAGCACAATTCAGAAGCAAGCCACTCTGATGATATGCCCATAGGCTTCACTTGATTGGGACTAGAAATTGGGGACAAAAATATCTCTGGGACAAAAGCATCTCTGCAGAGAAAATGGTCTATTTGTACCGTCCAGAGTCGATGATAATTGATAAAAAGAGACCTCATGTCACAAAGGAAGGAGGAATAAGGAACATGCAACAAAATGGTTTAAAACTCGGTCAAGATTTCCTGGAAACCACAACGCTTTAGAAAAAAATAGGATTATTTTATAGCTCAAGTAGAAGGAACGGAGGACCATGCTGCCAACTTTTTGTACAGCAAAATTCAGTTGGAAGAAAGTAAGGAACTTCAAGGAAATGAAGAATGCCCTGCTGTCTTAGGTTTTACAGTGGGGTGGGGGGTGGCATGCCACGCTTAGTGGAAGGTCCAAGTGGTGCCAATAGGTATGTGTCAGATGTTTGTTACCTACAGATCAGTCAAACTAAAGACAGCAGGCAGGCCACCAGGTTGTCTGTCCACAACAAATCATGATTGGACACAGGGAAGGAACAGAGGCTACTTAAGGGTCTGACTTGAAGGAGGGCGTCATTGAGAAAATGCAGTTAGGAAGGTGGAAGTATCTGTGATATGGTAGTACAGGGTGCTCCCAACATACAAGCTCCCTTCATCAGTACAGATCCCATCTCCCCTCTGTGAGTTTTAGTTAGTCCCTGCACCCCAAAGGTTGTCCTAGTGTAAGAGTTCTATCTTAACTCTGTCACCTATATGCTATTTGTATCATGCTTGATTGTCTGTGTCTCAGACCGCATCTGCTAGGACTTACCAAGGGAAGTTCCACATGCCAACTTCTGAATACAGAGCGTATCACAGATTATTGACATACGTATCCATAAAAGCTGGAGCAAAGTTTGGGGAGCCAAGGCCAGACCCATCCATCCCCAATACCGTGTAGATACAAATCCTCGTACTGAGGAGTCCAAGAATTTCTTTGGAACTGAAAGTGCTGAATCTCATTAGGAAACATTCCTAAAGGGGTAGCACTAGTGATAAGAACACAAAACAATTTCACAACAAAGAATTTAAGGAAAATTCTTTGTACTTGTCCTGTGTTTCTCACCCACCCACCCCCAACATACTCTGTGAAATCTTGAGGCCATGTTGGGATTGGGTGGGTGACACTTTGCAGCGTGGTCAGAATATAGAGAGATGTACCAGAGACATAGAAGACTAGCAGAGGATATGGTGATACAGTTCTTCTTCATTTGCTGAGCTGGGGCTGGCATAAGCATGAGAGACTGGCTTTCCTCTTCCTCAGGCTGCCTTCTGACCGAATGTTCAGGGGCTCCCTTGCATCCCCACAGTGGTGAATGACACCAGTCACCTCAGTGATGTTCATGAGCATGGCCTGGATTCTGACACTGGGGGCATCTCTGCCCAGGATTTCGTGTTATGGGGACACTCTTGCTAGGGAGGATCGAGACGGAAATGACCTTGGTGGGTTTGAGCCCTGCTCCTGGCTCTGGAAGGCCCGCATGACTGCCTGGAGCATGGTTTGACACAGCCAGCACAGGCATATCACAATCAGGGTGAGAAGCTAGCATCTGGAACACTGTAAGGTGCCTCTGAAGCAACCTTCTGGCAAAAGATGACCAGAGACTAGAAAATCCTTTGAGCCCTTGTCTAGATAGATAACATGGCCTGGCGGATGTCCAAGGGACCTGAGCAGCTCATGGGTGCGCCTGTGCGAACGATAGAATAGGACACAAACGAAGAAGCCCAAAGATGAGGCTCACGGAGAATGCTGGTTGGTTGTTGTCCTTCAATCTGGAAGGGGACCAAAATGACATCACCACCAAGAAGTCAAGTTTCCCTGGGTCCGACGGTGGTTGATCAGCCCAATGGGAGTTCAGAATGCTCTGCCAGAGATTGGGTGCAGACACAGGATGCAAACTCTAAGGTTAGACCTAGGAGACTGGGAACGGAACCTCCAAGAAGAACTTTCAGACTGGAAGTAGGAAGAAGACCACGCATTTGTCTAGAGTGTACTGAAATGGGATGCAGAAAGTGATTACAGCTGGACACACAAAGAGAAGGGGACACAGAGACAGATTGGGGAAAACCTGACCCGTGAGGACAGGCAGACAGGTTGGGACACACGGAGAGACACGCAGGGATATAGAGAAAAATGGGACACAGACAGATGGAGACACACGCAGATGGAGAAGCACGGACAGATGGGTACATACGGAGCAGGACGCATGTACACATGGGGACATACAGACCAATGGGGACACATGGACAGATGATGGCGCCTGCACAGACACATGGGGAGTAGCCAAGTGTCAGTGGTGAGAGAATAACCCAGAAAAGGATCCAGGGACATTCTGGGTACCGGTAAAAGCCTCCTGGATAACGAGCTGCGTCAGGGGTGAGGCAAATTCCATTCAACAAAGGTGGACGAATCTGAAGCAAATCTCCAAACTTGAAGCACAGAGGCACAGCAGGAGACCCACCCACGGACCACAGAGCAGATCCCTTCTGTTTGGAAAGAAGAGGGTCCTGTGACCTTCAATATTCCCTCGGGCAACACTGGCAATAGGATCTCAACCAGAATCCTCTTAATTATCTATCTGGCCAGTGAAAGAGTCAGAATACAAAATGAGAAAGCACATGCAAAAGTAGCCAGAGAACCAGATACATGGGTTTTCAAAGAGGTCCTAGAAACGTCTCCACTGACTACGAAGGGTACCGAGGCACTCTTTTACTCTGGGAGGAGAGGTATAAGGGGACCAGAAGCACCAGAAAGCGTAATCTTCCAAAACATCCCATCCAAGCCACAGGCCTTCACAGCAGCAGGGCCTACACTGCACTCCGGGCCATATTCCCTCCCATCCATCCACAGACAGATTGCAAACCTGAGAAAGTCCAATGGAGGAAAAGCCCAGCCAGAAGCACGCCAAAGTGCCTCCCAAGTGAGCCCCTACTCAAAGAAGGGAATGAACAGCCCCACTACACCCCGAATTCAATCGTTCCCACGAAGGAAGCTGTGGGTGGGCTGTGGAAAGACAGCAGAAATCTATCGACATTTCATGTCTGCCAGGACACTTGCATGCGGTACATGGAAAGCAGCAGAGGCAGCAGAAGGGTCTGAGATGCAGACCCAGGCAGAGGGTAGAGAAATCTTCCCCCAAATCCCACCCACCTTTTAGGCCTTCACAGCTGGGCTTCTGCCTTGAAATCTGGGTCAGATTCCTTAAAGATGATCCACCAACAGTGTGCTGACCAGAGAAGTACGGTGGTGGAAACCAGAGCTGCAAACAGACCAGAATTCCCCCACAGCTTGCCACTGGTAAAGAAAAGGGAAGGGACAGGCAGAATGCACCCAGAACTAAATGACTCAAAGGGGGATTGAGGATAGGCTGCAGGAGACACCGCAGAAATCTATCCACAGGCAGCCTATCGGCTCAGGATGGTTCCGGTGTATGCACGGAAAGGACCAGTGAACCCACGGTGGCCAGAAATCAAGACCCAGGAAAGGGAAGAGGCATCTGCAGGAAAAAAGTCAAAGACCTACGGAATGATTGGGAGTCCCACCTGAGGTAACAGAAGGGACCTACCAAAATGATCCATGAACAGGAGCTGGAGACTATACAGTCCCGTGGTCAAGAGGGAGCCCAGGAACCAGGCCACAACTCCCCAAATGAACTCCGCAGGGGCAGAGGAGAAGAATGTGCAAGAAAAAATCCAACCCAGTAACAAATTGATGCAAAGAAATAGGCCCCGAGAGACTTTGGATGCACGGACACCAATGCTATGCCGCGGCCCAGAGGGCAACCACAGATGAAGCGTCAAGTAATGGTGCTCAGTATCCCGAAAGGGAAAATACAGGAGTCATCCGCAGTTATGTTAACCACAGCAGGAGGTCTTCCAAGAGGCTCTAGTGATTGACAGGTGGGGAGACACACAGAAAGAAACATGGGGACACAGTGAGAGGTGGACAAACGTGGAGAGACTGAAGGGGGATATAGAGACAGATATAGGACACACAGGCAGATGAGGAGAAATGGACAGACAGGGAGACGCACGGACAGATACACAGACACACAGGCACACAGAAGGATGGGGACACACAGGCAGATGGGGACACAGAGGAAGATGGGGACACATGGACAGATGACACTTGGACAGATATATGGGGAATAGCCAAGGGACAGTGGTGAGTGAAACTCACAGAAATCAATTCAGGGACATTATTGGGACTGCTAAAAGCCTCCTGGATAAGGACATGAATCGGTGGTGAGGTACATTTCCTGCTCAGTATGCATTACAACAAAAGAAGATGTTTCTGAAGCAAATTCTCAAACTTGGAGCCCATGGGCACAGCAGGGGACCCTTCCATGGACTACAGAACAGATATCCTAAAGCCTGAAAGAAGAATATCTTGTGACCGTCAATATTCCCCCAGTCATGAGTGACAAGAGGATCCCTTCAAGAATGCCCTAAATCACCAGCCCAGCGAAAAGAGTCAGAGGACACAACAAAAGCAGTCAGTGAACCAGTTGCTTGTCTTTTACAAGAGTTAGGGGTAGGGGTAGGGTTAGGGTTAGGGTTAGGGTTAGAAATGTCTCCACTGACTAAACGTGGTCCCAAGGCAATCCTTCAGTTTGGAGGGAAAGGACAACGTGAACCAGAAGCTGTGGAAGTGGAGACCCAGGGAAACAGAAGGGCAAGCTACCACAAAATCTCAGTCCAGCCACAGGGTTTCACAGCATGGGGGCTGGCACTGCACTCTGGATTACATTCCCTCACATCTATCCACCGACAGCACGCAGACCTTATAAAGGCCAACAGAGGAAAAGCACAGGAAGAAGAACACCAAAGTAACTGCCTAGTGCATCCCTGGTCAAGGAAGGGAACAGACAGCCCAAATCCACACAGAATTTAATTGTTCTTATTAGGGTTACTGTGGATGGGCTGTGGAAAAGACGGCACAAATCTATCCCCAGATCATCTGTCTGCTGAGGACAATTGCACGCTCTACATGAAAAGGAGCAGAGGCATTGGAAGGGCCTGAAATGTAGCCCGAGGTAGAAAACAGAGGAAGTTCCCCCATAATCCCATCCATGGGTCAGGCTCTCACAGCAGGGATCCTACCTTGAAATATGAGTCAGATTCCTTCAAGGGGATCTACCAACAGTTGGAGGACCTGGAAAAGTACAACGGTAAAAAAGCACAGCTCAAGCCAGGTGAGAATTACCCCCAAAGTATGCCCCTGGATAAAAAAAAACAAAGGAATGGGCAGCTAGAATCCACGGAGAATTCAATCACTCGGGGAAGTTGAGGTTGGGCTCCAGCACACATCCCAGAGATATATTCACAGACTGCCTATCAGCCCAGGATAACTCCAGTGTATACACGGAATGGACCCAATCACTCATCATGGCAGAAATCGAGATTCAGGAAAGGGAAGAGGAATATGCAGGAAAAAAGGGGTTAGACTTAAGGAATGATTGGGAATTCCACCTGAAATGTCAGGAGCAACCCACCAAAATATTCCATGAATGGGAACTGGGGAGTAGACAGCCCCTTGGTCAAGAGGGAGCCCAGGAACTAGGCCAAAGTCTCCCAAATGATCTCCTCAGTGATAGAGGAGAAGAATGCGCAAGAAGAAATCCAACCCAGTAACAAACTGATGACAAGAAGTAGGTCTAGAGAGATTTTGGATTCAGGGACACCGGTGCTATGCCATGGCACAGACGATGATGGCAGACAAGGTGTCATGCTCAGAGGAACACACAAGCAATCATGCTCAGTGCCCAGAAAGGTAACAGACAGGAAGTATCCAAGGTACCAACAATCACAGGAGGAGGTCTCCAAGAGGGTCAAGTGATTGACAGATTGGCACGTGGACAGAAACATGGGGACACAGCAACGGCTGGAGAACCTTGGAGAGATAGATGGGGTATATGCTGAGAGATATGGGACACACGGAAAAATGAGGAAACCCGGAGAGATGGTGAGAAACATGGACAGATCTGAGACACACAGACAGATTGGGACATACGGGCAGATGGAGACACCCAAAGCAATGGGGGCACATAGACAGATGAGGACATCCGGACCGATGTATGGGGAGTAGCCAAGGGGCAGTGGTGAGGCAACCCCACAGAAACGCACCTGGGGTCATTCTGAATACTGGGAAATGCTTCCTGCATAAGGAGGGGCATCAGGGTTGGGGCAAATTCCCTGTTCTTGATGCCATACAACAAAAGAAGACGAATCCGACAGAAATCTCCCAACGTCGCCCACACGGACACAGCAGGCAACCCTTCCTTGGATCGCAGAAGAGAATTCCTCAGGTCTCATAAAAGAAGGTCCTGTGACCTCAGTATTGCCTCAGTCATCACCGGCAATGGGACCTCAGCCAGAAGCCCCTAATGCCCAGAGACGGAGAGTCAGAATGTGCAAGAAGAAAGACCACGCAAAAGTCATCAGTGAACGAGATCCTTGGGCTTTGCAAGAGGCCCCAGAAAGACCTGCACTGACTAGACCTTGTATGAAGGCAACCTGTCAGTCAGCAGGGAAAGCAGGAAATGGACAAGAAGCAACTGAAATGGAGAGCCTGGGAAAGAGAAGGGGAATCCCATCCATGCCAAGATCCCCTCCAAGTCACAGGTCTTCACAGCAGGGGGGGGGTTCTATGGTGCATTCTGGGTCAGTTTCCCTGAAATCCATCCACCAACGGCATGGCAAAGGACAGTCAGAAGGAGGCCAAAGAATCTTCCAAGTGTGTTCCTGGTCAAGAAAGGGAATGGACAGCCAGAATCCCCCCAGAAGTAAATCACTCAAAGGGGAGGTGAAAATGTGTTCCAGCAGACACCCCAGAAATATATCCACAGACTGCCTATCAGCCCTGCACGGTACCAGTGTATACACAGACAGAACCAGAGTACCCACAAGGGGCAGAAATGGAGACTCAGGACAGGGAAAATTAATCTGCAGAAAAAATCCTAAGACCTAAGGAGTGATTGGGAGTCCCAACTGAGGTGCCAATAGCAACCCAAAAATTGTTCCATAAACGGGAACTGGAGAGTAGACAGTTCCTTGGTCAAGAGGGGAACCGGGTACTAGACCACAGTCCCCCGAATGAAGTCCTCGTGGATAGAGGAGAAGAATGTGCAAGGAGAAATCCAATCCAGTAACTAATTGATGAGAAGAAATAGGCCCAGACAGATTTTTGGATGCAGGGACACCGATGCTATGCCACAGCCTAGAAGATGACTGCAGACAAAGGTTCATGCTGGAAGGAACACAAGCAATGCTTCTCAGTGTCTTGGAAGGGAAAATACGGAAGCTATCCAAGGTACCACAACCCGCAAGAGGACATCTTTATTTCAACATAATTAGTTCCCTTTGTCATCCTATGTTTTAGGCATGGAAGTATATTTTTTGAAAGTGTTCTGAGTCTTCAGCAAGCTTCCAGAAGGGTCGAGGATACCCAAAGCAAGCTTAGGGGGACCATGAAAGGAATCAACATTTGCTATTGGTAGAGAGGCGGTCGTATTCATGGGAACATTTTCTACTTTCAGTGTTATTTTGGGAAGGAACAGAAAAGACTTTTCACAGATTCTCTTCAACATGAGAGCCAACACAACCTGGGAGGCAATTTTCTTTTAAGAGCTATACATACAGCCATATCCTGTCATGCAGGAAGCCTTCTAGACTTTTCAAGAGGAAACTCCCCTTGAAATCAGTCGTCTCCAAGTTTTACAAGCAGTCTGCGTGTTCAATGGGCTACAAGGGGCAACCAAATATAAAGGTGGAGGGGAATTCCGAGGCCATTTCAGTCCAGTTCCTGGACAAAGAGCTCCACTACGGGAAAACAGCAAGAAGTCACCTAGTCTTTGCTGCCAGAGTCCTTGGACCTGGGGATCCATTTTGTCCTGAGACCATACATTCTGCTTTGGGGTAATTCCGGTTATTATCGAGTGTTTCCTAAGTCAGCCTTCAAGTTCTACCTTCTTATCTACCTACCTTGGGAATTTCAGATGTGTCAATGAATTTAGATGATTATTCTGTAGAACCTTCCTCTATGTGACTCCAATTAACTTTTGGTACTTTAAAGACTGCTGAATACTTTTGAAAAAGGACATGTGTACAGGGAGATGAGCAGGACAGGGATGTGTTTGAAAGATGCTACCGATTCCTCCTGCACAAGGCACTTCTGTTCCCTCTGGGCTAGCTTAGGCAAAGCCTCCATCATCATGTCAGAGGTGTTCCATGCCTCTCTGGTCACATGCCTTTCTCTCTTGTCTGGTCCCATTTCCTCACCACCTTGGTTTCATTTCTTCCTTGTATTGGGAATCAGAAGACCCAGAGGGCCCATCTTGTCTGTCTCTGTTCCCTGTGGCCTGTCACCAGTGGGTTCCTGAGCAAGTTAACTTCCTTGGGACGCAGGGCTACCTCCTGTGTAAAATGAAGGGATTAGATTGGGTGGACTGGTGGATGATGGAGAAACGAGAGGAAGGGAAGTGGGAAAGTAGAGAGTAACCTAATTGATGGTTTTCTATATTTAACCATAGAAGGAATATATCTTCTCTGAAAGGATGAGACGGAGGGGTCATTGGGAAGAGGGAGGAATCCAAAGGCTTCCATGCACGTTTGAAGTCAAGAAGCTGAGAATAGGTGTGATGCAACAAAGCACACACACACAGAGATACACAAACACACACACTGCAGAGGGAAAACAGAACTTTTATTTCGTGTTTTAACTAATTGGGGTTTAATGAATTCATTGTTCTAGGAAGGACAGGTTCTCAACGTTAGGTTTCATCAGCACTGCGGTCATTCATGTCCCTGTACTCCTTGTCCAGATTTTCGAACACAAGAGTGCTGCAGACCTCATCTGCTCCTTCTTGGTTGCGGTCTTCATAAGAGTTCAGCAGAGTGACCAGCCCCACGTACTCGTCACTGAATTGGAAAGTCGGAAAATAGATACAGCTGTCTTCCAGGCACTAGGAGGCAGCAGAAAAATCCAGGTCACACAGGTGGGCTACACACTGCGCCACGGCTCTCCGGTGACACCAGGAGAAGCCCTCTACTGTCCCATACAAGTGCTTCTCTTGGCTGAGGGAGATGGCAGCATCCCTGTAGCGCTTGAGTCTCACTAGAACCTTGGAAGCTCAGCCTATGAAGTACAGCGCCAGCAGGAAATTTTCCTCTGCCTCAAATAGCTTGGTTTCCTGCTGCTACAGGGCCACCACCTGGTGCGGCATCTGGCTCTCCAGGAGCTGGCTGAAGCGCCTCAAGGTCCAGGCTGCGAAGTCTTCGGCTCCATGCTCTAGGTGCAAAGAGACAGCCCGCTTCACTGCCTGGGCGGCCACATCCAGCTGTTCGAACTGGCTCAGGTAGAGGCTGACTTGCTTGTAGGACATGGCGGCAGGGAGGGGTACCTGGTTTTTCTCAGCCTCCTTGAGCAAGGCTTCCTCGGCCTCCTTCAGCTTGTTAGCGATGCTGAAGTCTAAGCCGGCCTTTACGTGTTCTCTCGCAGCCTTCCGGTAGTCCGGCATCCATCTGAACAGGCAGGGGTGCGTGTATTGGGTGCCCTTGGCCATGTACCGCAGGGTTTCCATGGTTTTTTGTTCCTCCATGTCCGGGACTGACCAGGATCAACCGAAAACGGCGTGGAGACAGAAATGGAGAGCCGCTGCTCAGCCTAGCAACAGAACCCAACAGAGTGAGGGGTGAGGTGAGCGTTGTGGAGGGAGGGAGGTTAATGGAACATCCCAGTGATTCCGAAGAACCCTGACAGGGGTCTCGGTGGTCAGAGGCATGGTGGAGGTCGGGCCGGGGTTAGAGGGCCTCCTGGGTCCGTGCAGAGGAGGAAGGACCTATTGTAAGGGATCCATATGGCCAAGGTGGCCTAACCAGCAAGGAGGGGAGTCTGTACAGCATCCAGATGTGGGTAGCCAAAGACTTGGACCAGACTGGGGTGAGCCAAGAAGGGGAGGCTGGACAAGAAAGGGCCAGTGCAGAGGCAGAGGGGAACACAAGATGGGTGGAGGGAGGGAATGGGGTGGGTCCAGGGAGAGCCAAGGGCTCGGACCTATTAACTAACCCATCACACTCCCATGGGCGCCTGAGGGCATAGGAAAGAATGGGGCCCGGTGCGGGGCGGGGAAGGCTCCTTTGGAACAGCAGCAAAGAGATCACCAGGAACCACAAAGGACCAGAGGGAAGGGAGGCTGCTGGCCAAGCTGCTAGCCTTGTCAGGGGTGACCCTGTATCACCAGTGATTCAGCTCTGCCAGTCTATAAATGGCTTGTAAATTTCGGGAGAAGTAGTTTAATACTAATTGCTGAAAGAAAAGAGAGGGAAAAAAACCCCATGACTCAAGGGTGTGCTTTATGGGGGAGGGAAGCCAGGAAATGTCTTCTGGAACCACATCGCAGCCATAGGATCACAGGTGTAGAGGTGGGAAGGGACATCACAGGCCATTATCCTCAACAGTGGAGGAAACGGAGGCACAGAGGTTAAATGACTTGCCCAGTGAGACCCAGCAGCCAAGGAAGGCTCAATTCACACCCAGGTCCCCTGACTCCCCAAGAATTGAATCCACTACGCTACGTTCCCGATGATGATATATGATGATTTTTAATAAAACAAACTTTTCTGTAGGAGGTTTATCCAATAACTTTCAAACATTTTTTGTTAAGGCCTACCAGATCCCATGGACAAAAATGTGAGAGAAAGTTCAGGATCTTCCAAGCCGCTTTAGAAGAGAAATAAGGCAAGTTCCAGGCCAAGGACTCAGAGAGCCATGAGCTAGAGGAGCTGATTATTGGAGACTGAATCTAACTGGGTGAGATTTGTGTGTCAAGGTTGGAAGTTGGGGAAAGACTGGGAAAGGAATCATGCAAATGGCAGCACCTAGGTGGGGAAGGCTGGGCTGGGTCAAGGCAAGCCTTGAAGGAAGAAGGAAGTTTTCAGGAAATATTGGTCAAATCTAAAGGGTGGGCAAAGGGTGGCAGGAAGTACAAAGAACTACCTGGTAAGGCATAAGCACGTAGTCCCTGAAGGAAAAGTGTGGTGCTTTAGGTTAAAAAGATAATACAATGGCAGGTTACAGAGGCAACAAAAGCAAACTTGAGCCTTCATGTCATGTGCAGCAAGCTCTAGGGAGGCATCCCAGAAATGCATCCACAGGTGGACGGTAAGCCAGAACATATCCAGTGTATACGTGGAAAGCAGCAGAGGGACCAGAATGGCCTGAAATCCAGAGGCAGGCAAAGAGAAGGGATATCTGCCACACAAAACGCTAAGAGCAAGTCATGATTCACCACAGGGGGTCCCACCTAGTTTCCAGTACCACCCCATTGTAGTGATCCTTGGACAATGACTGGAGAGTCGACAGCCCCCAGTGCAGGATGCACCTAACTGCTAGGCCAGAATCCCCCAAGTAACCTCCTCAGCCCAGAGGAGAAGAAAGTTCAAAAAGAAATCCCACCCAAGGACAAATTGGTTTAAAAAATATAGGCCTAGAGAGACTAGGAATGTAGGAACCCCGATACCTGTAGGTCAGGGCCTGTAAGGGGACCACGGTGGAAGTGTTGTGCTCAACTAAATATAAGCAATGAGCCTGATTGCCCAGTAAGGGGGATACAGGAAACATCCAAGGTGCCAGCAGCCACATCATGAGGTCCTCCAAGGGTCCGGTGAGGGAAGGCCACAGAAATTGATCTGGAGACACTGTGATCACTGAGAAGTCTCCTAGGTTACAGGGGCCATCTGTGGATGGGCCAATTCCACACAAACCATGTGATAGAGCAAAAGAAGATGAATCTGAAACAAAGCCCTCCACTTAGAACTGGCTGTCACTGTGAGACTACACCACAGGCAACAGAACAGGTCCCCTCATACCTGTCAAAAGAAGTTCTTGTGACGTTCAGAATTCTCCAGTTGTGACTGGCAGTGGGATCTCAATCAGAATCCCCTTAATGAGCTGCCCCTGGAAAATGACTCAGAGCAACGAGAAAGCCCCTGCAGAAACAGTCAGTGAACCAGCTCCTTGGGCTGCAGAATGACCCGGGAAGTGTCTACAATGACTACACGTGATCTGAAGGCAATCCATCAGTCCAGAGGGAAAGCGGGAAGTGGACCTCCTGAAATGGAGACTCTGGTACAGAGCAAAGGAATCTTATACCTCACCCTATCCATGGTCCAAGCCTTCACAGCAGGGGGATCAGTACTGTAATCTGGGCCAGAATTCCTAACTTGGATCCACCAAGAGGTTGCAGACTTCATAGAGTAGAATGGTGGAAAAGCACAAGTAGAAGGAGACCAGAATTTCCCCAAAGTGTTCTTCTCGTCACAAAAAGGGAATGAATTGCTAGAATTCACCAGGAATTCAATCACTAACAGTAGGGACTGCCTGTTGGCTCTGGACAGTTCAAGTGTATATATGGAAAGGATCACAGGGGCCTGAACGGCCTGAAATCCAGACCCTGGCAAAGAGAAAAGGCATCTGTAACACAAATACTAGGAGAGAATTAACCGTTCACAGTAGGGGGTCCCACCAAGCTTAAAGCACCACCCCACTGTAATGACCCTTGAACAATGACTAGAGAGCAGACAGCCCCTGGTACAGGAGGGACCCGAATACTAGGCCAGAATCCTTCGAATGAATTTCTCAGCGAAAAGGAGAAAAATGATCCAAAACAAATCCAACCCAGGAAAACATCGGTTAAAAAAAATGAGTCCAAAAGACAGTACGGATCCAGGCACAGTGATGCTATGTGATGGCCTATAGGTGCACCTCACATGAAGTGTTCTGCTGAGATGAACACAACCAATGAGCCTGAAACACGAAGAGGAACAGAGGACTAGATAAACCAAGGATGTCCTCCAAGGGGCTATGGTGAGGGAACCCCACAGCAACTGGTTTGAGCACTTTGTGGTTACTCAGAAAAATGAGCTGGGTTAGAGCGAGCATCTGTGGAATCACCAGTTCTCGGCTGAGTGTGCCATAGGGCAAAAGAGGGTGATTTTGAAGCAAAGCCCTCAACTTACACCCAACACCCGCAGCAGGGGACCCCTCCATCCACCACAGAACGAATTCCTTCAAAATGGTGAAGAGAAGTTCTTGCGAGCTTCAATATTCCCTCAGTCGTGATTGACAAAAGGATCCGCACTGGATTTCCCTAAATCCGCTCAACAGCAAAAGAGAGTCAGAAAGTACAACAAGAAAGCCCGTGCAAAAGCTCTCAGTGGACCAGATTCTTGGGCTATACAGGTGTCACGAGAAATGTCTCCAGTGACTACATGTGGTCCCAAGGGAATCCTTCAGTCTGGAGGGAAAGCAGGAAGCAGACCAGAGGCACCAGAAATGGAGAACCAGGGAAAGAGAAGGGGAATCATCCACAAAATATCAGCCAAACCACAAGTCTTCACAGCAGGGGGGCCTAGGCAACACTCTAGGTCAGATTCTCTTACATCCAATTATCAAGAGCATCCAATCCTTAGAAAATCTCATGGAGGAACAGCAGAGCCAGAATCAGGCCAAAGTAACTGCGATGTGTGCCCCTGGTCAAAGAAGGGAATGTACAACCCCAGTCCACCCAGAATTCAATCGTTCCCAGGAGGGAACCTGTGGGTGGGTTGTGGCATAGACAGCATGGATCTGTCCAAAGTTTATACGTCTGCCGAGGACAACTGAGTGCTGTATGTAGAAAGGAGCAGAGGCACCAGAAGAGCCTGAAATCTAGACCCAGGGAGAGAGGAGAGAAATCTTCCCCAAAATAACACCCATGATTCAGGCCCTCACAGCAGGGGTCCTACCAAGCACTCTGGGTCAGACTCTCCTTCAAGGGGATCTACCAACAGTTTGCTGACCTGAGAAAAGTACAGAGGTGGAAAAGCACAACTAGAGGAAGACCAGAATTGCCCAAAAGTATGCCCCTGGTCAAGGAAAGGAATGGACAGCCAAAACCTACGGAGAATGTAATCCCTCCTAGGGGGGTTGAGAAAAGGCTCTAGCAGACCCTCCGGGAATATATCCACAGACTCCTTATCGAACTAGGATGGTTCCAGTGTATGCATCAAAAGGATCAGAGTACCCAGAATGACCAGAAATGGAGACCCAGGAAAGGGAAGGGGAATCTGCACGAAAACAGTCTAAAGGCCTAAGGAATGATTGGGAGTCCCACCTGAGGTGTCAGCAGGAACCCAGTAAAACAATCCCCAAACAGAAAATGGAGAGTAGACAGCCTCTTCGGCAAGAGGGATCCCATGAAGGAGGCCATAATCTCCCAAATGTACCCCTCAGGGAGAGAGGAGAAGAACGTACAAGAAGTAATACAACCCAGTAACAAACTGATGCAAAGAAATAGTGCCAGAGAGATTTTGGATGCAGAGACACTGATGCTATGCCACTGCCTGGGCAGCAATCACGGGCGAAGGGTCATGGTCAAAGAAACATAAGCGATGGTGCTCAGTGCCCTGAAAGGGAAAATACAGGAGCCATCCACAGTTACAGTAACCACAGCAGGAGGTTCTCCAAGAGGCTCTAGTGATGGACAGGTGGGGATGCATGGAAAGAAAGATGGGGACCCAGTGAGAGATGGAGAAACATGAAGACACAGATGGGGCATATACACAGAGATATGGGACAGAAGGACATGAGGAAACACAGACAGACAGGAAGACACATGGACAGACCTGAGACACACACAGTTGGGTGCGTAAAGACAGATCTGGACACACAGACCGATGGCGACACACAGACTGCTCGGGACACCTTTACGGTCCTATGGGGAGTGGGGGAGGCGCACTGGTGAGGTTAACCCACAGCACAGGCCGGGGGACATTCGGGAGACTGGTCAAAGCCTCCAGGATAAGGAGGCCCATCAGTAGTGAGGCAAATTTCCTGCTAAGTTTGACACACAAAAGAAGATGAACCTGAAGCAAACCCCCACACTTGGGGCACACGGGCACAGCAGGGGACCTGTCCATGGAGCACAGACCAGATCCCCTCAATTCCGACAAAAGAAGGTCCTCGTGACCTTCAACACTCCCCGAGTCGTGACAGACAATAGGACCTCTACCAGGACACCCTAGATCTGCTGCCCAGACCAAGGGAGTCAAAAGGCAAAACTAGAAAGCCCATACCAAAGCGGTCGGTGAACTTCTACTTTGGGCTTTCCAAGGGGCCCTAGGAATCTTCCACTGGTCCTAGAAATGTTCCACTGTCTCCATGTTCTCCCAAGTCAATGCTTAACTCCGGGAGAAAAGCAGGATGTTTACCAGAAGCCCAGGAAGTGGAGACCCAGGGAAACAGAAGGGGAATGTTCCACAAAATCCCATAATCCACAAGTCTTCACACCAGGGGGCCTACAATGCACTGTGGGATACGTTCCTTCACATCAGTCCACCAACTCCATGCAGAAATCACAAAGTCCAATGGAGGAAACCCACAGTCACAAGGAGACCAAACTACCTGCCAAGTGTATCCCTGGTCAAGGCAGGGAATGGAGAGCCCCCATCCATCCGGAATTCAATCCATCACAGTGGGGAGCCTGTAGGTGGGCCATGGCAAATACTGTAGAAAGCTTTGCACAGATTTCACAGATTCTCTGTCTACCACGAACAGTTGCATGGTATACATGGAAAGGAGCAGAGGCACCAGAAGGGCCTGAAATCTGGACCCAGGCAGAGAGCAGAGGAATCTTCCCCAAAGTCCCAACCCTGGGTCAGACCCTCACACTAGGAGTCCAGCTTTGAAGTCTGGGTCAGATTACTTAAAGGGGCTCCACCAACAGTTGGCTAGCCTGAGAAAGCACAATGGTGAAAAAGCACAGCTCCCAACATGGCAGAAATATCCAAAGGAAACCTCTGGACAAGAAAAGAGAATGGACTGCCAGAATCCACCCAGAATTTAATCACTCAGAGGGGCTGAGGATGGGCTGTAATAGACACCCCGGAAATCTATCCACAGACTTCTTATCGCCCCAGGACGGTTCCATTGTGTACACGGAAAGGACCACAGTACCCACAATGACCAGAAAGGGAGACCCAAGAAAGGGAAGAGGAATGTGTAGGAAAAAGGTCTAAGACCTAAGTAACCATGGGGACTCCGACTTGACATGCCAGTAGCAACCCACCATGACGCTCCCTGCATGGGAACTGGAGAGCAGACAGGCCTTTGGTGAAGAGGGAACCCTGAAATTAGGCCACAATCCCCCAAAGGATTTCCTCAGGGATAGAGGAGAAGAACGGGCAAGAAGAAATCCAACCCAGTAACATACTGACAAAAAGACACAGGCCCAGAGAGGTTTTGGCTGCAGGGCCACTGATGCTATGCCATGGCCTAGACGGGGCCACAGGTGAAGTGTCGTGCTCAAAGGAACACAAGCAGTGGTGCTCAGTGTCCTGAAAGCGAAAATACAAGAACCATCCAATGTACCATCAGCCACCCCAGGAGGTCCTCCAAGAGGCTCTATTGATTGACAGGTGGGGACATACGGACAGAAAGAGGGGGACACAGTGACAGGGGAAGACACATGGAGAGAAAGAGGGGAAATATATAGACAGATATGGGTCACAGGGACCAAAGAGCACACACGGACACACAGTGACACACACGGAGAGATCGGAGAGATACACAGACAGATGGGTACACACAGAGAGATTAACACACGTGGACGGATGGGGACACGCAGACCAATGGGGAACAACAGACAGATGGGGACACCTTCACAGACATATGTGGAGCAGCCAAGGGGTACTTCTGTACTTGCTGACCTGAGAAAGTACAATGGTGGAAAGGAAAGGAAACAAATTTCACAGAATTCACAAAATTGAATTCCGGGACATTCTGGGTACTGGTAAAAGCCCCCAGGATCAGCAGGTGCATCAGTGGTGAGGCAAATTCCCGACTCAGTATGACATACAACAACAGAAGATACATCTGAAGGAAATCCCCACCCTGGTACAGCAAGAGACCCTGCCATGGACCACAGAACATAACCCCTCACGTCTGACAAAAGAAGGTCTTGTGACCTTCAGTATTCCCCCAGTCATGACAGTCAGTAGGACTTCAACCTGAATCCTCTAAGTCAGCTGCCCAGGAAAAGAGAGTCAGAAGATACCAGGGGAAAGGACATGCAAAAGCAGTTAGGGAACCAACTACTTGGGCTTTTCAAAGGACACTAGAAATGTCTCTACGACTCCACGTGCTCCCAAGGCAATCCTTCAGTCTGAAGGGAAAGCAGGAAGAGGACCAAAAGCACCTAAAATGGAGACCCAGGGAAAGAGAAGGGAAATCTTCAACCACATTCCATCCAAGTCACAGGCCTTCACCAGCAGGGATCCTACACTGCACTCTGGGTCATATTCCCTGACATCCATCCACCAACAGCATTTACATGTTTGAGAGTCCAGTGGAGGAAAAGAATAGCTAGAAGGAGGCTAAAGTACATGCCAAGGGTGTCCCTAGTCAAGGAAGGAAATGTATACCCGAAATGCACCTGTAGTTCAATCATTCACAGTAGGGAGCCTGTGTGTGGGCTGTGGCAAGGACTGCAGAAATCAACCCAGAGATTGCGTGTCTGGCGAGCACAGTTCCATGTTGCACGTGCAAAGGAGCAGAGGAGTAAGAAGGGCCTGTAATCTACACCCAGGTATAAAGCAGAGGAATCTTCCACAAAATCTCATCCACTGGTCAGACCCACACTGCAGGGGTTGAAACATGAATTCGGGCTCAGATTCCTTAAAGTGGATCCACCAACAACTTGCTGAACTGAGAACATACAATGATGGAAAATCACAGCTCCAAACAGATGAGAATTACCCCAGAGTATGCTCCTGGTCAAGAAAAGGGAATGGACAGCCAGAATCCACCCAGAACACAATCACAGTCAGGGTGGGCTCTAGCAGACACCACTGAAATCTATCCACAGACGGACGGCCTATCGGCCCAGGACGGTTCCAGTGTATACACAGAAAGGACCAGAGTACCCCAAATGCCCGGAGATCAAGGCCTAGGAAAAGGAAGAGGAATCTGCAGAAAAAAAAGACTAAGACCTAAAGAATGATTGGGAGACCCACCTGAGGGGCCAGGAGCCGTACACCAAAATGTTGCATGAACAGGAACAGGAGAGTACTAGACAGTCCCTTGGTCCAGAGGGTGCCTAGGTAGTAGTACAGAATCCCCCAAATGAACGCCTCGGGGAGAGAGGGGAAGAATATCCAAGAAGCAATAGAACCCAGTATCAAATTGATGAAAAAGAAGTGACCCAGAGAGATTTTGGATTCAGGGACACTGACACGATGCCACGGCCTGGATGGGAACCACAGATGAAGAGTCATACTCAAAGGAACAAAAGCAGTAGTGCTCAGTGCTCTGAAAGGGACAATATGGGAGCCATTCAAGGTCCCCGGCAGCCACAGCAGGAGGTCCTCCAAGAGAATATTGAGTTCAGAAATGAATGGAGGGAACTACTATACTAATTATTGGCAAGTAAAATGGACTGCCAAGATTCTACTGAGTTTTAGACTGTTCAGAGTTCATTAGGACCATGCCTGCTCAAGTCATGTATTTTATGCTATTTGCGATCCTTTTCTGAACAAATATCTTCTAAACAGCAAGTATACATAGAATTTTAGGTCCAGATACATGTAGAATAACAAGAAGAGGGAGAAGATTGAGAAAGGAAAACGTTTGGTGGGGAGGGGGAAGTTAGATGAGCCGAAAAAATTAGGGGGGAGAGAGAAGATTGGGGGATGGATAATGTTGGGGTAAGACGAAGTTGGGAGAGGGAACCATCTGGGGAGAAGGAGAAGTTTGGGGAGAGTGAAGATTTGGGGTGAGAGTGAAAAATTTAGAGAGAGAGGAGTTTCATTGGGGGAGGGTTTGGGCGAAGAGAATGTTGAGGAGGGTTAGAAATCAGGGGTGGTAGAATATTGTGCAGAGAGAACAATAGAGGGAGTCAGTATAGTAACTG
This sequence comes from Potorous gilbertii, assembly GCA_028658325.1. Lineage (NCBI taxonomy): Eukaryota > Metazoa > Chordata > Mammalia > Diprotodontia > Potoroidae > Potorous > Potorous gilbertii. The sequence goes on from CM053775.1 coordinate 47,025,924, forward strand.
TTGGCAAAGGAAACAACTGGCAGAATGCTACTGAGCTTCAGACTGTTCAGAGCTCAGTAGGAGCCTGGCTGTTGAAGCCTTGGATTTCTGACCATATCTGCTTCTCACTTTCCCAAATACCTTCTCAAAAATGGGTAAGTATATATAACTGAATTTTGCGAGGCTTGTAGAATGACTAGGAAGAGCCTAAATTTTAAGACCGGGAGAATGTGGGGAAGGGAGCAAATTGGGAGAGGAAGATGGTTGGTAGGGATGAAGAAGGTGGAGTAGAGTTAGACATTGGGAGGGAGGGTGAATTTTAGGGCAGAGGGAGAGTCTTGGGGAGATGGAAAATTAGAGGGAAACAAACGTTTTGTAGGAGGGAATCGTTTAGTGGGAAGGGAGAAGCTTAGGAAGAGAGAAAATATGAATTGGAATGGAAAAATTGGGAGGGAGACCTTTTGAGGTTGGAATATTTGGGGAGAGTGAGAAGATGGTGGCAGGAGGAATGGGGATGGGAGAATATTGGGTACAGAAATGAATGGAGGAAATTAGTATATTAAAAATTTGAAAGGTAAAAAAGTGGCAGAATTTCACTGAGCTTCAGACTATTCCGAGTTTAGTAGGATCATGCCTGCTGAATTCTTGTTTTTCCTGTTATTTCTGCTTCTTTTCTGACTAAATACCTTCTAAACAATAGGTATACATGGAATTGAAAGTCTAAATACATGTAGAATAACAAAGGAGAGGGAGAGGATTGAGAGAGGGAAAGGTTTGGTGGGGAGGGAGAATTTGGAGGAGCACAAAAAATTAGGGGGGAGGGAGAAGATTGGGGGATGGATAATGATGAGGAAGGACGAAGTTGGGAGAGGGAGCAGTTTGGTGGAGAGTGAGAAGTTCGGGGAGAGTGAAGATTTGTGGTGGGAGTGAAAATTGAGAGAGAGGAGTTTCGCTGGGGGAGGGTTTGGGGGAAAAGTATGTTGTGGAGGCGTAGAAATCAGGCGTGGTAGAATATTGCATAGAGAGAACAATGGAGGGAATTACTATAGGAACTGTTGGCAAAGGAAACAACTGGCAGAATGCTACTGAGCTTCAGACTGTTCAGAGCTCAGTAGGAGCCTGGCTGTTGAAGCCTTGGATTTCTCACCATATCTGCTTCTCAATTTCCCAAATACCTTCTCAAAAATGAGTAAGTATATAAAACTGAATGTTCCTGGGCTTTTAGAATAATTAGAGAGGCGCTAAAATTTGAGACAGGGAGTATTTGGGGAAGGGAGGAATTTGGGAGATGAAGATGTTTGGAAGGGTTGAAGAAGGTGGAGTAGAGGTAGACATTGGAGGAAGGTAGAATTTTAATACAGAGGGAGAGGCTTGGGGAGATGGAGTATTAGATGGAAAGAAAACATTTTGGGGAAGGAAAAGTTTAGTGGGGAGTGAGACCTTTTGAAAGTCCAAACACATGTAGAATAACAAGGGAGGGGGAGAGGATTGAGAGAGGAAAGTTTTGGTGAGGAGGGAGAATTTGGAGGAGCCTAAGAATTTTGGGGGAGGGAAAAGCTTGGGGAAATGGATAATTTTGTGGAAGGTTGAAGTGAGGAGAGGGAAAAGTTTGGTGGAGAAGGAGAAGTTTCTGGAGAGTGAAGATTTGGGATGGGAGGGGAAAATTGAGAGAGAGGAGTTTCATTGAGGGAGGGTTTGGGCGAAGAAAATGTGGAGATGGGAGAAATCAGGTGGGGTAGAATATTGTGTAGACAGAGGAATGGAGGGAGTTGCTACAGAAAGTGTTGACAAAGCAAATAACTGGCAGAATTTTACTGATCTTCAGAGTGTTCAAAGCTCAGTAGGTCAATGGCTGCGGAAGCCATGTATTTCCTGCTATTTTTGCTTCTCAGCTTCCCAAATACCCTCTCAGAAATGGGTAAATATATAAAACTGAATTTTACGAGGCTTGTAGAACAACTGGGGAGAGGGTAAAATGTGAGACAAGGAGATTTTGGGGAAGGGAGCAAATTGGGAGAGGAAGATGTTTGGTGGGGAAAAAGAAGGTGGAGTAGAGGTAGACATTGGCAGGGATGGAGAAATTTGGTGAAGACAGAGAGACTTGGGGAGATGGAGAATTGGGGGGAGGAAAAATTTTGTTAGAGGGAAAAGTTTGGTGGGGAGGGATAAGCTTAGGAATCGTGACAATTAGAATTGGAATGGAAAAATTGGGAGGGAGAAAGTTTGAGGTTAGAATATTTGGGCACAGTGAGAAGATCATGGTAGGAGGAACGGGGGTGGGAGAATATTGGGTACAGAAATGAATGGAGGGAATTAGTATAATAATCATTGGCAAGGTAAAACAATTGGCAGAATTCTACAGAGCTTCAGACTATTCCAGGTTTAGTAGGAGCGTGTCTGCTGAGGTCATGTTTTTCCTGCTATTTCTGCTTCTTTTCTGACTAAATACCTTCTAAACAATAGATATACATAGAATTGAATGTCCAAATACATTTAGAATAACAAGGGAGAGGGAGAAGATTGAGGGAAGGAAAGGTTTGGTGGGGAGGGAGAAGTGGCAGGAGCAGAAGAATTTGGGGGGAAGGTAAAGCTTGTGGAAATGGATAATTTTCTGGAAGGATGAAGTTGGGAGAAGGAACAGTTTGGTGGAGAGGGAGAAGTTTGGGGAGAGTGAAATTTGGAGTGGGAGAGAAAAATTGAGAGAGACGAGTTTCATTGTGGGAGGGTTTGGGGGAAGAGAATGTTGTTGGGGTGAAATCAGGTGTGGTCGAATATTGTGTGGAGGGAACAATGGAGGGAGTTACTATAGCCATTGTTGGCAAAGCAAACAACTGGCAGAATGCTACTGAGCTTCAGACTGTTCAGAGCTCAGTAGGACCCTGCCTGTTGAAGCCATGGATTTCCGAACATATCTGCTTCTCACCTTCCCAAATACCTTCTCAAAAATGGGTAAATATACAAAAGTGAATCTTGCGAGGCTTGTAGATTAACTAAGGAGAGGCTAAAATTTGAGACAGGAGAATTTGAGGAAGGGAGCAGTTTGAGAGAGGAAGTTGTTTGGTAGTGATGAAGAAGGTGGAGTAGATGTAGACCTTGGGAGAGAGGGAGAATTTTAGGGGAGAGGGATGATTTTGGGGAAATGGAGAATTTGGCGTGGAGTAGGAAAATGGGGAGGGAGGCCTTTTGGGGTAGGATTCTTAAGGGCAGAGAGATGTTGCAGGTGGAATGAATCAGGGGCAGGTGAATATTGAGTGCAGAGAATAATGGAGGGAATTTCTATAGTAAGTGTTGGCAAAGTAAACAACTGTTAGAATTCTAAGGAACTTCAGAATGTTCTGAGCCAAGTGAGAACATGGCTGCTGAACCCATGTATTTCCTGCTATTTCTGCTTTTATCCCTCCCAAGGACCTTCTAAAATATAAGTAGATACATGGATCTGAAGGTCCAGATTCCTGTAGAATACCAAGGGAGAGCGACAAGGTGGGGAAAAATTCTGACGTGAAGGTAGGTCAGAGGACAGGAAGGTTCTGTGAAGTTAGAATTTTGAGAGGGGAGTTTTGTGGGTGTGAGAAGTTGAGGGAGAGTACTTCTTTGGACAGAGTGGGAAGTTTGGGGACGGAGAATTTTGGAGAGAGAACGTTGGGGGAGGAGAATTTGAGTATAGGGAAGAATGATGAGAGTTACTATAGTAACTGTTGGCAAAGGAAAAAACTGGTAGAATTCTACTGAACTTGAGATTTTTCAGAGCTCAGTGGGACCATGGCTGCTCAAGCCATGTATTTCCTGCTATTTCTGCTTCTTTCCTTTCCAAATATCTTCTCAAAAATAGGTATGTATTGAGAACTGAAGTTCCAGATAGAACACCAAGGGTGAGGACCAAGATTGGGACAGGGATAATATGGTGTGGAGGGAGAAGGTCATGCAACAGGAAAAATTTCGGGGCAGGGAGAATTTTGGGAGAGGCATAAGTTTTGTGGGGAGGGAAAAGTTGGGGGAGAGGTACTTGGTCAGGGGGAGAAGTTTGAGAATGCAGAATTTGGGGGAGAGAACAGTGGGGGGAAGGGAAAATTTTGACTACAAGGATGAATGGTGGGAGTTACTATATTAACTGTTGGCAAAGAAAACTACTGCCAGACTTCTACTGAGCTTCAGAGTCTTCAGAGCTCAGTGTGACTATTGCTGCTCAAGTCATGTATTTCTTGCCTTTTCTGCCTCTCTCCTTCAAAAATACCTTTCAATAATCTATAGAACAAGTAGTGAGAGGGAAAAGTTAGGTTCAGAGGTAGAAGTTGGGGAGAGGGTGAATTTTCAGGAAGAGAAAAGCTTAGGGAGGAAGGAGAAGTTGGGAGAAGACAGACATTAGGGGGAGGGAGAAGTTGGAGGGAGGGAGAAATTTGAGGAGAGAAGTGGGTGAGGGAGAATCTGAGATGAGAAAAGTTTGTGGGAAGGAAAATTTTAGGGGAGGGAGAGGTTTGGGTGTGGGAGAAATTGGGAGGAGGGAGAAGTTGGAGGGAGAGGGAGATGTTGGGGAGAGTGAGAAGTTGGAGCACAGGGAGAATTTGGGGGAGAGGGAGAATTTGGGGGAGAAGCATTATGAACCCAGAGTGCGGGGGGGTTAAGAGTTCTTATTTTTTTTAAACATTTTAACTTTATTAACTTCCAGTTTCAAATTCTTTCCCCCCCTGCCACTCTTCCACCCATTGAGAAGGTAAGAAATACTATCCCCATTTTACCTGTGACATCATGCAGTTCATAATTGTATATTAACCATATTTTTAAAAAAACCAGAAAAATATTGTGGAAAAATATGCCGAAATTTGTGCTCTGAGTAGTTTGGCTCTGTTTCTGGAGGGAGATAATATGTTTCCTCATGAATCCTTCAAAAGTAGCCAAGTCTTTAACTTTTGATTATTACAAAAATACTACTCTTACTGTGTTGATTCTCCTCCTGCATCTCCTTTCTTCATTCTGGATCAGCTCCTATAAGTCTTTCCTAGTTTTTTTGATGCCATCATCTTCACCATTTCTGATACAAAATAGTATTTTATTACATTCATATACCACAACTTGTTCAGCCATTCTCCAGTTGATGGGCATCCCTCGATTTCCAATTCTTGGACACCACAAAGAGAGCTGCTAGAAATATTTTTGTACAAATAAATCCTTTTCCCTTTCTTTTGATGTTGGGGGTAGCAGAATTGCATGGTCAAAGGGTATTTATAGTTTTACAGCCCTTTGAACAGAGTGATAGTTCTTAGAGGGAACCATTAAAGCATTGCAAAGATCTGGTAAGCAGTTTGGGAGTATAAACTGGGCCAACAAGTTTTCTAACCCTTGAGATGACCATGAAATATTGCCCCATATTAATGAAATGGTCCAAAAGCCGTTACCATGTTTAAGTGGTACTGAAAAAAAATACCAGCATTCAGAACCATCTGAGTTTGGACCTTGGATCCTACCCTTCGCAGCTCTGGGCATCATTTAACTCAGTTGTAAAATAAAGGGACTACTCTTTTCACTATGTTACAATCTCTAGAACAAGAGCACCAGGAACATAAGTCCAAATCGTGGGATCAACTTTGTAGGTTAACTTCCACTTTTAAAAACATAATATTAATAGTTAGTACATTTACATATCATTTTAAGATTTGTAAAACCCTTTACAAATATTTCTTTTATCCTCACCACAACTTTGAGAAGTATTATAATTTTATTATTCGCATTTTAGAGATGAGGAAATTGAGGCAAATAGGTTACGACTTGCCCAGGGTCACACAGCTAAGTAAATATCTGAGGTGGAATACGAACCCAGATCTTCTTGACTCCAGGCCCAGAGCTCTAATTCATTGCTGCTACCACTTAGCTGCAAGCTTGTCGGGTAGGTCTTATAATTTCCACTTTAAAGAGGCGGAAATCAAGTCTTAGAGAAGTGATTTGGTTTGCCCAGGGTCACACAGCAAGGAAGAATCTGATGTATTCAAACACAGTTTTCTCTGAATCCAGCTCCAGACATGGAATCACTCAGCTATGAAAACTCTAAGAAAAAAAAAGTTTGTAACTCAACATATTCTCTGTTATTGCATTCCTTTGACAGACGCTGATTTTCCTGATCCATACAATACCAAAATTGATCCTCTCGACATAGATGTCCTAATTGTTATTACATATATTCTTCTTTTGGCCACTATGCTCCTGATACCTTGTTTCTACTTCCTCCAGAGGAAAATCAAGAGATCAAGATTCATCAAAAAAAAGGTGTAAACTTTGTTTTACATATAGGATGCCCACTTTGCCAGACTGCTTGCTTTCATAATGTGTAGCTCAGTACTCAGAGGGGATGAGAAATCTCTTGGAATGGGAACCCTAAATTCCAGAAGTACAATAATTCTTGGTTTTCTGTGGATCCTTGAAAGCCATTTGACACTACAGTACCCAGTGGGGTCATCCACTATTGACAGCTCTATAACCAAGATCAGGTATAGGAGGAAGGGGCGGGGGAGCACATAAATGCAGGTGCATCTGTATCTCTCTGAATTCAGAAGTCAGTCAGGAAGGCCATTTGGGTTTTCTGTCCTTGAATTGGTTATTT
>CM053775.1:47032991-47043436 GCA_028658325.1 Potorous gilbertii
TAAACTGTTTGCCCATATTGTGTAACAAGTTTCCCCACCCCGTTTACCTTTTTATTTCTCTCTTGAGTCCTGTCTTCCAAGATAAAATTTTCTCATGAGTTTTGGTATTTTCAACAGGAAGGTCTGGAAATCTCTTATTTCATTGAATTTCCAACTCCCTGCTTGAAATACTATGCTCAACTTTGCTGGGTAATTAATCTTGGTTTTTATCCCTGCATCTTTGCCTTGTAGAATATCGTATTTCAACGCCGTCAATCTTTTAATGTAGAAGCTGCAAGATCCTGTGTGATCCTGACTGTAGCTCCTCAATATTTGAACTGTTTCTTTCTGTCCGCCTGCAGCATTTCCTCCTTCATTTGATAGTTCTGGAATTTTGCGCCAATATGCCTTGGTCTTTTTAGTTTGGGGTCTCTTTTATGAGGTAAAGGGTAGATTCGTTCGATGAATATTTTGCCCTCTGAATCTAGGCCTTCTGAACAATTTTCCTTCATGATTTCTTGGATGATAATGTCCAGGTTATTTTTTTCATCATGACCTTCTGTTAGCCCAATAATCCTTAGAATTTCTCTCCTGCATCTATTTTCCAGGTCAGTCGTCTTTCCAGTTAGTTATTTTACATTTATTCTGTCTTTCCGTTCTTTATATTTTTGATGTCTTTTAGATTCAATAGCCTCTCCTTGCCCAATTCTATTTTTTCAAATTGATTTTTTCATTTAAATTTTGCATCTCTATTTCCATCTATCCAATTTTTCAATTTAAGAAGTTATTTTCACCAGTTAGCTTTGGTATTTCCTTTTCCGTTTGTCCAATTTTCTTTTTTAAGGAGCTGTTCTCCTCAGTGAATTCCTTCTTCATATTTTTAAGGTCATTGGTCAGATTTTCTTCCGTTTTTCTAATTTGGTTTTAAAATCCATCCAGACCACTTCCAATAAGGCTTTTTGCTCCTCTGATCAGTTCTTATTCTCTTCTGAAGTTAAATATGGGAGTACAATCGCAATGCTCACATCTTTGCTATTTGTGCTTTGGTCCTTGTCCCCATAGAAAGACTTTATGGTCTTTTTTTATGCTTTGCTATTTACTCATGATAATAACCCTTTTCCTGGCTTCTAAGGTAGATCTTTACATCTGTGTCACAAGGAGCTCTGTTCCACAGTTCTTTTGACTAAAACTTGAGGCTTTTTTTGTTGGTGCTTCTGGTTCTTTCAGCTAGAAATGAAATGCTGCAACTTGCTAGGTGCTGAGATGGCTGATATTTGAAAGCAGTGACTAGTTAAGTCTTTTTGGTTTCCCTGCAGTTACCCTGGAGGTAGCTCTTTAAGTGTCAGGTATTCTGGATGCCGGAGACTGCTCTGCAGAGCTAGACCACATGTAAGCTCCACTTTCTGTGATAGTGTCTTCGAGATTCCCCTGGTGTACTGAGGCATACCTGAAGTCATGGTGTTGGCAGTTCCTGGCTTCCCCCCCATGAGATTCAGGATCTTTGCCCGGTTTGTTTAGATGGGACTGTCTGGGATAGCTCTGATCCTGCATTTTTCCCCTTTTGCAACAGCAAGAGGAATCCTCCTTAGCGACCTTTCTAGCCTCCTGTGCTGAGAGTCTGTTTACACTTTCTGCTGCTCCCACTGTTTCAGGGTTTTTTGGGGGGAAATAATTCCTGGACTGCTGAAGGTCAAGAACGGGACACAGACACCAGTTGGTGATAACTCCATCATCTTGGCTCTGGGAATCTGAAATCCATAAAAGCACTTTGGATTGTTACTATCAATATACAACTGATTTTCATTTTCTTTCTTGGTGAACCAGGAATCCTTCATCTCTCTAAATTTTGGTTGTACATTACTTTTTATGTAATTAAACGCTGCCTTTTTAGAGGTGGGTGATATATCCTGTTGGCAAATTCTGTGGAGTTCTCGTTTTTCATTTAGTAACTTCTGTATTTCCTCATCATTTTCGTCAAACCAGTGTTGGTCTTTGGGAGTGTTCTGACCCAGGTGGGGAAAGGCAGTACTGTACACCTAATCTCTGAAAGCTGCCCACTCTTTCCTGCTCCACTGTTGCCAACTGTGTGTTGGCTCAACTTTCCCAACAAGTCAGCAGCAAACTATTTAGCACAGAGAAGAGTTCTAATTTGTTCACATTCATTCTTCTGGTAGGCATTTTGTCTTGGAGGCTGAACTTCGGATGAACGTGAATATTTATATTGGAAACAATAAGTCTATGATCAGTCAAGGCACTTTGCACCACACATTGCCTCTGTCAGTCTCACATCTTGTCAGTCTCTTCTCCTTACAATCACATGGTCTAGTAGATGGCAATGATTGCTGCAAGAGTACATCCATGAAGTTTCACTGTGTCTATGTAAACAGATGACAGTGTTGCAAATGAGAAGGTCTTCTGATGCACAAGTCTTCAGAAGTAAATGTCCATAGCTAGTGCTGTGTCCAATTCCTCCCTAGGCCTCCCTGCCAGTTCTGGTAATCAGAGCTTACTCAAGCACTAATGTCCCCCAGAATTATAGGCTTCTCCACTTTTGACATGTTGACGATAAGGGCCTCTAGGTCTTCATAAAATTTTTCTTTGATTTCATCAGGGTTTTTAACAATGGGAGCACATACACCGATGATGGAGGCATGGCATTTTCCTGTGAGTGGCTGTCACATTGTCCTGAGTCTGCAATTCACTCCTTTTGGCAGGCACACCAGCTTGCTGATTAGATTAGTTTTGATTGAAAAACCCATGCCAACTTCACTGCACTCCCCTTCACTATGCCCCCTCCATAAAAAGGTGTATCCAGCTTCAACTTCAGTAAACTGACCTTCATTTTCCAACCTTGTTTCACTCAGGGATGCTATTTGGATATGGTACCTGTTGATTTCTTTCGCACCTGGAGCAGTTCTTCTTTCAGGAGTATTAGATATTGTGTTGCCTATTTGTGTACACACATTTCATGTACTAATGATGAGTGGAATCATCTTTGCAGATCTTTTCCTAAATTTTGTACATTTTTTTTGTGTTTTGAGTGCATAGTGGGATTTCCTGCCTGCTGAAGTTATGAGGCCAGGATTGGGCAAGCAGACAATATTTAGGGTACCTTTTCTGGCACCTTTCCTCACATCAGAAGGTGAGCAGTGCGATCCTTAAAAGACTGCTCAGATATCCAGGGGGCTGCCAAGTCTCACTGCGGCTTTCAGTGGAAACGACCCTATGGCAGGGGCAGCCTGTGTTCAGGGTTGTGACTACAGCTTTCAGTGTATCAGCACCTCCTGCTTCATCACTTGGCTGTTGCTACAGGACTTTGAGACATAACAGTGGAATTGTATGGGTGATGTCTTTTGATTCTTTTGTAAATTGGATTTAAGTGAGGAAGAGTTGCATGAAGTCATCGGCCTCACTCTCTCCTCCAGTGTCATCGTAATCCAGTGGCAGGACGGCGTCAAGACTGTTGGTGATGGCTCAAGTTGTAGTGGATGACCTTGGCATCTTCAGTATCTAACCAAGCTCCACATCACCTGCTTCATCTGCCTTCATGGCCATCGGAATGAATTGTTCTCATCAACCCATTCCACCGGATGTCATCTTCACATGCTTGGGGTGGACACCCCTGTAACTCACCAATGGGTTTGAGAATCCTTGTATACCCTCAACCTGGGTTGGCTCGTGTGGAGAAACGGTTTACCAGGGGAATGGCCTGAAGTTTCTTGGAGCCACAAATGGGCACCAAAGATGGAACGAGCCCTGAAAAGGGCTCAGGAGCCATCACACCAAAGATACTCCTCCTCCCTGAACAAAATTTACACCCTATTAAAAACATAGAATGCCCAGGTAATGTATTACACCCTAGGAAACAAAACAAAAACAAAGAAAAAAGAAACCAGCCTCTCCCTTTCTACGTGATGTACAGAGCACATACAGATAAGTAAAATTTGTATGTATATATGTGTTTGTGTGCATATGTATATGTATACATACATGTGTGTGCATATGTGCATGCACATTCGTATATTTACAGGTGAATATATGCATACACCTATACACATACATGTATGTTTATATATATATATATATATATATATATATATATAAACACACATAAATGAGTACTTACACAAATCCATAGACATATAGATAGATAGATAGATAGATAGATAGATAGATAGACAGAGAGAAATGAAGGAGATCAATGGTAGAAAGACAGACAAATAATTACTGGTCGTACATGTAGAGACAGACATAAATGTTTGACAGGTAGGCAGAAAGATACATGAAGATACAGGATGGTAGACAGAAAGTTATATAGATGGATATAGAGATTTGAAGGTAGATAAATAAATATATAGTAAATAGACAGTAGATAGATTGAAAGATCTGAACATTTGCTTCCTTTTAGCAAGTAATAACTATTCAAAAACATTTTAAAATGCCTACTTTGTTCTAGGCTTTGTAACAAACAAATTATAGCTTCTTTCCTGAAGGAGGTACCAATAGAAAGAGGGAGAGTCGATACTCTTACAAATTGCCAGGAACATCAAAAGTTTGAGTCTTGTCTTCCTTTTGTCATATTTGACTGCCTGCATGCTCCAACTAAATTCCTTTCTCTCCAAGAGACCTTTTGTGTTTTCTGCAATGCTAGTATTATCTCCAGTTCATACAGCATATATCGTATTTTTCTTTCTTACGTCAACCATGTAATTATTTACCTTCTTTTGACAATTGTCCCTGTATGGGTTCATGTGAGCCCAAAGTAAATTCTCTAAATGATAGTATTTGTCATTTCTTACAGTGTAATGTTACACTATATACATATACAGTAATTTGTTCCCAATTCCTCAAGTCAAGAGTACCCCCAGTGTTTCAATTTCGTTGCTACAGCCAAATACTTGTTGCTTTCAACATTTGGGTACATATAATTCCTTTGAGATCTTTCAGGTATTTGACCAGAAGTTATTTTACTGGATTAAGGAGTTCATAAATTTTAATCGTTATTATGATATAGCAACAGCATCACTAAGAATTTCCATGACCAATTAAAGGTTGCAAAGTATTTTATATTTTCACCTCATTTGATCCAAATGGTTTTCCAGTTATTAAACTCAGAACATTCTAGTTTAAAAAGTAACGCACTCATCTATCTATGTGTGCAAAAAGTATGTATGAAAATTTGTCTGTGTTTGCGTGTGTATTTATTCACCTATGCATTCCTCTTTGTACACATTTCTATACATAGATAGACAACTACTGATACACGAATTTTTGTATATACATTTTGAATTTTTGAGGAGAATATGAAACACATGTACGGATCTGGGATCTCTTTTATATGTTCCATCTTTTGATGATCTTTATAAACCAATTAACAACTGCCTATCTTGTGATACACTTACCTAGGTCTTTCCATTAATTCACTACAATCGATCCAGTCAATATCCAATTTTCTGCTAGCGTCATGCTCTGGTCAACCACAATGTTATTACTTTTTTTTTAGCATAACTTCTTTTGTGATAATGTATTTCTGTGATAACAGCTCTTATCCTTATAATCAAAGTGTGCTTTATGTGATGTATGACACCATGCTTGATATATCTCTGCGCTGTTCTTTATGATCGTCATATTTAATTTATAGACATTTAAAATAATTAAATTATTTCTTTGTTTTAGCATTCAGCTTTAAATTTTGAGTTCTATATTCATTCCCTGATCCACCCTCCCCTTCACCAGCCTCTTCAGAAGGCAAGGTATAGGATATCACCAGAGATCATGTGAAGTATGAAGTGATTCCAAATATACTTCCACTTTAGTTATCGAAAAAAAAAGGCAAGAAATATAAAGAGTAAAAGTATGTTTCCACCTTCAGTCATAGTTCCTCAGATCTCTCTTTTTGAAAGAGGATAGCATGTTTCTTCATGGATCTTAGGAAACTTTCTTGGCTCATTGTGATTGTGGATTACAACCAGAAGGTCATACTGACTTGATCTTTGGAAGTGAAATAGGGTGTAATATGTAATATTTAGGGACCACCTCCCTTCCACAACCTAAGATTTGCCTCCCAAAAACCCACATTCTTCCTGGTGAATTTTCAATTATCTTACCAAGAATCATGGTTTAAAGTCACTATCCAATATCTCTTCATCATTTCCCCAGCATACTACACCCCCTTTCCACTTCCACGTTATTTACAGTTTGTCATCAATAATGTACAAATGCCATGAGAGCAAAAATTACCTTGTTAAATTGTATTAATATTCCCACCACTTTGCACAATGTTTGGAATTCAGTGAGTTCAAAGTAATCTTTATCCATCTTTATCCATCCACGTATCCATGTATTTATCTATATGTATAGGTATGTGTATCTATCTATCTATCTACCTATCTATCTGTGTGTCTGTCTATCGGTCTATCTACCTACCTATTTACTATCTATCCATCCATGTATCTATCTATCTATCTATCTACTATCTAGCTAAGTTGGAAAGAGAGGGTGTGAAAGGATTTAAAAGCCAAACAGAAGCCTGGTCCCGCATGACCAGTCCACAAGCACTTGTCTGCCTTGATTTTTAAAATACATTTATTTAAATTTTCTAATTCTGCGTTTTGCCAGTTTTATCAGTTCAAATCATCCTAGCATAGAATTTTCACTTTACCAATCTGACAAGTATCAGCCAGGAGACTTTTGGAGAACACTTCCTCTGTCGTTTATGAGAATTACATTTTTCCACTCCTTGCAAGCCAGCATTTTGTCATTACCTGTTAGAGTGCTGGAGAAGACAGGGGCACATGAGTATTGAATAACATAGGATGAATGCATATTAGTCTAGTTCTTGAATTCTCATACACATAATCTTCACACTACTGCATTCTTCTACAATAAAGTCATATATACTATTTACACACACACACACATATATATATATATATATATATATATATATATATATATATATATATACATATATACTTATATATATAAATTTTTTACGGTATGTTGTTTGTTTCTTTGTTCTGCTTTCTCTTATCTCATTCATCCCATTGACATTCTCCCCGTCCTATGGACTTACCCAGTGTCAATTTATTGAATTACATTTAAATTCCTCTTCTTAAATCTCTCTCTCTCTCTCTCTCTCTCTCTCTCTCTCTCTCGTTCTCAAAAATTAGTTTCCTTAATTTGAATGACATTCATTTTCGGTGCCCCACTGTAATAAAATGATTCAATTCAGCTTTTCCTTCCTCCATTTTTTCTAATAGCAAATTTGACATTTCAGGATGTTATATGTATGTCTACATCCACTTTTAATTCTTTTTGGAAAAATATATTGTAATTTTTTAATTTCTCATAAATGAGTAGTACCTACGCTTTTCTTGGCTGAATGAGTTCCTTTTTTGAGAAATTTATTCTCTTCTGTCTATGTAAGATTTGAATTTTTTTTAAGTTATAGCTGAGAAGTATGAAACAAATAGTTCCTGGTATCTTCAAATTAGAATTTATCTCTATCACTGCTTTATATGTTAATGCAATGTGGCTGTGACTTTGGCTGCCTGTACTAAGCATATCAATAGTGTATATTACGAAAAAATATCCAAAGGAAAAATTTTTCTGAGCCAGATATTAATTCTTGCTATCTTTTTTGGACCTCTTTTTTCATTTGACGGTGTGTAGAATGGTCTTTAAGATGAGAGAGCTAATTTGTCTTTTAAAAGATTCCTAAAAATACTTATTTTTCAACCCTAATCTCTGTTTTGCCACACAGTTTCTTCATGACATTTTTCATTTCTGTATGTCTAAATGTGTAGGTCAATGGATTTAATAATGTTGCTAGAAAGTTTTGAAATATTGCCACCATTTTGGGAAAAGAGAAAGTAATGGGAGGCCATGTATGCGCAAATACACACGATAAGAAAAATAAGACATCAACTCTCTGGTAATCAAATCTCTTCAGCTCGGCTCAGAGCCTGTTGAACTTAATAGGACTTGCTAGAATTTCTAATCTTTTGCCCAGAAATCGAATTACCTGCATACCCCAAAAGAGGAAGGGGAAATGGGTAGTGAAAGTACTGTAAAAATAAGAATATCTGTAGGTTTTATTTTGAAATGGGTTTTTCCTGACGCAAATTTCTTAAAAGAAAATGTCTATTAGATGGTTTAAGACTAAAGGGGACCAATAAATGTATATTTATGTGTATTAATGCAATCAATGATAAATTTTGAAGAAAGGTTAGAGAATGACGATAGGAAACAAATAAATAAAGTAACATCAGAGACTATGGACGTGGAGCCAAAGGAACGATGCTCTCTCTCTGTCTCTTTGTCTGATATTCTGTCTCCGCCTCTTTCTCTTTCTCTCTCCCCTCACTTCCATCTGTCTCTCCCTTTCTTTTTTTCTATTACTCTTCTCTCTACCTCTCCCCTTTCTCTCCATCTCTCCCCTTTTTCTCTCTCTTTCTCCCAACTTTCCCCCTTTCTCCATAGGCCCTCCCTTCCCCTCTCAATTGATATGTTAGAATGCAAAATCACAACTGATATTTTTCATTACCTATATTTCCTAGATATAATGTGATGCTTCAGTTTCTATACAAGAAAGTGAATTTTTGTTGCTGTTTTGTGTATTTGTTTTAATTATTTTCAAATTTACATCCTCCAGAAAAAATAAAAACAAAATAAATTTATATAAAGACTTTTATTTCTGTACACGCCTCCCCGAAGTCGGAAAATGATCTTGGAAAAAGTGAAGAAAATTATATATCTCAATAATATATTGATGTTAAATGAATCCTGGCAGTAAAAGTATAAACTATTGTGAAATTTCCATAAAACAGAAAAAATGCTTTGAAATCTCGTTCCATCTAAATAGTCAATCTTTGAATTCTAAGACCTGCAAAAGACATGGACTTTATATTCTGGGCAGTAGTGAGACAAATGGAGCTGATCATCAGCGCATTTGTCAGATCCTGATGAAGCCTTGTTGCTGACTCATTGTATGACCTGTGAAGACTTACTTAATTTCGTATGTCTATATTTCTGCGTAAGCACATAAATCAGAATAATGAAACTTCTCCTCAATGTCGCAAGTATCATGTATGGTGAGACCAATTAAATATAACAAAAATAATGACTATACACATAGCCATGTGTTTAAATCAAAGAAGTACCAAGTATATTCCAAAAGCTGAGAAGAATTATTTCTGTGGCTCCTGATTAGTATTTCTTAAGTAATGCATCTTTCATTTTCTCCCCTAATTAAATACTTTCAATGGTTCCTCACCTCCTAGAGAATAAAAGATGAAGTTCTTACTAAGACATTCAAAGCCCAAAATAATTTAACCCTCAATATTTTTTTTTTGTTGTCCCACTTTTGTCCACTTTAATTCAGCCTCAGTATCCATTAAGGTAAATAAGTGAAAAAAGATTATGGAATGGATATTGACTACAGAAATCAAGACATGAAGTGGTAAGATTTTTCATCATTAGTTTACCTTAAAGGTATTGTTTGAAAAGACTGAGGGATAGGAATAGTGGGGATAGAATGAGACATAGTCAAATGGGCAGTGAAAGGGATTGAAGTGGGGTTGGGCAGAGTAAAAGGGGGAAAGACATTAAAGAAAGAGTATATTTTTTCATGAGTTCATCATGTAACCATCATTTTACTCAGTTCAGGCATGAGGGATTCTTAGAAGATGTTGGATCTTGGTCACCCAATATTTTTGGTGCTCATTATTCGAATTCTTTATTCTATCAGAATTTAAAGGTCAGAAGAAAGGTATACATACAACCTATTGCAATAGAAATTTAGTCAAAATCTGGATGGTGCAGGGTTTTCTGTTTTGGTTTTCTTGTAACATATTGTTTTTTAAAGAATTATTTATTGTTCTTGCATCAAACTTTAGAACTAGAAAACTGATAGCCTCCAGGGAAATGAAGTATGTTCTTTATAGGGAAATTGGCTCCATATGCTTTGTAACTTATAGGTCAAGTAATGAAGAAATGAACCAGTCCAATATGGGCTAACCTGATCTGAAACAATGTCTTGGCTAAAGCAGAATACAGGTGGCCAGGGTCGTCATTGCAAGATTCTTATCCTGTGTACAGTATTTAACATTCTCTCCATATATTTCATTACCTATGAAACCAAAAGAAGCAGTTGTAAAGGGTTAACTATTTCCCTTTAGAATACACCATTTTCATACTGTTGCAAAAGTACTTTCTTAAAATCTTCAAGTATTAGAAATAAACGGATTATTCTGTGCAACATGTTAAATATAGTAAAGGTGGATACAGCTCTAGAGAAGTTTACCAAGTACTTTTCTTACATCATGATTTTTAATTGTAAACAAGTTCAATAACTGAGTATTTCAGTTAGCAAAAGCAGTTCAATCCATTCTAAGCCACATCATTTGCATGTTTTGTATGAAGGAAAATGAATGAGTGGTTAACTAACAAGTACTCCCATGAGA
>CM053775.1:47051466-47071393 GCA_028658325.1 Potorous gilbertii
ATCCTCCCTCAAAGTATTCTACTCTCAGACAACTTTACATCCACATTAGAAGCTCAGTCAAATAACTGAGATTTACTGCACTGCAATCACATGTCCTTATTCAATTTGTCCCCACCAAAGAACTGAAGGCAAGGCTTTTGGCTTCCCAAGGAGAGGTTGGAAACATTCTCCTTCCATAACAAGGAAAAGTTTGCCTATTGGAACCCCAGGAGAAGTCAAGGAGAACCTGCTCACTCAAGGCTCACACAGACAGATGGGAGAAAGATTGAATGCGAGAATTGCAATCCACGTTGTGCATCCAAGAGGTTTGTACCTATCTGATCTTTCTATCTCTTTGTCATCACCACCCAAGCAGACTCAACGCTACCATGTAGACAAGGTTCTGAAACTCCATTCCATCTGAGGCTTACCTTCTTCAGGGAGGCAGCCTCCATTGGGAAATCAGGTCGCATTCCCCATTAGAGAAGTCCCCTGCATAGCCTGCAGGAAGCTACAACTGATCGGTGGGCATTGCTTGAAGGGATGAGAAAACTGATCCCTTGGGCCGTAATCCACATTAGTTTAAAAATGTAGAACCTACACTTTCATGGAATTGTCCCCTCATTATATAACTCAAATTGAAGAACAAGTGAAAAGCTTGTTAGGAGGAGTAGAAGGGCGGAGCCATCCTCCTTGCAAGACATTTGATAAGCTATGGGGCAATGAAGGACAGACTGCAAAGAGCATGACTTACTGCATTAAAGGCCAAGGTCTTGACTCCACATTCTTGGATCCTTTCTACGGCAATTGTTCTCCAACCAGCTGCCTCACACTTAGAAACCATCAAATGTAAATGGCAGTGTGGATGGGAAGTCTAACTGCACGAATTTTCATAACGTTGAGTGCCATGATCAGAAACAGGAGAACACTGTACATACTGATAGCCACACTGTGTGCCAATTAACTTTCATAAGTTTCCCTCTTCTTACCATTGCATGGATCCCAGAGAACTCACAAATTCTCCTGATGGGAAATCTCCTCCTTATCAAGTAAAAGATCTATGAAGATCTATATACTAATGGTTCTCTTCAGTTTTCTTTCTTCCTTCTTGTCATTCCTTCCTTTTCTTCTAATATTTCATTGCAACTGTGATTGATGTGCCAGTACGTTTCTTACAAAGACATTTGTGGAGACAATATCAAATGGTTTACCATTTTGAAATGGGGCAGGTAGGAGCAGAAAATTTAGACCTCAAAATTTTATTGAAGTTAAAGCTGAATCGGATATTTGCAACCTTCAAATAGAAAATAAAGAGCTGTCTTCAAACAGTGTTTAATAGTGGAAACAGTGTCAGATTGCAGACTATCTGGTAACTGTAGAAGTGCCACTGTGCAAAGAAAACCCAATCACACATTACCGTACTTAGAGCCCAGAGGGGCTCTCTCTTAGCTACTGATACAAACTTGCTGACTTTCCACCGCACACCTCTCATGCCTTACGGCTATCAAAGGAGTGATGGAATCATTTTCCACTTAGAAGATCCTCAAGTGTGTGGTTGGCCAACGTTAGGACTCCTCACATGATGCGGAATTGCTTCCTTGAAATTTGAAGGATGCAGACCAAGAGCTGCAAAGCAACTCTATGTTTCCTGACATCATAGGGATACTCTGGATGTCCTTAGCACATCTTAATTCCTTGAACTTACCTTTGACTTTGAGTGAACCTCTCCACTCTCATGAAAGCAAAATAACTTGAATGGCAGTAATTGGGCTTCAATTCCATTTCATGGAATAAACTGCTCTGCCAGAACACGTATTAAGTTATTGCCCCTCATTCTCCTGGGCTTCAAATTCTTTGGACATCGGACCAATCCAAGATTTCAACCTCAAAATCCATCTACTCATCCGTGCTAGGAGGGGACCCCCCGTATAATAGCAAGGTAGGGGGAATTCCCTGCCAAACATGAGCAAATTCCAGTTCTGACAAGGATCTTCTCCAGCGACCATATAAAGGAAAGCCTGCAGGTGGAAAACAAAGAACAAAAAATTATCTGGACAAACGTGGAATCTTTCTGAGCAAATTCACATCATTAGTCCTAGATTACCTGTGTGCAGACTAATGGGGTATATGTACCCTCCTTAACTCCTCTTGTCCCATGTGGACCCATATCTCTCGTATGGTTCATGAACGCACAGAAGCAAAAGAACATTGCCAGGGAAATGGGTCAACTCCAACTCATTTCATATTCCCAGACCAACTGAATAAACTATTTTCCTAGTACCTCCCCAGGAACTGGAGAACTTGGGCCCAAACTGCTTTCTCTTTGTTGTGTTTGCAGGTAACTTTAATCAGAAATGGTGCTGTGCTCTTTGAGCAAAGCAGATTGAGACAGCACAAAGTAAACACAGGACGTACAAATTTGGGACATCCACCCCAAATATTCACAAAGATCATCTGTGCCCAACCTGTGGTAGAACATTCCAAGCTCGTATTGGTCTGATCCGCCACAGTCAGACACGCTGAAATTTCACTTTATCATAGTGATGTCATTTTGTTCCTCTTCGAAGACGAAGGACAACAACCAACCAACAAACCAACTTGAATCAGAGGCCCTTCTAGGTCACTGGACAGGGCATTATATCATGAAAATAAATTAGAGTGAGACCCTCTTCTTTGCTTCCCTACGCACCACTTCCTCTGTAAGTCCTACTTACCAACAGGCATTGCCACAACAGGTTTTGTCATTGTAGGTGTCACTCATCGTTGTAAAATTAAGCCGAATGGTCCTCAGACCACCATGACAGTCTCACCTTAAGTGCATGGAAACCATTGTTAAAAGATTAAAATACTCTCCATAATATTTTTCAAAGTTGTTATACCTGTAGTCCACAAACAATATTCTTGCTACCAACAGATCATTTTTCCCCTGACACAGAAGACCCGACAAATTTTAATTCTCCCTGATAAGAAATCTCCCAAAATAGTACTTTGCCCTGATCCCTGATACACAATTCAGGCAGCAACAGAGAAGCCATTCAAAATCATGGTATAAGGACCTCACTCTCAGAAGAGTACTTCGGAGCATCCCTTCCCCTTCAATGGGAGCATCCCTTCCTGCTGAAGCACCCACTGCCCTCCAGTAGGAGCACCTCTCCATGCTGGAGTACTCCCTTTCTGCTGACTGGCCCCATGTATCTATACTTCTCAATGCAGCATTGCCCATATGTAAGTCATGGACTCTGTTAGAGTTCATGCCTGAGTTTCTCTCTCCCATTCCTTCTCATTCACATCTTTTACAGTAAGCTTGCCATTGAACTGACTCTTCTTGCTTTACATGTTATTCTCAGCACAAGAATTCATTAAGGGGTCGTTTCACTGACCTTGCTGGTTGTCCCATGGGCCTCTCCTTAGACATAAATGGGATCCCTGCACAAGGACTTAACCTGTTGACAGCTGCAGCTACAATGGGGGAGTAGGACAGTATGAGACCAATTGTGGAAAGCAAGGGTGGACAAGAGAATCACATATCCTTCCAGGAGGGACTCTCTTATGTCATAGAACTGCCACAAAACAATTGAAGCAACAAGCAGGGCCAAAGCACTGCCAACAAATAAAAACCCTGAACCTGATATGATTCACAGGAGAATTCGATCAAAATTTAAAGAAAAGTGGACACGCATATTTGACAAACTATTCTCAAAAAGAAAAAGAAAGAATCTTATCAGAGTTGTTTCATGAGACAGCGATTATCCTTATACCTAAATTAAATAGAGATAAAACACAGAAAGAAGACTACGGGACAATATAATTAACTATCATTGATTCAAATATTTCGAACAAAATTACATTAAGCAGATTGGAGAAATTTATCTAAGAAATCACTCATTATGACAAAATAGTATTTAAACCAGAAATGCAAGGGTAGTCCAACATTAGGAAAACTAAAAAAAGGACAACAAATCCTAATAAAAGGCAAAACACCCAAAACTACATGAGCATATCCAAACTTGTAGAAAAATCTCTGAGAAAGTAAAATAATTTTTTTATTCTAAAACGTCTGCAAAGTAGCGGCATAGAGACACCTTTTAATATCTTAAAATTGTATCTATGGAAAATAAAAAAATAAGCATCATATGCAAGGAGAATACACTAGTACCACTTCCAACAAATACGGGAGAAAAGTGAGGATGTCTACTCCCCGAAGTATTTGATATACTTCTGGAAATGCTAGCAATAGCAATAAGAGGTAGCAAGTAAAGGAAAAAATATAGGAAAAGAGGAGATAAGACTATCTCATCAAAAATGCGACAGCATCATCCGTATTTATTTACACTTTCAATGTTATACCAATTTAACTACCAAGTGGATACTTTATGAACCTGGAGAAAATAATAACAAAGTTCATTTGAAAAAAAAAATGCCTCAAGTAAACTATTGAAAAAAAGTAAGAACAAGAGGGAATATCACTTCCAGACTTCAAACTGTATCATAAAGGAGTAGTCATCAAAAATCTTGTAAAATATAAAAAACCTCATTGGAACAACTTAAATAAGGAAGAATCAGAAAGAACACAACTCAGTCCAGTGTTTGGTAAGCTGGACAACATAATTCATCCAGGAAAAATTGCCCATTCCATTAGAATTGTTAGAGAAACTGGAAAGCAGTCTGGCAGAAATTAGGCTTAGAGGAATACCTTAAAATATACTTAAAATTCGTTCAAAATGGGTACCCGACCTTAATATTAAAGATCATACTACAAAGGTAATTACAAGAGGAATGGATTATATACCTCTTCCAGCAATGAGCAGGGAAAGTATTAATAACTAAAGAAGAAATACAAGAGAATACAAAAGTTTTGGACAGATACTCTGATTACTTGAAAATGAAAAGATTCAACACAGACAACAGCAATTAACATAAGATAAGAAAGGACGTGGTCAACTAAAGGAAAAAAATTCTATCAAATTCCTCGAAAAATAATTTGATAACCAAGATATATATAGTATTAGTACGTGTAAATAAGACTAATATGCATTCACCAGTAGGTATATGACCTAAGATCATAAGGAAACAGTTCTAAAAGAAGAACTGCAAAGTATTCACAGTAAAATATTCCAAATCACGAATAATAAGAGAAATTCAAATGAAAAGAAACTTGAGATTTCACCTTACAAGTTGACAAAAAACATGGCAACGGTGTGTGTTGGAGGAGTTATGGAAACAGAAGCACACTAATACACTGTGGCTGGAGCTTTGCATTTTGAGAAATAGTTTGGAATGTTTATATCCTTTGAATCAAAGACTCCATTGCTGGGCTCATACACAAAGCAGGCATCAGTGAGAAATGAAAAAAAAAAAAAAAAGAAAACCCACATAATCCAAAAGGTCCATAGCAGCAGTCTTACTGGCTAAATACACTGTTATAAGGGAATGTAACGGGAGATTGCCTCTGCTGTAAGAAAAGAAGTGCGTGATGCATACAGAGAAGCATGGAAAAGTAGCAGAGCCAAGAAAACAATCTGCACAGTAACTACAACAACGCAAACGGAAAGCAAAATAACACACCAACTCACACACACACACACACACACGAAACGTAAGTGTAACAAAATTATAATGTCAAGGAGGGCTCAGAAAACGGGAGATGAGAAGACACAGTCGACCTTCTCCCACAAGTTTTTAAACTTTTTCAAAGTCTCCATCAGTTATTCTTCTCCCCATTCTTTTTGCCTCTCCAAAAAAATAGTATTTGTCATGTGGGATGGCTCTCTGGGAGTCTACGTGGAAAGTATACATAGGAAATTTGGGGTGATGTGACAAACAGAACATATCACTATAAAAGAAAGATACATCGAATAAAAATGAGGGCCTAGAATTGTTTTTTACTGTGTTCAGTGAATCCAAAATGGCAATGGAGCAGTCAAACTATCAAAGTAAAAAAGGAAAAAAGAAGCATATAAAAAGAAAAACAAAAATAATATAATATGCTGAAAGGAATCATAGACAATAAACAAATATCAATGTTTAAGTTATATACTCCAACTCTCAACATCCAAATTAACAAAGGAAAAATGAGCAAAGCCATAAGAACAGACAGAGAGTAACACAATGGTGACAGACATTGCAATGTCCCTCTCTGTTTAGCCGGGGGGGGGCAGGAATCATAACCCAACAACGACAGAAAAAGAGAAGATTAATGAACTGAACATAAATTTAGGAAGTTATAAAGTAAACATGAAACTTTAAAATAATCACATAAGAAGAGATATTAAACTTTAGAGAGGTGAATAAACTGGAAAAAAACTGGAAAAAAAGAGAAATCTCTAGAGAAATGATAATTAGCTTTTATTATTTTTTTCCCTAAAAATAAAATAAAAAGGCTTGTTCTGTGCATCCTTCCGGCCTTGTTGCCTTTATACTACTGTGAGCAAAGTTGGAAGCAGCCATGCAAGGGACTGGGGGTGGCAGGTAAAAAGAAAATGAGAAGCAAAGAAAGAAAGAAAGAAGCAGAGAAGGAAAGGAGGAAAGGAAAGAAAGAAGGAAAGAAGGAAGGAAGGAAGGAAGGAGGATGGAAGGAAGCAAAGAAAAGAAAGAAGAAAAGAAAAGAAAGAAGGAATAAAGGAAGCGAGCAGTGGAGATGTTCAGGCAGGTCCCCAGCACTGTGGCTGCTTCTCTCTCAATCCCATGAAACCCGAAGGACAGGAGATGTATTTGCCCCTGATCGGAAGATGAGGCGCTCTCGATACAGGATGACCAGGAACCTCGCGTGCCAACAACTAGTGAGTAAAATCAAACACGAAATTTAAGCAAAGCAGGCTTGTGACTCGTTGAGGGTTTCTGGATTTCCCCAATATGCTCATCGCTATGAGGATTCAGCATTTTCCGTCAACATCGAAGCTCTAAAGAAAGATCATGATTTTCTTGGAAAGGACCTTGTAGAACCCCTTTGCAGGAATATTGGAAATGCCATTGAAAAACTGATGGTTATGTCAGCGGGACATACTGGCTGACCAATCTGGCTTCCAATAAGGAGAGGGAGTTATTCTTATAAAACCTGATTATGAGAAAAGAAAGTGCTTCATTTTTCCATACACAGTAAGCAAGAAGTACAACTACAAGCCGGTAGGTCTATTGTGTTGTATTCTGCAGCTGTGACGTCCCATTATCTGCCATAACTGGCTGAAAGTGATCTCTTGGTGAATCACAAAATCCATCACTATGATGTTCCCTAATAAAATCTCAGGACCATAGTGAGAAACACGAGTTAGAAAGAAAGAAAGAAAGAAAGAAAGAAAGAAAGAAAGAAAAGAAATGATAACGAAACATTTGCTCTTTGAAAAAACTACTAAAATGTCCCACCATACTGCAATGTTTGGACACCACCAGACCCCAAGAAACTTTCGATCACGGAGACTTCATCAGCTTTGGTAGTCCCACTGCCATAGCACGCTGTGAGTGGAGGGCTACAGGATGGAGCAAGGAACTCCTCCATTTAAAGACTCTCCCAAACCAGCCATCTCTTTATTTCTCACCAGCTGGCATTCTGTGCACTCTGTACTGATCTCCCTAGCCCCCTTATCCCCGAACCCCAGGTTTTCAGCTTCCTTGTCCATGTTATTATCTCGCAATACATTGTGAACTCCTTGAGGCAAGGAACTCTTTTTCTTTTCTTTCTCTTCACATCCCCAGAACTTAGCACAGGACCTGGTGCAAAATAGGTTCTTAATCAAAACTTATGAACTGATTTACCAATCTGGTTAAAAAGGAAGAAAATCAAAGAAACAAATTAGTCAAAGAGCAAGGGAAAATCACAGCAAAACCAGAAAAAAAATTAACGAATAAACAGTCACAGGTATACGCTAACACCAAACAAACAAACCAACAAACGAAACACAACTGAGAATAGACAAACAGGAACACTTTCAAAAACGCCAAGCTGACAGAGACCAATTAGAGATATTAAAAACCATTTCTAAGAAAAAGGAACAGAACTTACTTTAAAGGAGTTAGCAAGGGGGAGCGGGGCGCGAAACTCCTGGTTCTTCTGGTTTGAGAAAAGAATTCTACCAAATGTTTAAAAGAAGAATAAGTATTATGTAAATTATTCTCCAAAACTGAGAAAGAAAGCACCGTACAAGAATTCTTCTATGAGACAAATAGACTCCTAATGCCTAAGCCAAGGAATGATGAAACAGAAAAACTAGATGTCAATATCATTCATGAAAACTGATCCAATATATAAATAAATAAACAAATCAAGAAATAAATGAAATCCTGGCAAGCACACTACAGTCAATCACTTAAGAAGTCATTCATTATGAAAAAGTGAGGTTTATACCAGGGATGCAAGGATGGTTCAACATTAGGGAAGCATTCAAAATATTTCATCACATCAAAATGCCATTACTTCCACAAATGATAGCTAACACTGATTAAATGACTAGAGTGTCCCAGGAACTGGACTAACTGCTTTATAATCATTATCTGATTTGATCCTCACAACCACCCTTAGAGGGAGGTGTTATTATCCTGATTTTGCAAATAAGGAAACTGAGGCACACAGAGGTGAAGTAAATTACCTAGAGTCACACATCTCGTGTCTGAGATAATAGTTGATCTGGAATCTTCTGACTCCAGGTCCAATCTAACCCTAATTCCAACACCTTGATCTTAATTCCAACCAATTTCATTGGTTGCCCCAAGATAAGGAAAGGCTTCATGTAGAAGGTAGCCTTAATGAAGCTAGAAATCCTAGGATGAAGGGGAAGGAGGAAGAGAGTAGACAAGAGAAAGGAGGAAGAGAGTAGACAAGAGAAAGGAGGAGAGAGAGAAAGGGAGGTGGAGGATGGGAAGAGGGCTGTCGAATGAGGTAAGAGAAAGAGGAAGGGGACGAGAGACTGCAAATAAAGAGGAAAAGTAAAAAGAGCAGGGAGAAGGGGGAGGAGAACAGATATGGGAAAGAAGGGGGAGAAGAAAAATAAAGAAGAGCTAGAGAAAAGAAAACATGGAAAAGGTATGAGGAAGGGAAAGGAGGAGGAAGGGGAAGAGTCTGGTGATGAAGAGGGGAGGATGAAGGAGTCAGAGCTAAAATAAGAAGATGAAGAGAGGAGAAAAGAGAAAAAGAAGGGAGAAGAGAAGGAGGAAGGAGAACAAATGAGCAAGAGGGGGAGGAGGAGTACCAGAGAGGAAGGAGAGGGGAGGAAATAAGAGAAATTAGGAGGGGGAGAAGGCAAGAGAAAAAGGAGTTAGGGGAGGAGCAAGGCGAAGTGGGGAGCAGGAAGGACGAGGAAGAGGAGGGGGTCTGAGGTAAAATAAAAAGAAGGCGGGGAAGGAGGTAAAGGAAAGAATGGGAAGAGGAAGGCAAGCAGAAAGAGAGGAGAGCAGGAAGGAGGGAAGAGAAGAGGGGAGGAGAGAAAAGGAGTGAGAAAGAAGATGAGGGAAAACAGAAGGGAGGAGGTGGAGATAAAAGAGAGAAGTTAGAAGGAAGGAAAAGGAGTAGGGGCATGAGCAGGGATAATGGGAGGAACAGAGAGAGAGGGAAGGTGGAAGAAGAGTAGGGGGAAGAGGTGAGAGAAGTTTAGAGAAAGAAGGAGGGGTGAGGTAGTAAGAGAAAAGGAGGGGAAGTAAAAGAGAGAGAGTGGAGGATGGGGGAACGGGAGAAGAAGAAGGGGACAGAAAAGGAGTAGAGAGTTGGATGAGGGTAGATAAGGAGCAAGAGAAAGAAAGAAGGAAGGAGGAAAACAGTGGAGGTCAGGGAAAAAGGAGAAGGGGAGAAATTAAGGAAGGGAGAGGGAGAGGGTGGAAGAAAATCGTTCAAGGAAGAGTACTGAGAATAGGAGAGGAAAGGAAGGGGTCTGAGGAGAGGAGAGGAACAGACAGGGGCAGATGAGGAGGAAGGAGTAAAAGAAAGGGGAGGGTAAAATGAGAAGGAGAAGGTGGAGGAGCAGGGGGAAAGGCAGAGAAGAGAGGGGACAGAGAAGGAAGGGAGGAAGGAGTAGAGAGGAGGAAGAGGAAAGGTAGAGAGGAAATAAGATAAAGGAAAGAGGGGAGGAGAGAAGAGAAAGAGGAGGAATGGGGAGAGGAGCCGGGAGGGCAAAGAGAAAGCAGGAGGGAAGGGGAAAGGGCAGAAGGGAGCGGAACGGGAGAGGAGGTGGATTCACGGATCCCAGCCTCCAGTCCCCCGACTACTCACTCACCAGCTTCACAATACCTGGGAAAGATGGGCACCTGCCTCACCCATCCATCCTCCATCTCCCGGTCCTAGTTTCTTTCTGCCCCCACCCTGGAGAGCATGCGCCCTGCAGCAACCTCCACTGCAGTGCCGCATCCATCCTCCAATCAGCATCACTAGCACCACTGCCCCTCCCCCACCCAGGACACAGGAGTAGAAGGAGGTGGAACTGAGGTCCCTGGCAGGGTCCACGAGGCAAGCAGACGAGAGAGTTGAGGCTGTAGATGGATGGAAAGGACTGGAAAGAGAAAGATTATAATAATATGATCATAATAATAACAGCTGCCATTGCAGGAACCCCAAGGCTGGCAATCTATCCTTTCCATACCTGATATCAAAGGATCCTCACAACCACCCCCTTCAGTGGAAACTCCTGGTGTGGTTGCCTGCCTCATTTCACAGAAGAGAAAACCTGAGAGACCCACCTGGGGTCTCATAACTAGTAAGCCCTGGAGCTGGGATGTGAGCCCAATTCTTCCTGCCTCTGACAAGTTCAGCACTAGGAAAGTGGGGAGAGGGCATTTGGACCAACCAAAGGTGTGAAAATTCACCTGGCACAGATGGAAGGGGTTGCTTTATCGAGGAGTCATGAGACAAGTAGGAGAGGGGAGAAAATGGTTGTAAGCAATGAGACATTTTGAGCGGTGGAAAAAGGGAATCAAGGAAAGTCCAGTTAGGGGCCCTCAATCCCCTTGTTGAAGGAGGGGGATAAGACTACAAGAGGGAGCATGTGTACGGTGTCCAGTGCTTTGATTGACGGCTTGAGGAGACAGGGAAAAGTTTGAAACCGTCATCAGGGGGAATGACCCAGGAAATCTGCTACTCAAGTCTCCCCACAATCTGCTACCCATCTTCCCAAGCATCTCTTAGCAGCTCACTGTTCGTTCACTCAATACCTTGGACAAATTTCACCAATGCAACTTCTCCATCCCAGGCATGTAGGTTTTTAAATTCCCTACCCTTTCTTACAAAGTAGGAAATGCGTACGAAGAAAAGTCTCCATGATTTGTTCAAGGACATCCTGTTGAACGGAAATAAAGGACTTGAATATCATCCAGACAGGTAATTTATTCAGCAAGGCATGTAGTTGCAGAAACAAATTGGGCCCACTGCTCTCAGTAATGCAAGAGGTGATGAATCCATGTTTCTATGGGGTTAATATACAATTTGGAGCATGATTAACAGCATTAAGGACTAAATCACCTGGTTTCTTACTGGTAGAGGAGATCTGGAGACACCCAAGGCTGGGTGAGAGTAAGGAGGGGGAATAAATTTGTGTCATTTCGAAAACCGGGTGACTTACATGTACAGGAAACTTAACCTCACCAACTGATGGTTCAAAAATAAAATGGAGTTATTCATGCTATTTTTAATGTAACAATACAGGGGTTACTTAACAGATCCCAGGTTTAAGATCAAGTGTTCTGTCCACAAATCCTCATTCTTCCCTCTGCCTTATACTGTTTCTTGTTCACAAATGGAGAGCGAAGGGAGCCTCTCTGGGGCTCAGCTTCCTCATCTGTAAAATTTGGTATGTAAGAATGCAAGAAGTTCCTACTTGACAGGGTGGCTGTGGTGCTGCCATGAGATCAGGTTATGAAAAGGACAGCTTTACCAAACTTTAGACTTCCAAAGACCTGGGTCCTTAGTGTTAAAATCATCCTCAGTCTTTCCCTTTCTTGTCTGCAGTCTCAACTCTCACACGTTTAAAAGCAAAAAACAAAAAAAACAAACCCTTCCCTTCTACCCTGAACCAGCCAAATTCAAGGAAACTTTGTCTGTGCCTGAGGACTCTGCTTCGGCAATAACCAGGGCCTCTCATCTCTTTGCAAGTTGGCTCCCAATCCTATGACCCTAATGAAACTGTTGTCTCCCAAATCATCCATTACCTCCTGTATTAAGTGCCTACTGTATGTCAATATCCAAGTCCTTTTACATCAGTCTCTTTCCCACCCCCTCATCAATCTCCCAAAGTCAATCCTAAATTATATGCCCTCCTTACTGCAATAATTGTCTCACAACAGAATCTTCTGTCTTGTTCTCTTTCTCCTCCAATCTATGTTTCGTGTTATTGCCAGAACTAGGGTTAGGGTTAGGCATTCTCTGGGTCGTGGCACTACTTTGTTCCAAGCCATACAATGGTACCCTACTACCTACTGAGTGAAGGTCCCTTCCCGTCTGGCATGGGAGTCCTACAGAATACCGTCCTTATTATCTCGATCTCACACACACAGCCAACTGTACATTCCAAGAAGATGAAAATGCTCTGCATGTGCAGTATGGTGTCTAGGCCTCCCTTTCCCATTATGGAATTCTGGACCCTGAAATCACATGCCATTTTTCAAATTTCTATTCATCTTTTCAAATCCAAGTAGAAGTCTACCTTCTCCAGAAACCTTTCCCTAACATGTCATCCCTAAAGACCTTACATCCTGGGAACTCACGGAGGAATCTTTGCCTTTCTCATATGCTTATCTTGTGTTATTGGATATTATAGTTATTTTTGCATGTCGTATCTGCATAGGAGATGTGGAAATTCGCTGAGAGAAGGGACCACAGCTTATTTACATGTTATATCTCTTTTAAGTTCTAAGGCAGTTTGCTAAAAAAGAGTGAAGTTCCTTTCTATTAAAAGTCTACTCAACTGGCATTTGCATTTCTCTCAGTAGTCAGTCACTGAAGGCTTTTAAGCTAGAACGTTACATCCTAAAAGATGGTCGTTAAGATTAAGCAGTCCACAGCACACAGGTGGCAGGAAGGGGGATCTTTGGACCACAGATTTAAAGCTGTAAGGGAACCTAGAGGCCGGCTAATCCAATTCCCTCTTTTCACCACGGAAGCAAGTGAGACCCAGACAGCTTAAGCGAGTCTCTCAAAGTCCCAGGGGCATAAAATGCCCGAGGGATTTCTTGGACCTGGGAGTCCAGGTTGAAGCAAAGACCTGCATTGAGGAACTTGAACAAAATTGATGTTGGGGGAAAGGGATGCAAACAAGAGCTTTATTATCATTCTGGGCCATAAGCAGATTTTTACAGCAAACACACGCGTACTCACCCACCACGAAAAGTTTACATTGATCATAATCCGCCCTCCTGGCGCCAAAGACCGTTTAACTGACAATCGGATGCATTTCCCTAAGGATTTCGGGCAGAATCTTGGTGTCCATAGTCCCAGCAGAACACCAGCCCAGCGGTTCAACCCCGCCCATCCCTCCCCAGCAGGCAGGATTCTGGGAAACAGACACTAATCGAGGGACAGCGCCAGGAGTGAGAGCATCGGGAACCGTCTCAACCCCATCCAATTGTTAATTTGTGTGGCCCCGTCCGGTCCAAGGTCGTTCCCGAGTGTTTGTCCGCCCCATGGTCCGAAATACCCCAGCAGAAAGGGCCCCAGCCCTGGTCACCCGTGGAGCGCTCAAAGTGCCCTCCCAAGCCCGGACCTGGCCCTCAGCACGGCCCCCGCTGCCACGAGCCTCCCCGGGCCCGTAGAGACCCTGGACTGGTAACCCTAGGAGCGAATCGTCTGGCTGACTGGTGGCCTTAGTCATCCTCATTTCCAGGCTCAGCCGAGGTTGACTGGACCTTCCCTACACCCTCCTCCTCGACCTCGGCATTGGCAGGATGATCGTTACACGCTCCCCAGTCTCCCTTCCCTCAGGCAAACCAGGATTGGGGTCGGCGGCCCCCCTCTGCCCCTTCTGAGATCCCTACCCAGCTCCCCTCGGCCCCAAACTAGATCCGAGACCCCGGGCAGAGGTCAGGTCTGGGGCGTGGGGAGAGCCCAGGGAAAGTCCGTAGGCCAGGGAGTAGGGTGGACCAACGGGGGTGGGGCTGATGGGGGCGTGGAAAGTGTCATCCCATTGCGGAGAGACAAGGAGGGGCTCAAACTAGCCTTTCCGAAACTGATGGGAGGGACGTGAGTTCCCGGGACCTCCTCCCAACCACAGCGGGGCTGGCCAATTGTCCAACTCACGGCACTCTACAAAAATTCCGAGAAGTTTGCCTCCTTGGCCCGCGAGAAGCTGGGAAGGAGACTGGCAGTGGCCAGGCCGGTCAAGTCAAGCATGGAAGTGTCGTGGTAACCATGGTGACGGGGAGGGCGGGGGCGGGGCGAGGCAAGCGTCCCTTTGCCTGCGTCAGGTCTGGAACATTGAATCCACCAATCCCTCCTCCTCAGGTGGTCGCTATGGCAATCGCGTGGCGCGGGGGCGGGGCAAGGGGAAGGCAGAGTGCTGCTTGGATCTCTGGATTCCCAAACAGCCCTCGGAAAGGCTGGCTGGCAAGCCGCCTCAAGATTGAGTCCCTGAGTCTCCAAAGAGTCGCTCTACCGGAAGGGCTTCTATTTTGGAGGAGCCTCACGGGGCAAGTCGGCTGTTCTCAGGCGCCGCGGGGCTTAGAGAACCCACCAGTTTGGAGACAGGGGTTTTTCCCGGGGCCGCTCTGTCCTGTACTGAACTTGTTGATGCCCTCCCCGAATGCAAAAGCAGGCAGGAAATACATCCCAGTCGTGCTCTCTAAAACAGAGGGTGCTTTAGAGGTGTCCCCGCCACCCACTGGTGCCATTCAACAGGGTAGGACCAGAGGCCAGTCCTGACCAGTGCACAGCCTGCACAGGCATCGTGGTCGTTTTAAGCCTAAGTAAAGTGGGATTTGTTGTTGTTGCTCGCTGGAGTTCAGTTTCCTCGGCTCAGGCTAAATTGTGAACATCTGAAAGACTGATCTCCTCCGAATCCTTATAAGGCACAGCTGTGCTGAGTCACCTAGGTTTTGTGCCTACTGGCTCTGAGCCAATCAGGAGCCGAGTCCTTGTCATGTATTCTAGGAGGTTGGCATTTTGCTTTGGAGGCTCCCTCAGGAGAAGGACCTTGTGATTCCCTAGACTGAACTCTGGGAAGTCGTCCGCTAAGAGCCCCGGTCCTTGGACGTTGGTGCTCTCTGGTGCGCCGCTGTATGTAGGCGATTGTATCACTTTGCCCAGGCAGCCGGAGCCCTCTCTGTTGAATCTCTGGGGTAATTTCTCTGCTTGCATTATCTATATTCACTTCTTTCTATTTGTCTGTAATTAAAGTAAAATTGCTGACCCTTTGATTTACTTTTGTGAAGGGAAGACAGCTTCAAAGAACCTGTGCTAACAGAGATCGTGGGTGTGGGGGAGGGGTTCTTGCCAACACACACGTCCCTGAAGAGACCGCTTGGTACCAGGCATTCCACTCAATAGTATCCTACAGTCATCATAGAATCCAGACTACGAGCAATCACAGGAGGACCAAAAGAAAAAACAAAACAGCAATTGTCAGAGAAGGCTGGAGAATAAGGTACTGGACTGCTCCCAAAGGCCAAAATTAGGAACCCTGACTCGGCCATGCCAATCCTGGAGGGCATCAGCTGAGATGAGCCAGGTTGGAAGACACAAGAGGACTTAGAAAAGTCCCTCCCCACCTCTTCATCGGCTCTGAATAAAGACTGACAAAGAAGAGTTAGAGTGGGAGCTTCCTGTCAATGACTGGGCTAACAGGGACACACATTTCTTCCTTTGTTCTAATACTTATCTTCTGCCTTTTCCTCCCGACAATCCTGCTTTGGTAAGAAGACACTGCATCCCCGTAGCTCAGACAAATGTTTATAGACATCAAGAATAAGAGCCATTTTGTATCTATACATGCAACTAGGTTTCCATTAATCTATGCAAGTCTCCAAGCATGCCTAGTGCAGAAGAGACAAACATTTTGGGGGTTTTGCTTTTGTTTGTTTGTTTGTTTTTTCTCTAAGGTAATTCAGAAAAGCGTTGAAATGGAATAATGTCGTTTGCCTGGCAATAAGTTTTGCTTGTGCTCGATGTTTTAAATCGATATTATTATGACAATATTATGCTTGATTTCTTCCATTATAATTTTGGAAGGCATCATAAAAGAAATAGTACTAATTTGAGAGAATGATTCCTGGAGGTTATCACAAAGCCTTTCTTGGAGTTTAGCTCCTGTTTGGATCTGACCGTTGTGATTACCCCGTTGGAGTTCAAGTTTGTCCTTAATGCAGAAAGGGGTATGCTCTGCTCCGTATACTTGGGAAGAACTGTGAAATATTTTTATCTGGATGGTCAGGTTCTCCCCCTATCTCCATCACGCAGCAACCTCCCCTCCTTTAAGGTTAATGAAATTTGTCCCTACCACCTAGCCAAAATCTTGGTACCTGTTACCTACAACCCTCCATCCTCCTCCTGCCCCACCCCTAACTCGGTCACTGCCCTTCCTTGCTCAGCTCAGTTCGTTATCTGATTCACAGTCTTACTCTCCTCCTCAGTTCCTCCCCCATACTTTGTGACTTCCATACACGCATACAAGCATTCATACATACACATATACATATATTTATACATATGTATATATACATACCTATACACACATGTATATTATATATGCACACACGTACGTACGTATATATATATACACGCATGTACATATATACGTGTATATATGTATACATAGATACACATATATACATACATATACATATATACATGTATATTATATATGTACACACATAGTACGTATACATACATATATATGTGTATATATATATATATATATATATATATATATATATATATAATATATATATATATATATATATATATAAAATTTCTCTCAAACATTTGGACCACCCATTTCCTGAACTTATTCAATTTCCATGACCCACCCCACCTCAGTAATACACAAATGTGGTCTGACCCACGATCTTGCCTTCACCTACAAATACACCACCTCCATATTCAGGAATTTTGAAATCTCCTTATTTTTCACTTCTCCCTCTGACTTCCCTTACAAATCCCTATTCTCATTCCAGACCATTACCTCTAATTCCTCCATTCTCTCCCAGATCATTTCCCCTGCACTAGCTACACTCTCTCTATTTTTCACCTTGGGGAACCGGTTCAAATCTACACTGTTTTTCTCTTGTGTGCCTAGCCCGGATGGCCCTTGGATCATTCCATCATCCCTTGCTGCCCAATGTAGGTTGAGAAAATCAGGAAATTGTTTGGACTGGGTCTATTACAAATGTGTTACCCAATGTCAAATAAACCCTCCCTGCCGCTAGGTGATCCTTTGACATCTCCTTTATCAACTCACTCTCCCCCTCTCCACAGTGACTTTTTAAAGGATCCCTCCTAAAATTTCCCATGGCTTCCCCTCCTCAACCCTCTCAGCTCAGAATCTTGCTTCATATTTTACAGAAACAATAGAAGCTGTTTGACATAAGCTCCACCTTCTCCTTTCTTCCATCAGCTATCACACAGATGCTTTTTACTACCATCTCCTTCACTCCTATCTCACGGGGAGAGACAAATCTACCCTTCTACCTTCCCCCTACCTACCATTCCATCCCATCTCCTTCCCTAAATACAGAGTCCCTTGTAGTAAGCACTCAATGTAATTCAGTCTCTCAGATGGTGATGCACTTGTTGGCCTGACTTGAGTTCTTTGGCTTCCTGCCTATTACGTGATAGTCTATCTTGAATGAACAAATGCCTTGGCTCTTGCTTTGCCTTCTGGGGAAATGAGAGATTTGAAAGGATTTTCATGACAGCTTTCTATATCCACAGGTTAACTAAGAGTCACAATTTCTGCACCAAAGAAGATGGAAAGGCTCTGTGGGTGTCCTGTCACATGAACTGGGAATCTATCTTTGAGAAGGTGCAGTTCAGCTTAAGAGATGGTCGACACCGGGAAGGTGGGAAGTCTTGCTCCGTTTGAGGTTAGAAATGGTACTCAACTAACACAATGTGAATATAACAGAACATTAAACATTAAAATTTAATTCTCGTTGATTCAGTTATCATCCTATAGTTTCTTTCTTGTCTTGGATACAATACCCACATTTTAATGATAGTCAAATAGATCTTAGAGGGGATAGCAAATGCTATCTGGCTCAAATGTAATTTCTTTTTCTTTCCCAGTACCACAAAGCTGAGGACAGGTATAAACATCAGGGTAGCAAGTCCCATCGGAAAAGAGCAAAAGGACAGAGACTGGGTTTGGGGTGTTCACCTTGCAGAAAATCTCATTCTTCATGTGATCCATGTGGAGAGAATAAGGAAGAACATGGGCCAAAATGCCATTGATGGGGCATGTCTCCAGTCTCAAACCTCAAAAATCCCATTGACAGTGAACGTACTACGCTTACAAAGAACTTATGTGAATTTCACCAAAGCACTGCTTTCTAATGTCAATTCTGTGCTCACAGACATCTCTAGAGGAACACTGTCCAAAGAAAAGCTACAGTTGCCTGTACGTCTTGAAGGGTTTGTGCATGAGTCAGAGAAGAAGCAAAATAATAAAGACACTGGTCTCTGCAGATCATGAGGAAAGATACTTTTACGCTCAAAACGCTTAAGGAATTGTTGAGGAGGTGATGAACAAAAACTGAGTTCAGTATTTCTGGTTTATTGGATTTCAAATCAATTTTCTTTAGGAAAACAACAAGCATGCAGCGTTTGGTGACTACCTCCTCCTGCGTGTTCAGCACCATGCTAGGCTCAGTGGAGAGATGAGGAGGAAAGAGAGAAAGAGTAAGGATTAGGAGAACAAACGTGCCACGAGTAAATATATATTTACAGAAGCTAATCGTCCCTGCAATTTTTGTCAAATTTATGTTCTCATTCTAGTAGCTGACGTCTTTGAAATTATCAAAAATTATGTTTGTTTTTGTACGTAATGTGTTTCACTGATCATTGTAACTCCTACAAACCTGATTTAATCGTTGCTGCTTTGTAATATAGTTTGAGATCTGCTTCTGATACTTTCTTTTAATCAGACAAGATTTGTCTTTTCTACACCCCTCCCTGTCCCTCAATTGAGAATCCCAAACAAAGCAAACCATTATTGGTCAGTCAGTCAATGAAGACTTTGAACAAGGAGGTCCTGGTGGTGTGTGAAGAAAGAAGGAAGTTCAGAAGTCAGTGGTAGCAGCAGCAACAGTGGTGGAGCTCAGACTACAGCTGCGAAACAGGATCTCACCACTAGCATGTACCCCAATCTTTAAAGGAATAACCAGGCCAAGTATTTCAGGCCAAAAGGGAGTCTAAAATTCTGCTACTATGAATCAACCAGCTGATTGATGGTGGCTGAGTACATGAACAGTCTTCTCTTGCCTAGACTCAAGTTCAAAGCAAGAATTTGCAGTAGTGTGGCAGCAATCGGACTTTGTCCTGGATCAGCTGACTTTGGGGGCGCTGAAAGCTTGCAGGTTCCCAACCTCTCCTTGATATCCTGGAGTAATATGGCACTCACTCCCAAAGCAGCAACAGGAACTGTCCAGAACTTCCCTACAGAAATCTTTCAGAGCCCCCAATCGAGGACTCTTAAGCATTCCGAACGAAAACACTAGAGCTGAGGACCTCCAAATTCAAACACAAGAGAAAAGAAATATAAATAGGTAAACACCAATGACCAATGACAAAGGATCATACAAAGATAAATTGCTTACCTTCAAATGTGGAGAGGTGATAGCTGTCCCCTCTGAATCCTATCACCATCAAGGTTCAGAGTGGGAATCTCATTACACAAAACTTGAGACTCGTTGTGTTATGTCTTGAGGATCTTTTTTTTTGAGCTTATATATTGTTTTCAATTTTTATTTTATTTATTTATAAATGTTCTACAATCACTTCCTTAAAATTAAGATTTTATCCCCCCACACCTTCCCCCCCTACCCCCCTCCC
>CM053775.1:47071893-47113437 GCA_028658325.1 Potorous gilbertii
CATGAACCATACAAATCAGTGCTAACTAAACAATTACAACTCCATAGAAGATAGCTAAATTGTTTAACTTTAACTTTTTTTAACAGACAAAGGTGAAAATACCTGGTTTTCTAAATCACAATTATAAAACGTTGTAAGACAAGGTTAGCAGAACTTATAAATTAACATAACTGGTTTTACGCAATTTTCCCAGCTTCTTTTAGATTCAACAAAATTCAAATTAAAAATGGCTTTGTCTTTACAATCTAAGAAAAATTCAGAAATACAATGCTAGAAATACAGTTTTAACACAATGATAACTGCAGATGATATAATTTGCATTTCCAGAACTTATTAATCTTATTACTTTTAGCAATTAAAACCACTTCATAGTTAACAATTGCATTAGTGAGAGATAATAGCATTGTGTGCAACATATACCAGTCATTATGTTTAAGTATTTTACATTCATTTTATCATTTTGATCCCATAACAACTGTCATAATTATTCTTACTTTTACGAATCAGAAAACGAGTCGAAAAATACTTTTTGCAACTGAAACAGAGAAGTGAAGCTTATCAAGAGCAGAGAAACTGATGTGCCAGCGGTGGTGATTTCTGTAGGCAGAACTTAGAGAATGCTCGAAACAGGCCTGATTCATCCACCTCTCCCAAACCCCCAGAGCAGCAGAATTTACTGAATCCCTAAGGCGATATGCAGCTGCTGGGACAGGGTGGGAGGAATGTCTAGGACCTAGGCGGCATTTCCAAGTTTTACTTAGAAAGGTGGACTACCCACTGTCTTGGGAGTTATTCCAAATGATCAGTTCCCGAACGTTTTAAAATTAATCTCACAACATCAAAATCTGCTAAAATGATTTTACCTAAGATGACCTAACTTTCCATTGTAATTCCAGGTTGGCCAGACCAGAACAACAAGGAAAGGTGTTAAAGCTTTGTTTATTTCCCTAGCTGCAGCCCCTGAAGTGTGGCTGCTTGAATTTAAATCTTACAAGATAACAGACTCATTCACAGCACACATGATGTGGACAGGGACATATACCGACAGACAAACTGACAAAAGGACAAATACAAATGGAGCTCACAAAAAAAAACAATGCAGAGAGAGAAGGCAATTAGAAGCTTGTTAGAAATTCCCATCATGAATTGCTGTTATTATTCTGAGAAAAGGGGGTTGCAAGAATTCAAGTTCTGGCAATAAAGGAGAATCCTGCTGCCTCTGCTCAGAGAACCCCTGCGGTCATTGGAGGGGTGGGGAGCCTTGGTACCCCGAAGTTTCTGAGTGTCTTAAAGAAACAGCTCCCATGGGAATAGGTTCAGGCCTCTATTTCTTAGGTGGATTGTAACCGTCCTCTTCAAGACCAGAGTCCTTAAGGGGGAAGCAGGGAGGAGGAATGAGGAGGAGGGAGGCAACAGACGCTTAAACAGAGGCTGCCTTTCTCAGGGCTAAGGCAGGTAAGGGGAAGGCGAGTGGAAAAGATTGCATCTAGGTGCCATCAGTTTCCCCAGATCAGAGGCCTTCAAGGGGAGGGGAGGGAGGAAATGGGTGAGGAATAGGGTAGAGAAAGGAAAGGGAAGAACAGACTGGAGCCCTTGAAGAAGAAAGGATTTTTGGCAGAACAAGGCTAGTGCTGAAGCCACTGCCAATCTTAGAGGGAAGAGGCTACCTGTCTTTTGTTCTCGCTCAATCATGTCAGCAAGCCCAAGATGAAACGTTCTCGCTGCTGTCTAGTTATTTTGTTGGCCTCTAAACTTAATTTGGTTTTAAGATAAAGTAAATTTTACCGGTCCAAAAGACCCCTGTGGTGGCCAACATAATTTAGGGGTATCTTTAGTGGGTTGACACTAGTGCTAGCAATACCTGTGATCATCAGGTTGGTAACGGCTTGACAGACGAGAAGCAGGAATCTTGTCAGCCGGATTTCTACATCTACTTTTTGACTGATCCATAGCTAGCTGATTTCCCTAGATCGATCTTCAGAAGAGACCTAATTAATTCAGAGGTGATTTAAGGCAGAGTGGTCTCTGTCCTGTGGTTATCTTTAAAGGGAATTTTTGAGTCCTTTGAAAGTTGGGAAAGGAAGGACTGACCCCGACCCTGTCAAAGTCCAGTACTCTAGGAAAAATGGTTCCTATTGGTGCCAGTCCTGGAGTTGCCGAGATGAGGAAATGTCCATTCGGTTTCTCAGTTCCAATCCACGTTTGGGTGCCATAACTGTTGACCTGAAACTTGGTTAGAGAAAAGGCAACAGGTTAAATGCATACATTTTATGATTTAATTAATTAAACAATTTCCCATAAAGAAAACGGTTACATAGTGCTATGGAGCCAGGATCAGAACTGGCTCTGGCTCTCTTTTATGATGTGAAGTTACACCTGCTATTCCAATAATCAGCCGAGAAGGAGAGGTAGTAGGTCGGCTGCATGTCCAAGTGGTGCTGTTGGAGAATAAACTGCAGGTAGGGAGGACAGTGTGGGTTTTTCATTTGATAAGCACACACGGGACCACAAATTAGTATGCATGGAGCAAAGAACTGGAAATTGAGGGGATACTCATCAATTGGGGAATGAATGAACAAGTTGTGGTGTACAGTGGTGTTGTAATACTGTTGTGCTATAAGAAATGACAAGTAGAATGCTTTCAGAAAAACTCAGGAAGGCAAATATGAACTGATGCAAAACAAAGTGAGCAGAATCAGAACACTGCACACAGTAGCAGCAGTACTGTATAATGAACAGCCATGAATGTCTTAGCTACTTCCAGAATACAAATACCCAAGACAATTCTGAAGGACCTATAAGGAGAAATGCTGTACGCCTCCAGAGAAAGAACTGATAGAATCTGAATGTAATTTGAAGCATATCTTTGTTTTTACTTTCTTTATTATTCTTTTTTTAATCTTTTCTTCTGTGCTTTCTTTATCAACTAATATGGAAATGTTTGCATGAATGTATATGTAAAACATCTGGCAACTTGCTTGCCTTCTCAGTGATGGGGGAGATTACGAAAGAATTTGAAATCCAAATTATGTGAAAAAATGAAAATGCATGTCGTTGAAATTCCATTTTCCTGAGTAGGTAATTCCTGATTTTAATCCTAGTTCCTTTTGCTTCTGGAATGTAGTATTTAAGGTCCTAGAATCCCTTACTGTAGAAGCTGGTAAAT
Source organism: Potorous gilbertii (assembly GCA_028658325.1). Lineage (NCBI taxonomy): Eukaryota > Metazoa > Chordata > Mammalia > Diprotodontia > Potoroidae > Potorous > Potorous gilbertii. The sequence goes on from CM053775.1 coordinate 47,075,060, forward strand.
CCTCTGTTACACTGATTGTGTTTCCACAATACTTCAATTTTTTCTGTCTGGCTGGTTGTAATATTTTCTCCTTGGCATGGGAACTCTCGATTTTGGCTACAACATTCTTAGGAGTTTTCCTTTTGGGATCTCATTCTGGAGGTGATGGGTAAAATCTTTCCATTTTGAGTTTACCCTCTTCTAGAATATTAGTGCAGTTTTCCTTGATAACTTGAAAGATGATATTATGCTTTTTTTTAATCATGGTTTTCATTATTGCAGGAAACACACAATGGCCATTAGGCCAATAATTCTTAAATTACCTTTCTTAGATCTATTTTCTAGTTTAGTTGTTTTTCCAGGGAGATATTTTCTGTTGTCTTCTATTTAATTCATTCTTTGATTTTGCTTTATTATTTTTTGATGTCTCATAAAGTTATAAGCTTCCATTTGTCCCACTCTATTTTTTGTTCTGTGTTTTGCGGAGGGCTGGGGGAAGGCAAGGAAATTGGAGTTAAGTGACTTGTCTAAGGCCATACAGCTAGTAAGTGTTTCTTGTGCTGGAGGTCAGATTTGAACTCAGGTCCTCTGAACCTAGGACCAGTATTTTGCTCACTGTGCCACCTAGCTGCACCCATTCCAATTTTTAAGGAATTATTTTTTCTGTGAGGTTTTGGACCTCCATTTCCATTTGGCTAATTCTCATTTTTAAAAGCATTGTTCTACTCATTGGCTTTTTGGTTCACTTTTGCCATTTGGGTGAGACTATTTTTAAAGGTTTCATTTTCTTCACCTTTTTTTTGTTTCTCCTTAGGCAAGTTGTTGAATTATTTTGCATGATTTTATTACATCACTCTCATTTCCATTCCTAACTTTTCCTCTACTTCGCCTACTTGATTTTCAAAATTCTGTTTGAGCTCCTCCATGGCCTGAAACCATTGCATATTTTTCTTGCAGGCGTTAGATGTAGGATAGTTGACCTTGCTGTCTTCCTCTGCATGTATGCTATTGTGTTCCTTGTCATAAGAAAATTCCTTTTCACAGAGAAAAGGGCCTTCTATAGTCTTACTTTTCCCCTTTGTGGTCATTTCCTCAGCTAATTATTTGACTTTTGAGCTCTTTGTTAAGTGGATCGTGTGCTGCCCCAGGTTGCAGGGTTTTGCACAGCTGTTTCCAGACTTATCTCTAGGGATCTGTAAAATTTCAGTACCTGCAAAGTTATATGAGGACAGGAGAGGTGTTTACTTCTCTGTTGGCCTGCACTGTGGTGTGTGAGCAACCATAAGCACTCTTCTTCCCTGGAGCTGAGAGTAAGTTTCCCTCTCCTTAGCCACCACCAGTTCTACAACTCCAGTGCTCTGCCTCACCCTAGGACCAATACTCAACACTGTGACCGTGACCAATTGCTGGATTCCCCAACCTTTTGTAGGCTGAGAGCTCGAGAAGGAGCTACCACTGCAGCAGTGATTGCTGCTGCCCTGGGGCTGAGGCCAGACCAAGTTCTTCTCTCAGTCAGGTGAAACAGCTTTCCCACTGACCTCTGAAGCTGTCTTTGGTGCTTGTGTGTTTAGAAGTGTGGAAAATACTACAGCTTCCAGTGATTTAGCACCCTGAGGCTTGCTCCAGTTGCATATGTGCCCACACAGCCCTCACTGGGCTGTGCTGTGCTCCAAACCAGGTGCAATATACCCTTTCTGTCTGCCTACCAGATTGTCTTGGGCTGGACATTTGATTCACTCCGTCATTTTGTTGCTTCTGCTGCTATAGAATTTGTTTAGAGTCATTTTTACAGGTATTTTTAGTGGTTTAGGGGAAGAGCTCAGGTAGATCCCACCTTCTACTCCACCATCTTGACTCCAGCCTCCAGTAGTTTTTGTTAAATAGTGAGTTCTTTTGCCAGAAGCCTAAATTATCAAATAGTAGATTGCTGTAGTTGTAACCTGTTGTGTTTTATGTGGCTAACCTATTTCACTGACCCACGACTTTTTCTTAGCCCCGACCAAAGTAGTTTTCATGATTACTGCTTGATAATACAGTTCAAGATCTGGTATAGATATGCCACCTTCCCTTGCATTTCTATTCTTTAATTTCCTTAATATACTGGACAATTTATTCTTCCAGAAGAATTTTGTTATTGCTTTTTCTACCTCTATAAAATAATTTCTTGGTAGTTTGATTGGTATTACACTTAATAAGTAATTTCATGCAGGAAGAATTGTCTTTTTATTATATTAACTCAGCCTACCCATGAGCAGCTGATATTTTTCCAATCACTTAAATCTGACTTTATTTCTGCGTAAAGTGTTTTGCAATTGTGTTCATATAGTTTCTGGATTCAGTTTGGCAGATAGACTCCCAGTTATTTTACAATATCTACAGCAACTTGAAGTGGAATTTCTCTTTCAATCTCTTTTTGTTCCGCTTTGTTAATTATACATAGAAGTGCTGGTGATTTATTCCATATCCTGCAATTTTGGTAAATGTATTATTTCAAGTAAGTTTTTATTTGATTTTCCAAGATTCTCTAAATATGTCATCATGTTATCTTCAAAGAGTAAGAACTTTGTGTCTTTTTGCCTCTTCTAATTCCTTCAAATTATTTTTCTTCTCTCTTTACTAAAGCTAACATTTCTAGTAAAATACTGACTAACTGGGGGGATAATGGACATCCCTTTTTCACCCTTGATTTTATTGTAAATACTTTTAGCATATCCCCATCACATATGATGCTGGCTGATGATTTTAAACAGATGCTGTCATTTTAAGGAAGACTCCATTTATTCTTATGCCCTTTTGTTGTTTTTAAAAGGAATGGATGTTGTATTTTCTCAAATGCTTTTTCTGCATCAGTTGACATAATCATACGAGTTCTTACAGTTTCATTGTCGATATGATCAATTATGTTGATGATATTCCTGGTAGTGAACCAGCCCTGTATGTTTGGTATGAACCTTACCTGGTCATAGTGTATTATCCTCGTGGCAAATTGCTGTTATATCTTTTCTAATATTTCATTTAAATTTTTTCATTTGAATTTTTTAGAGAAATTATTCTATAATTTTCTTTATCTCTTATGACTCTTCCTGGTTTATGTATCAGCATCATATTTTTATCGTAGAAAAAATTTGATAGGATTCCTTCTTTGCCTGTTTTCCCAAATAGTTTATATAGTATTGGAGTTAATTGTTCTTTAAATGTTTGATAGAATTTCCTTTTAAATCCGTTTGGATTTGGTGATTTGTTCATAGGGTGTTCATTGATGGTTTATTCAATTTCTTTTTCCAAAGTAGGGTTTTTTAAGTATTTTATTTCATCTTTTCTTAATCTGGGGTATAGAAATCAATCTTGCCCTATAAGAAAAGAGAGAAGACAGTGATAAGGGAAGGGGTGTGTGTGAAAGAAGGGAGGTCATTTCTAGGGAAGGGGTAATCAAAATGTACATCATTATGGAGTGGGAGGAGGAGAGAGATGGGGAGAAAATTTGGAACTCAAAATTCTGTGCAAATGAATGTTGAAAACTAAAAGCAAACAAGCATTAAAAAAGAACTATTTTCCACAGTGAGCTTTTGAACATCCTTTTCCATTTGGCTAATTTTGCTTTTTAATGCATTCTTCTCTTCATTGGATTTTTGGACCTCTTTTGCCAATGGAGTTAGCCAATTTTTGAGGTGTTATTTTCTGCAGCATTTTTTTGGGTCTCCATTAGCAAGCTGTTGACTCGATTTTCATGATTTTCTTGCATTGCTCCCATTTCTCTTCTCAATTTTTCCTCCACCTCTCTCACTTGATTTTCAAAATCTTTTTGAAGCTCTTCCATTACCTGAGACTATTACATATTTATTTTGGAGGTTTTCGATGCAGGAGCCTTGATTTCCTGTGCTGGTATGCATTATTCTTCCTCATTGGAAAGGATGTAAGAAAATACCGGTTCACCAGGAAATAACTTTATATACTCTTATTTTTTTCTCTCTTTTGGGCATTTTCCCGGAGAGTTACTTGACTTTTGTGTCCTTTGTTAAGAGGACAGTATACTGTGGGCACCTGTAACTTCGCATTTCCTCCAAGATATCATAATCAATGGAGAAGAGTTTACTCCTCTCCTGGCCTGAACACTAGTCTGAAAGCAACCAAAAATTTTCTGCCCAGAATCGGAGATTAAAATTCCTACTCCAGGATCTGTTTTTGCCCATGGCTTTCAGGTAGTCCAAAAATTTTTAAATTATCCCTCTTGGATCTGTTCTCTGGTTCAGTTGTTTTTCCAGTGATATATTTCACAGCCTACTGTTTTTTCATTCCTTCATTCCTGTTTTGTAATTTATTGGTTTTTCAAAAAGTCATTAGCTGCCATCTAATCCATTTTAATTTTTAAACAACTGTTTTCTTCAGTGAGCTTCTGAACCTCCTTTTCCATCCGTCTATTTCTGCTTTTTAAATCATTCTTCTCCTCACTGACTTTTTGGACCTCTTTTGTCATTTAGATTATTCAGTTTTCAAAAATATTTGTTCGTTTATTTTTTACTTTTCAACCTCCATTTCAACAAGATTTTTATTTCCGAGAGGAGCCAAGATGGCAGAGTAGAAAGATTCACATATGCTAGCTCCAAACCCAGAGCCCATAAATTACCTGTTAAAGGGAACTCCCAACAAATTCTAGAGCAGTGGAAGCCGCACAACAACGGAGTGGAGGAGATTTCTGTTCCAGAGAGCCCTGAAAAACTGATACCAAAGGTCCGTCGTGCACCGGACCTGGAGCGGAGCCCAGCCCTGCCTTGCCCGCACGGCACCAAGAGGAGAAGATCAGAGTGGGCTTCAGGAACAGAATCTCCAGCGGCCACAAATGTCCCCCTACCCACAGGTGCTACAGGTCAGTGAGAGAAACTTCTGGACTGTCCGAGAGGGGAGCCAGGTGTCTCCATAACTCTGCAGGCAGCAGTGGGGAGAGGCAGAAGACAGGAGCCCCCAAAGCAGACAGGAGCTTGGGTACATTACTGAAGGTCTCTGCATAAACCCCCTGAGGGAATTGAGCCTGGGAGGCAGCCCTGCCTCCACCTGAGAACCTGAATTTAATCTTACCCTGAATAGCAGCCCCGTCCACTGCTGAAAGCCCTGAGGCTGGGGAGCAGCATTTGAATCTCAGAACCCAAGCACTAGCTGGGCAGATCTGGAAGTGTGTTGGGTGTGGACAGGAATCTCAGAAGTCAAGTAACTGGCTGGGAAAATGCCCAGAAAGTGGAAAAAAAAGACCATAGAAGGTTACTTTCTTGGTGAACAGACCTTTTCCCCTTTCCTTTCTGATGAGGAAGAACAATGCTTACCACCATCAGGTAAAGACATAGAAGTCAAGGCCTCTGTATCCCAAACATACGAAATAGATATCCAATGGGCTGAGGCCATGGAAGAGCTCAAAAGAATTTTGAAAATCAAGTTAGACAGGTGGAGGAAAAACTGGGAAGAGAAATGAGAGAGATGCAAGAAAAACATGAAAAATGGGTCCAAGAATCAGTCCAATTTAATTTGGAAGGGTTCTCCATTGACTGGGGGGGGTGAGGATGGAACCTCAACTCAGGAGACCTCAGTAGCTGGCTGACCTCTGAGCAAAATGACTTTTCTTCGCTTACTTTTCTCATCTGTGAAATGAGAATAATAATTCTGCCTGACTGATATTATCATGAAGGTCAGGGTATTGCCCACCTTCTTGGGTTCCCTCATAGCAAGGGGGAGGGCAGAGGACAGAGGACTCTTGTCCATATCCTCCTTTGGGTCCTCCAAAGAATGGCCTACTCAGCTGCTAGAGAGTCTCCCCTCCGTTACTGTCAATCCTGGGGAGCCTCTTGTGCTCAGGTTGCCTGCCTCAAGGACTCCATCCTTAAAACGGGACAAGTAGATAACTCTAAGGCAGAGGGGGAAAGCGGTGTAGGAGGCACAGATCGGGGACAAGTCTTGCAAGGAAATTCAGATGACTAGCAGGGTTCTCCTGACTCCTTCTACCTCATAAACTTTCACTGAACTGCCGTGCCCTCTACTAGACATTGGATGTTGGTGATCTGCCTGACGTGGTTGAATCAACATTTTGGTCAAGAGAATATTAGTTTCTGTGTTAAGAGCCAAGTTCATTTAGAAAAGCTCGCAGATATTGAAAGACTATATTTATCACTTCCTTAAAGAGATCCCAAAAGGAAAACTCCTAGGAATATTGTAGCCAAATTCCAGAGCTCCCAGGTCAAGGATAAAATCAATTGCAAATAGTCAGAAAGAAACAATTTGAGTATTATAGAAATACAGTCAGGATAACACGAGACTTAACAGCTTCAGTTAAGGGATTGAAGGACTTGTATTATGATACCCCAGAAGTCAAAAGAGCTAGAATTAAAACCAAGAATTACCTCCTCAGCAAAACTGAATATTATACTTCAGGGGGAAAAAAAGCAGTTCCATGAAAGAGGACTTTCAAACATTCTTGATGAAAATATCGGAGCTGAACTTAAAGTATGTTTTTCAAACACGAGAATCAAGAGATGCATGAAAAGATCAATAGAAAAGAGATAGCATAAGGGACTCACTAAAGTCGAGCTATTTCCATTCCTACATAGAAAGATAATATTTGTAACTCTTGAGACATTTTTCAGTGTTAGGGTAGTTGGAGGGATTATACACATATAGACAGAGGGTACAGGATGAGTTGAAGTTGAGGGGATGAACTCTAAAAATATTTAAGGGGTGAGACGAATATATTCGGAGGAGAAAGGAAGAAATAGAATGGGTAAATAATCTCTTACCTAAAAGAGGCAAGGGAAGATTTGTCAATGTAGAGGAAGAAGGGGGAGGTTAGAGGAAAAGAGTGGACCTTACTCTCATTACATTTGGCTTAAGGCAGCTATAATATGCATACTCAATTTGCTTTGAAAATCTATCTTACTACAGGAAATTAGGGAATAAGGGGATGAGGGGTTGGGAGGATGGTAGAAAAGAGAGCAAATTGGAGGAGGGGTAGTTGGAATAAACACTTTTGAAGAGTATTAGAGTCCGAAGAGAGAGTAGAATAAATGGGGGACATGATAGGATGGAGGGAAATATAGTTAGTCTTTTGCAGTTTGACTGTTATGGAAGTGCTTTGCATAACTATACATGTATAATATACGTTGAATTTCTTGTCTTCTCGGTGGGGTGGAGTGGTTGGGGAGGGAGGATGGGGGGGAAGTTGGAACACAAAATTTTAAAAATGAATGTTTAAAGTTGTTTTGCATGCAAGTGGGAAATGAGACCTACAGGCAACGGGGTAGAGAAATCTATCTAGTCCTGCGAGAGAATAGAGGGGTAGGAGATGAGAGAAGGGAGAGGTATGATAGAAGGTTAGACAGACTAGAGAAAGGGTAATTGGAATGCATGATCTCTTGGGGTGATCAAAAGGGAGAGATAGGGAGAAAAGTGGGAACTCAAAATATTTTCAAAGTGAATACTAAAATCTAAAAATAAATTAATATAAAAAGGAAACAAGTTGGACCTAAAGAGTTGCCAGCCCTTTCCTTTCTGGCTCTTCCTTGGAATGGGCTGGCAGGAAACTCTGGTCTGCTGGGTGAGCTGGGCACTTGCTACACCATTGGAGCCAGGAGCCACGCCTGAGCCCTTTTGGCCCTTGTGACATGGTGGTAGAGAATGGGAAGGCTCAGAAGGACCGTTGCTATCACATCGGTCAGCTGCTCTCCTCTCTTTCTTGGCTCTTAGAGTCAAGGAGTCATCAGACACTGACTGGGCAGGGTGATCGGTCCTCAAGGATGGGCCACGTCCAGTTTGTTATGCCCCCTCCCTCAGTACTTGAGAGCCATTGACGTAGGGCAACACCTGTGTTTTGCAGGTGGTGGAGCTGAGGCCTGGACACAGGGGCAGGCTTGGCCAAGTCTCCCCTACCAGGACATAGCAGTCCTGGAGACTGAACCTGATTTCTTTTGAGTACCAAACTGGGGCTCTTTCCACAAGACTACAAGAAAAGAAGGATTAGCAAGGAGAGTGGAAGGTGAAGCTGGAGGAGTACCACTCTCCGTCATCCCAGCCCTGGCAGGCCCTAGAGGGTCGGGGCTTCTTGAGAAGAGAAGCAAGCTGTTCCCATCTGACTTAGGACTGTAATTAATATCCATTTTTTGTCACACTCTTGAAGTGTTTTCTATACATTCTCTCATTTGATGCTCCCAGTACCACCTTGTGTAGGCACTAAAGGAGTTATTATCTTCATTTTAAAGATGGGGAGACTGAGGGTCAGAGGAGAAAGAGTGACTATCAAACACTTGTCGAATGAAGGATTTGAACTTGGGTCATTTGTGACTCCAATCTAGTGCCCTTCCAGGACATGTTGCTGTTCTCCTACTTCTTGTTCTGTCCTTGAATACTCCTTTCAGGCCACAGATGCATGTAGAGGGTGCTGAATGTAAAAGCTCCCGAGAGAGCCAGGTGAGGCACCCACGCCCTTGTCAGGGAGCCAGGGTGCCTGTGCTCAGGGATCAGTGCAGACAGGCATCCCTCCTCCCCCTGATGCCCCGGGGCTGGCGATAAAAAGGCATCATCACAAAGATTTCCAGTCTCTTCAAGGAGGAGCAGAGCTCCCTGGCACTGTGTGTTTGTGGTCTCTCCAGGCCTCGGCCAGAAGGTGCTCCAGCCCACAGCTTCTAATGGCCAGAGGCCAAGAGTGGACGCTTGTGGCCATGTGGGGCTCAGGTCAGCCACAGGTGGTGGCTGCCGCAGTCTGGTCGCTGTCATACACAGCTAGGCCTCCCTAAGTTATGACATTTCCATGGTCCTGACTGTCCTCTGGATACTTAATCGGCAATACCAAAATTCCCCATTGAGGAGAGTAGAGCAAGGAGCTGGGGACATAGGAGACCCTGTGAAGACCTGCCTCTCTTCTGGAGCTAAAGGGAAAAAGAGTGAGTGGCTTCTCGTGCTCACTGCCTCGGGGACTTGGAGGCCAGTGTAGCCCCTTGGAGAGCACAGTTTCTCTCCATCACTGAAGTGCCCCCCTTCCTCATGGGCAAGGCAGCCACTGCTGGAAACGTGGCCTAATCATTGCCAGGAGGATGCCATCATAGCCCACGTTATCATGTCCTTCAGAGGCAGCCGGGGAGCTAGCCTAGAGATCCCTCCCATAGCAAAGTCTTTCTCCAGCCCCAAGTCTGAACACCAACATGTTTGTTGGAGGTCAGAGAGGCAAAGAGCCTTGCGAAGTTGTGCATAAGGGCCGTGACACCTGGGTCAGCGCTGGCCTCAGGGGTGGCGTTGGTGGCTCTGTTTCTGATCTGACTCACATGACTTCCCTGGGCCCCAGTTTCCTAATCTGTAAAAGGCAAGAGTTGGACCTGTGGCCCCTTGGCTGTGATCTTCCAAACCCCTTCATTTACCAGGAGGAAACTGAAGCTCAAAGAGAGCAAGGCCTGTGGGTACTTTGAGGGAGTGTCCACCCAACATGGGAGGTCGCGAGCCTGCCCCTGGGAGGCTGATGACCGTTGGTGGCCCTGTGTGCTGGTGGGCATATCTGCCCTCCTAGAGAGGTGATGATGGTTCCCCAGAGGGTGATGCTACCCCTCTGTCCCCAGCTCCCTCCCCTTCCCATTATCATAGCCTCTTCATTGGTCTCTGTCTTCCTTAGAGCCATCAGATCTGACCATCAGCTCTCTGCTCCCAAAGGCCCCTGCTGCCAGGATCAAATACAAAGTCTTTTAAAGCCGAGCACCATCTGGCTTTGTGCCCTCTTTGCAGGCTTTCTGCTCCTTCCTCCCTGATACAGCGCAGCCAGGTGCCTCACCGTTCCCCTCCAAACTGTTGTATTACCCATCCCCATGCCTTTGCACAGGAATCCCTCTCCTGCCCCTGTCTGTTTTTCCCGGGTCCGGGATATGGGTGGCAAGGTATGTTGCTAGGCCTGGGTCGGGAGAAGGGAACTTCCTGGTGAGGAGGAGTCATGGCCTCCCTGGAGCTCGCTCCTCCTGGTGCTCGAGGCCTGGGCAGTTCTTCAGACTTTCCCTCTTTCCTTTCAGCTCTGAAGAGGAGGAGGAGGAAGTGGAACATGCCAGAGAAAACCAGCAGGATGTGGTAGGGAACTGGGGATGGGGGCCTAGGCCCCAGGTGGAAGGGCGGGCAGTGGAAGGGCCTCCAGGGCCACACACTCTTGGACTCCAGACTTGCCACCAGAGATGCCCTCTGCCTCCAAGAACATTCCCTGAAATAAATCGCTCTTTTCCTACCTTTGGGTACTGTGGATCAGGACCTCTGTTCATCTAAGTCATAGGTTCTCAAAGTGGGTGATTCTGCCCCTTGGGGGAACTGGAATGATCCAGGGACATGGCAGTAGTTTAAATGATGGGAAATTCAAAGAAAAAGATGTTAAATTAGATTTCCAGGGTTGGTGGTGAAAAGTGGGCGGTAGGCCTGGTAAGTCTGGGAACCAAAGTGTCTCTTGGGGAGGGCAGCTCCAGACTCAGGAGGTGGAAAGATCAAGGACTGAGCCACAATGAAACTCAGTGCTCTGCTCTTGTTTGCAGGCACCGGAGGGCGCCAAGAGAGTGTTGCACCCTTCAAACACTAACAAGATTTCCCTCAGCATCCCGAGGGCCCAGCCAGATTCTGGAAGTCAAGCAAGTGGCAACAGTGGTAAGACCACCTTCCTGGGGTGGTGGACCATAGGAAGGAAGCAGGGATTCTGGGGGTTGGTAGTTGTCCATGCTGGTGAAATTCCAACTCAAGACCCCTCTCTCCTCGCACACTACCCCCTTGTTGCTTTCTGGAGGGGAGTTAAGAGGTAGCTGCAGAAACACCTCCCCTCTGATCCTCAGTTTCCTCATTTCTAAAGCAATGGTTGCCAGGACAGCTATTGTTGGGTAAGTTGTCCTGAACTCGATTATCCCAAGTGGTCCTTTTGGGGGCTACCTTGGACAGGCTCGGCAGTTCCAGGGCACACGCTGACCTGTTGGGTCTCTTGAGAATCACCAGTGGTGTCTCAGGAACAGCTTGCTGTTGTCTCTAATTAAGATGATTGTGACCTCAGTAGGGGGTGGAATTGTGGAAGAGAAGAAAGGAGGAAGAGTAGGATGGCGGTGGCTTCCTGAAGTCAGGCTGGGAAGTCACGCTACACAGGCGCCATTGTGGAGAGGGGTTGGTAGGCTGATCCAGACTGGCTACCAGGCTCTGGGGATCATGAGGTTGTGGCAGCCAGCCCTGGCATGGTCTGCAAAGTGTTGGCCATAGATTCTAGCTGTAGCTTCAGGGGCAGATGAGGAAAAGGTTTCTGGTCCAAGATAGTAGTGAGGTAGGACTGAGAGGGAGGAGGTCGCTTGGGGAGGCTGCTGCTGGGGGACAGGGGGGCACAATGGGGGGCTCTCTGGATCCAGCAGCCACAGACAGAGCCATCTCATGGTTAGCCCAGACTTGGCTCCTCAGTGGGCTCTTGCTCACTTGCCAGCTGGAAACGGGTCAGGGCACGTGAGTGTGAGGAAACCTGGCAGCCTGTTTCCCCAGGGTTCAGTATAACCTTGGGCAGGTCATCTCTTTGGGATAGCTCTATGAATGTGTTAGCTCCTCTGTGATGAGTATGTGAGGAGAGAGTGGGGTGAGAGGCTCTGTGTAAGGGACTCTTCCCTGGTCACTTTCTCCCCACAGAGAGTAAGACGGACCACAGAGACAAACCCAGGATACCGTCTGAGAATGATGGGTATGATGACCTGCAAGGCCACAATCTCAAGGATTCTGGGGAGATGGGGGAAAGGATGGTGGGAAGGTGATGGGACAGATGTTGGGGAGGTAGTGGACAGGACACTGGTGCAAGAGTGGGGGGGAAGCTGGCAGCTAACGTGACACAGCCTCTGGAGGGCGCCAAGGGGTCAAGAACATGATGACCCTAGAGCACTGCTGTGTGCTTCGATCAGTCAGCAGGTATTGTCACCTCCTCTCACCTAGGCGCTAGGCTGTGGGCCTGTCCTTGTGGTGCTTGGACTTGGGTACCTCTAAAACATCGGCCCCACACACCGAAACGACCAAGGCTTCTGGTGGGCACCCTGCTAAGAAAGGAAATTTTTGAGTCGAGCTTGGGGGCCACGAGACATGTCAGAGAGCTGTTACCTCTCCACCCTGCCCAACCCATCCTGGTATGCCTAGGCTCCTCTTTTCATACAATTTGCCTTTCGGGTCCAAAATAACTTCATTCTCAGAATCCCTTGAAGAGTCTACTTAGTGGGGCAGGTGAAAGGACAGGATTGAGCCATCCCCTAAGATCTCTAGATGATAAGATCACAAACCTAACGGTGTAATTTTAGGCAACTCACTTCTCTGGGCTCCACCCTCCTGGATTGTCATTTAAACACCTCTTTTATGAGAGATAATTTGCCCCATTCTATTTCTCCCTTTCTCCTCACAGTATACTCCTCCCTCGCCCCATTTTATATTTTTAGATATGATGCTTTCCTATTCAACTCATCCTGCGTTCTCTCTCTCTCTCTCTCTCTCTCTCTCTCTCTCTCTCTCTCTCTCTCTCCATATATATATATATATATATATATATATATATATATATATTTTATATATATATATATATATATATATGTGTGTGTGTGTGTGTGTGTGTGTGTGTGTGTGTGTGTGTGTGTGTACTCTCTCCAACTACTCAGATGCCGAAAAAAGTTTCAAGAGTTGCCAGTATTGTAGGAATGTAAAATGTTCAACCTTAGTAAGTACCTTAGGATTTTTCTTTCCTGTTTATCTTGTCATGCTTCTCTTGATTCTTGTGTTTAAAGTCAAATTTTCTATGGTCTTTTCATACACCATGACTGAAAGTCCTCTATCCCATTAAATGACCATTTTATCCCATGAAGTATTATACTCAGTAGCATCATTGGTTGTCACACTCATGGACAGATTTACAATTAATTGTGAGACCTCTATTTAGACTTCGACTTGTTCTCTAGTGCATTGAATGAACATTTTTCCCCTTAAGCATTATACTCAGTTTTGCTGGGTAGGCGATTCTTGGTTTTAATTCCAGGTCCTTTGACTTCTGGAATATCATGTTGCAAGCTCTTCAATTCTTTAATGTAGATGCTGCCATATCCTGTGTTATCTAATTGTATTTCCGTAGTATTCAAACTGTTTCTTTCTGGCTGCTTGCAATATTTTCTCCTTGATCTGGGAACTCTGGAATTAGGCTACAATATTCCTAGGAGTTTCTGTTTTTGGATTTCTTTCACGAGGTGATCAGTGGATTCTTTCAACATTTATTTTACCCTCTGGTTGTAGAATATCAGGACAGTTTTCCTTGAAAATTACATGAAAGATGATGTCTAGGCTCCTTTTTTAATCATGGCTTTTAGGTAGTCCCATAATTTCTAAGTTGTCTCCCTGCATCTATTTTCCAGGTCGGTTATTTTTCCAATGAGATATTTCACATTATCTTCTACTTTTTCATTCCTTTGGTTTTATTTTGTAATTTCTTGGTTTCTCATAAAGTCTTTAGCTTCCACCTGTTACATTATAATTTTTAAATAACTGTATTCTTCAGTGACCTTTTGAACTGCCTTTTCCACTTGTCTAATTCTGCTTTTTAAAGCATTCTTCGCCTCATCGACTTTTGAAACTTCTTTCGGCAGTTGAGTTAGCCTATTTTTAAAGGTGTTATTTTCTTCAGCATTTGTTTAGCTCTCCGGTAGCAAGCTGTTGTCTCGCTTTTCATGATGTTCTTGCATTTCTCTTACTTCTCTTCCAAATTTTTCCTCCAACTTTCTTATTGATTTTCAAAATTCTTTCTGAGCTCTTCCATAGCATGACATCACTGCATAATTGTTTTGGCAGTTTTAGACACAGAAGCCTTGTCTTCCTCTGATGTTTTGCTTCGTTCTTCCCCATCTGAAAGGATAGAATAAAATACCTCTTCACCAAGTAAGTAACCTTCTATCGTCTTATTTTTCTACTTTTGGGGGCATTTTCCTAGCCAGTTACTTGACTTTTGAGATGCTTGTCAAGAAGAGGATATTTTCTGGGTACGAATAAGATCTCAGTTCCTTCAAGGTGGCACAATCCAGGGAGAGGTGCTTACTCCTCTCCTGACCTGCACATTGGTCTGGGAGCAATAAAAACTTCTTTGCCTAGAGTCTGCAACTGAATCCCCTAACCCCTAACCACCACCACGTCCAGTTGCATGCCAGTTCTCCTCCTCAACCCTGGGTGCAGCTAAGGGCTGAGAATCACACCAGTGGCTCATTTCCCCTAGCTGTTTTACGAGGTCTCCTAGGGCTGCCACTCAGAGCTGAGATTCAATCAGCCCTTAAATTCCCACAGGTGCTCTAGTTGAGGGGCCCTGAATATGGCAGCTGACACTGCAGTATCTACTGCTGGAGGTCCAGATCACACTCCCTTCACCTGGGTGAAGGAGCCCTCCAACATACTTTTCAAGCTGTCTTTGGCATTTGTGGGTTGAGGAATCTGGGAGTTGCTGCTGGTGGTGCCCTGAATCCTGTTCTGGGTCCTCTCCCTGCTGCTCTAGGATGGTATGTGCTCTGCATTGGTATGCACTCTGCATGTTGGTCTGCGCTCCTCAAGCTGTTCTGCGCTCCCCACACTAGACTGTGCTCTCTGTGCTGGTCTGGTCTGGGCTCCGCTCACTGATCTGGACTGTGCTCTACTCCACAATAGCATTTTTAAAAAATATTTACCTTTCAGATGACATGTAAAGATAAATTTTAGGAGACATTTTTAAAACACTGAGTTTCAAATTTTCTCCCTTCTTTTCCCTTTTCTAAGGTAGTAAGAAATTTAATACAGATCGTGCGCAGTCTTGTAAAACACATTCTCATATTAGTCACATTGTGGACAAACAAAGAGACCCAAAGGAAAAATACGATAAAAAGTGAAAATGGTATGTTTTGCTCTGTATTCAGAGTCCATCAATTTTTTTTCCAATGGATGTGAAGAGCATTTTTCCTCATGAGTCTTTTGGAATTTTCTTAGACCATCGGTTGCTGAGAAGAGTTAAGTCATTCGTAGTTGATCGTCCTACAATGTTGCCTTTACTGTGTACCATATTCCTCTGACTTTGCTTATGTGACTTTGCATCAGTTAATATAAAATTTTCAAGGTTTTTCTGAAATCCACCTGCTTATCATTTCTAAAAGCAAACAGGATTCCATTACATTCATATATACCCACTTGTTCAACCATTCCCAAATTGTTGGGCGTCAGCTCAAATTCCAATTACTTGCAGCCACAAAAAAAGCTTCAACAAATATTGTTGGAGAAGTACATCCTTCCCCCTTTTGTCTCTGTCTTAGGTACAAGCCTACTAGTGGTATTACTGGCACACTTTAATTGACATTTGGGCATAGTTTCAAATTGGTGTCCAGAATGGCTGGAACAGTTCAAAACTCCAACAGCAATGCATTAGTGTCCCAAGCTACCTACATCCCCTCCAACATAATGATTTTTCCTTTTTCTGTCATATTGCTAAGTCTAATAGAAGTGAGTTGATATCTCAGATATGTTTTAATGTGCATTTAGAACATTTTCTCACGACTGGAGAAAGCTTTGCTTTCTTCACCTGAAAACTGACTTTTCATATCCTTTAACGATTTAAGCAATGAAGGACTTTCATTCTCATAAATTTGACTCTGTTCTCTAAATACTGGATAAATGAGACCTTTATCAGAGATATTTTCATAAAATCATTCCCCACCTTTCTGTTAACCTTATAAACATGTCTGCATCAGATTTGTTTGGCAAAAAAACAAAAAACAAAAAACAAAAAAAAACCTTTCTTCATTTCATAATAACAAAAATGACCTATTTTACGTTATATAATGCTCTTTATGTCTTCTTTCATCCTAAATTCTTCCCTTCTGCACAAAAACGACAGGGGAAAATAATCCATGCTATCATTATTTGCTTATTGTATCACGTTTATGTCTACATCATGTACGCTTTTTTGCCTTCTCTTAGCACTACCTTTAGCAATAAGAGAAGAATTGAAAATTGAAGGAATTAGAATAGGCACAAAACCAATTAAGTTATCACTCTATGCAGAGGAGATGATGACATCTTTAGAGAATTCCAGAGTTTCAAGTAAAGAAAAACACTTGAAATAATAAACAACTTTGGCAAAGTTGCAGGTTACAAAATAAGCCCACATAAATCTGCTGCATTTCTATGTATTAATAACAAAGCCCACCAAGAAGAGATAGATAGAGAAATCAGATTAAAGCTAGGGTACATATTATAAAATATTTTGGAGTCTACCTGCCAAAACAAATCCAGGGACTGTATGAACACAATTACAAAACACTTTTCACACAGATGATGTCATATTTAAGTATGTGAAAAAATATCAGTTATTCGTGTGTAGGCCAAGCCAATATAATAAAAATGCCAATTCTACCTAAATTAATTCACTTGTTTAGTGCCATACCGATCAAACTATCAGAAAATTATTTTCTAGATCTAGAGAAAATCTTATGAAAATTCATCTGGAATAACAAAATATCCAGAATATCAAGAGAACTAATGAAAGGAAATGCTAGGAAAGGTGGCCTAGCTCTACCAGATCTCATATTGTATTATAAAGCAGCAATTATCAAAACCACTTGGTACTGACTAAGACACAGAAGGGTAGACCAGTGGAATATGCTAGGTACTCAAGACACAGTAGGCAATGAATATAGCCATCTACTGTTTGATAAACCCAAGAACCCCAACTTCTGGGATAAGAACTCACATTTCGCCAAAAATTCATGGTAAGACTGGATAACAGTATGTCAGGAACTAGGCATTCACCACTGACATCATGCACAATAATAAAGTCCAAATGGGTACAAGATCTAGGTATAAATATTGATACTATAAACAAATTATTGGAGCAAGGAATAGTGTACTTATCAGATCTATGGAGAAAGGAAGAATTTTTGACTAAACAAGGGATAGAGACCATTATGAAGTGCAGAATGTATAATCTTGATTACATTAAAATGAAAAGCTTTTGCACAACCAAACCCAGTGCAACCAAGATTAGGAGGGAAACAGAAAACTGGGAAAGAACTTTTGCAACTAGTATGTGTGACAAAGTCCTCATTTCCAAAACGTATAGAGAATTGAGTTATATGTAAAACAATACAAGTCATTCCCCAATTGATAAATGATCAAATCATATGAACAGGCAGTTTTCAGAGGAAGAAATTAAAGATATCTATAATCATGTGAAAAATGCTCTAAATCACTATTGATTAAAGACATGCACATTAAAGCAATTCTGAGATATCACATGATGGGAGAGTTGTAACACTAGTTCGTTGTTGGTGGAGCTGTGAGCTGACCCAAATATTCTGGAGAGCAATTTGGAACTATGCCCAAAGGGCTACAAAAATAGGCATACCCTTTGAACCAGCAATACTGCTTCTAGGACTATATCCCCAATAGATTATAAAAATGGGAAAGGGTCCCATATGTACAAAAACACAGCAGCACTCTTGGTCGTGGCCAAAAACTGGAAATCAAGGGAATGCCCATCAATTGGGGAATGGCTGAAGAAATTGTGGTATACGAATGTGATGGAGTACTACTGTGGTATGAGAAATGATGAACAGGAAGAATTCAGAGAGACCTGGAAAGACTTACATGATCGGATGCTGAGCAATAGGAGTAGAACCAGGAGAACTTTGTACACAGCAACAATCACAGTGTGCAAGGATTTTTTTCTGGTAGACTTTGAACTTCGTTGCAATTCAAGGGCTTAAAAAATTCCCAGTGGTCCTTTAAGGCAAAATGCCTTCTGCATCCAGAGAAAGAACTATGGAGTTCAATGACAGAATGTAGCAGATCGTTTTCTTTTGCATTATGTTTTGGTTTGCTATATGATTTCTCCCACTCATTTTAATTCTTCTATGAAACATAACTATGGACAAAATGTATTTAATAGGAATGTGTGTGTAGAACCTATATAAAATTGTATACCATCTCGTGGAAGGAGGAGGCAGGTAGGTGGGAAGAAGGGGGAGGGAGGAAAAATGTCTAAGTTATATGGTACTGATGATTGAACACTGAAAATAAATAAAATTAAAAAAAAAGTAAATAAATAAATATGCTTTTCACACAAATTGATCTATAAACGGAACATCATCCTTTGCTCATGGGAAGGATGAGCTAATATAATAAATATTACACTCCTGACTAAATTAATTTACTTATTCAGTGCCATTCCAATCAAACTACGAGAAAGGTTATAGAACTAAAACAAATAATATTAAAAGTCACCTGGAAGAATACAATGTCCAGAAAGTAAAAGCCACTAATGAGACAAAATGCAAGAGAATGTAGCCTAGCCATAGCAGATCTTAAATTGTATTATAAAACAACAATCATCGAAACTACTTCTTACTGGCTAATAAATAGCCAGTTGAATAGGTTCGATACACATAGGTGGATTTGTGGAATAAGCTATATACACAAGACACAGTAGTCAATGATTATAATAATTTACTGTTTTGTAAACCGAAAGACCCCAGCTTCTGGGACAAGAACTCAATTTGACAAAATCTGCTGGAAAACCTGGAAAATAGCATGAAGAAAATAGCCATAAAGCAATACCGTACACGACATGCCAAAATAAAACCAAAATGAATACATGATTTTGATGCAGAGGTTTATACAGTAAGAAAATTGGAACAGAAGGGAATAGCATACCTATGAGATTGTTGGAGAATGGAGACATTTATGAGTAAACAGGAGAAAGAGAACGTTATGAAATGCTATCCACATCTAGAGAAAGAACTTGGGAGTCTGAATGGAGTTGGAAGCCTATTATTTGCTCTCCTTTTCTGTTGTTGTTTTGTTTTTCTCTTCCTTCACATGATTTCTCCCGTTGGTTCTATTTCTTCTTTACAACATGACTAATACTGAAAATAAGTTTAATATGAATGTGTGTGCAGAGCCTATAGCAAAGTGCATGCTGTCTTGGGGTAGGGAGGAAGGGAGAGATGGGGAGAAAATTTGGAACTCAAAATGTTATGGAAGTGAATGTAGAAAATTAAAAATAAATTTAAAAAAATTGTAAGTCAACACACACACACTCACACGCAAGCACGCACAAACACAAAGACATGTTACTGACCCAGGCAGCAGCTTCAGTATCCATGGATTGTGCATGCAGCTTCTGTTTCTCCTGCTGGAGGAATGATGACATTCCTCCTGGGATCAATAAAATGCGTGTGTGAGCCCTGGAAACACACCCAAGGTGCTGCCCTCCACCTCCTGCCACGTTCCCAGAAAAAGCCCGAGAGGCAAGTGGCAGGAGCCTTGGAATGGTCTATGGGCAGGAGGGGCACAACTGTAGTGACAAACTACGATCTATTAGTGCAGAGAATAGGAGACCGAGGCCACACCAGGACCCACTCAGTGCCTCAACTTTCCTCCTTCTCATTCCTTCAGTAATGTCGCCTTCTCTTGCTCCTCCCTAAAAACCAAGAGTACAGACTCGTCAAGTCCCCAAGGCTTAACACACCACTCTCTTTTTACTGTTGCAGGCAAGACACTGGCCTAGAGGGCAGCACCTGGTTTGTTTCTCTCTGGCTACCCTTACACCAAGTGTCTTGTACATAGTAGGGACTTCATAAATGCTCAATGAATTGAAATGTATTTTCTGTTCTATCTTTTCCAAGTACATTCCCAAACATTCTTCTGCCAGAGGAAAGGTGGAATATAAGTGCCTAAGCCCTCCTGTCTGTCTCCAGCACCACAT
This sequence comes from Potorous gilbertii, assembly GCA_028658325.1. NCBI lineage: Eukaryota > Metazoa > Chordata > Mammalia > Diprotodontia > Potoroidae > Potorous > Potorous gilbertii. The sequence continues at coordinate 47,094,786 of CM053775.1, forward strand.
ACATTTCACAAGGTATTCCAACCTGAGACATTGATGAAGATGCTGGGAATCAGCACTGCTGCTACAGAACATCTCTCCCTGTATAGGTCCCAGAATAGTTGCCATGGTTTAGGCTCTCAATTGATGCACTTGGAAGACTTCAAAGAGGTTGTCCACAGATCAAATCAGACTGAGTGTCAAGAGTTTTGAAACCAAAAGAAATGATTAATATAAGAGATGCATAAATATACATGAAAGTATAGGGATGCAATTTCGTATCTGGACCAGTTATTTCATCAGAGCAGGAAACTTAGTGCCAAAACGGCCATACCCAATGTAGATGGCACCACACGTTAAAGATGATGTATATATGAGTATGTAAAAAGCAAGTGCACGTAACCCGTCTTGACCCCACCCCTTCTCTTTCCTTATAGCTGCCCACCGAACTCAGACTTCTAACGGTCCAAAATGTTAAAAGGATTGTAGCTAAAGAATGCTGCAGGGCCTCATCAATGAGCCAAAGCATCACTCAAGAGATTGGCTTAAAAATGAGTATAATAATCCTACAGAGGGAAAAATGCACCTTTAATAGTGTAGAGGATGTTCAGGTATTCTTAATGAGAAGCCCAGAGCTTAGTAGCAATTTTACAATGCAAACACACGAGTCAAGAGAAATATAGGAGGTCAAGGAAACAAGTGGTTATTGATAGACGTGTGTGACAGGCCTGGAGATGCCTCTACCATCTAGGTACAGTGAGACTCACTTCTTCCAGTAAGGGTCAAGAATAATGCCAACCCAGAAAAATTATAACTAGAAGAGATGGCACAAAATGAAAGAATTCTCACTTAAGCCAGTAACTTGGAAAAAGTGCAAAGTGCACAAGACCAGCATTTGCCTACAGAAGTCTTGCTGTGAAAGGAACCCAAGAGTCCACACTTGATCTCCTTACTAACTGGAGAGACACCAGGTAAAAATACAAAGTGATTTGTAAAGTCTCATGCAGAAGTAGGGTGGAAGATTAATAGGTGCAGTGATACCTCAGAAAACAGTAGGAAAAGAAACATATTTGGGATGTGGCTGGAGAACCCAAGTAAATACATCATCCTGAAACCAAAAGGGAGAGGAACAAAATTGAAAGTAAGAAAACTATTGAACGAATAAATAAAACTAACAGGTGGTTTTATGAAAAAAACTAATAAAATGGATAAAACTTTCGTCACTTTGGTCTAAAAAAAGGAAAGAGATAAACCAAATTAGTAATATCAAAAAAGAAAGGAGTGAATTCCAGTGAGGATGAAATTAAAACAATAATTAGAAATTACTTTGCCCAACTTTATGACCATAAATTTGAGAATATAAAGTAGATGGATAAGTATTTAAAAAAAAACAAATTGCCCAGATTAAGAGAAATGGAAGTTTACTATATAAACAACTCCATCTCAGAGAAAGAAATTGAACAAGCCATCAATGAACTCCCCAGGAAAAAACCTCCAGGATCTGATGGATTTACAAGTGAATTCTATCATACCTTTAAAGAACATTTAATTCCAATAGTATATGGACAATTTCTGAAAATTGAGGAAGAAGGAGTCCTCCAAAATTCTTTTTATGCTAGAAATATGGTTTTCATACCTAAACCAGGAAGAGACAAAACAAAGAAACAAAATTATAGACCAATTTCTCTAATGAATATAGATGCAAAACTTTTAAATAAGATTTTAGCAAAAGAAATACAGCATCTTATCATGAGAATAATACACTGTAATAAGGTAGGATTCATACCAGGAATGCAGGGTTGGTTAAATATTAGGAAAACTATTAGCAGTATCGATCATATCAGCAACAAAACTAACAAAAGGCACGTGATTATCTCAGGAGATGCAGAAAAAGCTTTTGACAAAATACAACAACCATTACTATTAAAACACTGGAGAACATAGGAATAAAGGGAACTTTCCACAAAACAATAAGCAGCGTCTACCTTCAGCAAGGATTGTATGCAATGGAGATAAGCTAGATGTATTTCCAATAAGATCAGGGATGAAACAAGGATGTCCCTTATCACCCCTATTATTCAATAAGGTACTAGAAATGTTAGCTGCAGCAATTAGAGCAGATAAAGAAATTGAAGGAATTGGAACAGGCAAAGAAGAAATTAAGTTATCACTCTTTGCGAACGATATGATGATATACTTAGAGAATCCCAGAGATAGAAGTAAAAATCTACTTGAAAAAATAAATAACTTTGGCAAAGTTGCAGGTTACAAAACAAACCCACACAAATCTTCTGCATTCCTATATATTAGCAACAAAGTCCAACAGCAAGAGATAGAAAGATAAATTCGATTTAAAGCTAGGGCAGACACTATAAAATATTTGGGAGTTCAGTTGCCAAAATAAACCCGGGGACTATATGAACACAATTGCAAGACACTTTTCGGACAAATAAAGTCAGAGTTAAGTAAGTGGAAAAACATCAGTTTCTCGTGGGTAGGCCGAGTCAATACAATAAAAACGCTAAATCCACATAAATTAATTTACTTATTTGGTGCCATACCAATTAAACTACCAGATAACTATTTTCTAGTGCTGGATAAAATAATATCAAAATTAATCTGGAAGAATGAAAGGTCCAGAGTACCAAATGGATTAAACGAAAAGAAATGCTAGGGAAGAGGCCCTAGCTCTATCAGATCTCTAATTGTATTATAAAGCAGCAATAATCAAAACCACTTGGTATTGGCTAAGAAACAGAAGGGTAGACCAGAGGGATATGCTAGGTACTCAAGACACAGTAGACAATGATTATAGCAATCTTACTGTTTGATAAACCCAAGGAACCGAGTTTCTGGGATAAGAATGCACAGTTCAACAAAAATTGCTGGGAAAACTGTATAACAATGTGTCAGGAAAGAAGAATAGACCAATACTTGACACCATACACAATAAAGTCAAAATTGGTCAAAAATCTAGGTATAAAATTTGATACTATGGACAAATTGGAGGAAAAAGGAATAATGCATTTATCAGACTTATGGAGAAGGGAAGAATTTTTGACTAGAGATAGAAAGCATGATGAAGTGCAAGATGGAAAATTTTGATTATATCAAACTGAAAAGATTTTGCACAACCAAACCCAGTGCAACCAAAATTCAGAGGGATGTAGTATATTGGGAATGAATTTTTACAACTAATCATGTGGATAAAGGCCTCATTTCTAGAATATACAGGGAACTAAGTCAAATGCACAACAGTACAAGTCATTTCCTAATTGATAAATGGTCAAAGGATATGAACAGACAATTTTCAGAGGAAGAAATTAAAAATACGTATAATCGTGTAAAAAACTGCTCTAAATCATTCTTGATTTGGAGAGACGCAAATCAAAACAACTCTGAGGTACCACATTAAACCTATCAGATTGGCAGACATGACAGAAAAAGAAGATGATAAATGTTGAGGAGGATGTGGGAGAGTTGGAACACTAATTCACTGTTGATGGAGTTCTGAGCTCATTCAGCCATGCTGGAGAATAATTCGGAACTATGACCCAAGAGCTACAAATTGTGCATACCCTTGGACACAGTAATACTGCTTCTAGGACTGTATCCCCAAGAGATCAGAAAAATGGGAATGGGTCTGACATGTACAAAAACGTTTGTAGCAGCACACTATGTAGGGGGAAAATACTGGCAATCAAGGGGATGCCCATCAATTGGGGAATGACTGAATAAATTATGGTATATGAATGTATTGTGCTATAAGAAATGATGAACAAGAAGACTTCAGAGAGGCCTGGAAAGACTTACATGATCTGATGCTGAGCGAAAGGAGCAAAAAGAGGAGAACTCTGTGCACAGCAACGACCACAGTGTGCAAGAGTTTTTAATGGTAGACTTGGAACTTCGGAGCAATGCATCATCCCCCACTGCTGCCCCAAGGCCCTTTCAAGAGAGCTGAGGACTCTCTAGTTAGGCACTTCTGGGGCACCCCTTCTGCGGAAGGGCTGAGGAGACATGGAAGAGCCTTGTCTGAGAAAGCTTTCCTATGAGGGTCCGTGGAGGGAGCTACAGAAAGAGGAGAAGCAATAAGAGGGGCTGTCCTGTGGAGAAAGCATTATCTCTGCTCTGCCAGCCTCACGAAGTAAGATCAGAAGCCTCTAAATTATCAGGAGGTCAATAGGAACCGAAAACGCTGCTTTCTAATTTAACTGACTGCACATTCACTTGGGGTCTACCAGGGTTGAGCATCATGCAAAGAATCAGAGCCACCCCACCTTTTACAAATAGCGAAAGCTGTTCAAAATTGTAACAAACTGCCTAGTGAAGTAGTGAGCTCCCGATGCGCTGAGGTACCCAAGTCAAGGCTAGACAGATGAGTACCCGTCTGGACGCTGTGGAGGGAATGCCTCTCTCTGGCAGAACTTAGGGCCAGAAACCTCTCTGGCTCCAAGGACCCGCTCTAGTCTACTCACCCACAGGCAACCCACAGTCAAAGCATCCCTCCCTCCAAAGGGGCATGGAGGAGGAATCGAAGGTTTTCCCCAAGGACATTGCTGCAGCTCCCCAGGTTCACCAAGGTTTCCAGAATCAAACAAGGAAATAACCTACAAGTGGGCGGCTTCTGCGAGGCCAGGAGGCATTGCCTCTCCATTTCCCCAGCAAGAAAGTCCACTCTCACCGGAGAGGTGAGCTGCTGTCCCTATGCCCGCAAATGGTATGCATTCGAGGTTCCAAGAGGGCAGCCAGCCCAGCTCTTCTCCAAGAACACCCTGAGATCAAGGAGAATATCCCTGCCCTCCAGCTCAGCTGCAGGAAAGCTGGCTCGCCCCTTACAGGCCGGGCTCCATGGCAGAGTCAGGGAAAGCCAGGAGGGACCAAAAGCAGTAAAGGCACAAGCACGAGGGGCGGAGCCAAGAGATGGAGTAGAAGGACAGTACTACTCTAGCTCTCCCTCCCATAGCCCATAAAATACCTGTAAAAATGACTCTAAACAAAATCTGGAGAAGCAGAAGCCAAATATGGATGGAATATAACAGATTTCCAGCCCAAGACAGCCTGCAAGTCTGACAGGAAAGGTTTATCTCACTGGGCTGGGTGTGGAGCACAGTCCAGCCTGGGCGACTTGGTAGGGACTGGTCTGGAGTAGGTTCAGGGCCCAGAATCATGAGTAGCAGCTATGGTTCCCAGATTTCTCACTCCACAAAAACCAAAGCCAGCTTCAAAGGTCATAGAGAAAAGTCTTTCACCTGGGGGAGAAGGGATTGGGGTCTGGCCACAGCCATGACCCCAGGGTGGAGGCAGCTACTGTGACAGCAGTGTCCACTTTTGGAGCCAGCAGCCTAAATACCCTGGGAGAATCAAGCAGTTGATCTGGGTCTCAGACCTGACTGGCAATACTTGGGTGAAGAAGAGCACTGGAATGGTGGAGTTGGTGGAGAATCTGGAGAGGGAATCCTACTCACAGATCCTGGACAGAAAAGAGTGCTTGTGGTTGCTCACAGACTAGAGCACAGAGCAGGAGAGGAAAAAACTCCTCTCCCGGGATTGTGCCACTGTGGAGGAACTGAGAACTTGCAGGTCTCTAGAGTGCACGCTCCACTTGACAAAGGACCCAAAAGTCAAGTAACTGGCTGGGAAAATGCACAGAAAGGGAAAAATAAGACTATAGTATGTTACCTTCTGGGTAAAGAAATATTTTCTTCCATCATTTTTGATGAGGGAGAATAAAGCATGTGATTGGAGGAAGACATCAAAGTCAAGGCTTACACATAGAAGACCTCCAAAAAAATATGAGATGGTCCCAGTCCATGGAACAGCTCAAAAAAGATTTTGAAAATCAAGTAAGAGACGTGGAGGAAAAATTGGGAAGACAAATGAGAGTGATGAAAGAAAATCTTGAAAAGCAAGTAAGCAACTTGCTAAAGGAGAACCAAAAAAAAATGCTGAAGAAAATAACGCTTTTAAAAATAGACTAACCTAAATGGCAAAAGAGGTTCAAAAAGCCAAAAAGGAGAAGAATGCTGTAAAAAGCAGAATTAGCTACATGGCAAAGGAGGTTTAAAAACTCATTGAAGGAAACAGTCCTTTAAAAATTATGGTGGAGAAGTTGGAACCTAATGGCTTTATAAGAAACCAAGAAATTACACAACAAAATCAAAACAATGAAAAAATAGAATACAGAGCAAAATATCTCATTGGAAAAACAACTCACCTGGAATATAGATCCAGGGCAGACAGTTTAAAAATTATGGGAGTATCTCAAAGCCATGATCAAAAAAAGAGACTAAACTGTATCTTTCATGAAATTCTCGAGGAAAACTGCCTTGATGTTCTAGAACCAGAGGGCAAAATTAATACGGAAAGAAATCACCAGTCACCCCTTGAAAGACTCCTAGGCATATTGTAGCCAAATTACAGAGTTCCCAGATCAAATAGAAATTACTGCAAGCTTCCAGAAAGAAACAATTCAAGTATTGTGGAAATACAATCAGGATAAGACAAGATCTAGGATCTTCTGCATTAAGGGATAGAAGGGCTTGGAATGTGATATTCCAGAACTCAGAGGAATTAGAATAAAAACCAAGAATCACCTACCGAGTAAAATTGAGTATAATACCTAGGGGAAAAATGTTCATTCAATGCACTAGAGAACTTTCAAACATTCTTGGTGAAAAGACCAAAACTGAAGAGAAAATTTGACTTTCAAGTACAAAAATGAAGAGAAGTATGAAAAGGCAAGCAGGAAAGAGAAAACATAAAGGACTTTCTAAAGTTGAACAGTTTACATTCCTACATGGAAAGATAATATTTGTAACTCTGGAGATTTTCTCAGTATTTGATTGGTTGGAGGGTTGATACACACATGCACAAACAAACACACACATACACACACACAAATACACACACAGACATAGAACACAAGGCGAGTTGAGGAAGAAGGGATGATACCTAAAAAAACATAAATTAAAATTCAAGGGTGAGAAAGGAATATATTGGAAGGAAAAAGGGAGAAATGCAATGTGGTAAATTGTCACGCACCAAGGAGGCAAGAAATAGCTTCTTCAGTGGAGGAGAAAAGGAAGGATGTGAGACGGTAAAAGGGAAGCTTACTCTCTTCACATTTGGCTTGATGGAATGACATGCTCACGCAGTTTGGTATGAAAGTATATCTTGCGCAACAGAAGGTTTAGGGGAGAAGGGGACAAGTGGGATGAGGGGGATGATAGAAGGGAGTGCAAATGGGAGAAGGGAGTAATTAGAAGTAAACCCTTTTGGAGAGGGACAAAGTCAAAATAGAGCATTGGTTAAATGGGGGTGGGATAGGGTGGAGGGAAATTGTCTTACACCAAATGACTACTATGGAAGTCTTTTGCAAAACTACACATAAACAGGCTGTATTGAATTGCCTGCATTTTCAAAGGGAGAAAAGTTGGAATTCAATGTATTCAGAATGAATGTTGAGAACTGATTTTACATACCACTGGGAAATAAGAAATACAGGCAATGGGGTAGAGAAACCTATCTTGCTCTACAAGAAAAGAGAGAAGGAGGGGATAAGGGAATGGAACGGTGTGATAGAAGGGAGAGTATATTGAGGGAAAGCGTAATCAGAATGCAAGGCGTTATAGGGTGGCATTAGGCGAGAGATAGGGAGGAAATTTGAAACTCAAATTTATGTGGAAATGAATGTTGAAAAGTAAAAATAAATAAATAAACATTACAAAATAAAAATACTATTGTGCCATAAAGAATAACAAAGGGGGCCATTTCAGAGAACCTGAGAGACCAGATGCTAAGTGAAATGAGAAGTGAAGAACAACATATACAAAGAAAAGCAACATTATAAAGACAAACAATATAAATGCACTTAAGAACTCCTATCAATATAATATAATATAATACCCAGGTATTGCTGAGGACCCTCGAGGATGCCTATTGTTCACCTCCAGACAAAGAGGTGATGGACTAACTCAGGGTGCAGAATGAGACACATTTTTGTATGTGGGCAATAGGAAAATAGGTATGGCTTAAATACGTACTCATAGTTTTCTTTCTTTTAAATAATTATTTAACTTTTTATTGTATAAGTGAGGGAACAGAGCTAAAAGGGACAAAAAATTAACATTTCTTTATTGAATAACAGTAAAATGAAAAGTTGCATTTTTAAATAATACCGATTCCCTCAAAACAAATAAGTAAGTGAGAAGGGGTGAATTTTGTGAAAAATCGTAATGCCATCCAGTATGTGAACTTGCTAAGATACTGTTTACCAGCTGATGGTCTCACAATGGGGTTAGGATTTGGCTCGTGGTTTCATTTAAGGCCTTTGCAGATGGCCTAATTGGAGGTCTGTCACTCATCTGATGCTCTTGATGGGGACCTAGCATTCAAGTGATGATCTCAGCGGGGCTCGAGACTACAGTCACTGGTTTGGCAAGGGCTCTGTCATATGACTGGGGTCACGTGGAGTCCCTGGAACACAAGTGGTGGTCTCACTTGGGGCCTGAGATTTGACGCATCACTCTCATGGTGTCAGGCGGACAAGTAGAAGTCTAAACAGAGGTCTGACAATTAACTGTAAATCTCTCCATGAGTGTGATAACCATGGGAGACACTACCCATGCCTTGGAACTCTGGCAGCTCCTGGGACGATGAGGGTGGAAGAGGTTCTGATTGGGTTTATCCTTCTAATCTCACAATCCTGGCATTGCAGTGGAAGCTACTGGGAACTCCTCCATGAAGATCACCAACCAGATACCAGGTTCCACCTGAGATACGCACGTAGGGTCCAAGGCCCCATTAGGATCACCAGCTACCTAGAGAAAGGAGGAGAAAAACTACAAGAAAGTGGGAGACAGAACCAAAAATAACTGCAAGAGAAAACTAGTGGGACCAGACACGCCAAGGCTGTGTGATCTTAGGGAAGTCACCTAACCACTCTGTGCCTCAGATTTCTAATCTGCCACATGAGAGGGGAACTGGATTCACTGGTATCTAAGGTCCCTTTCAGATCTATATTCTACAGTTGTTTCCTCCTCTAACCATCTAAGATCATCTTCCCACCTACCCTATGGCTCCCCACTCCTAGATGAATGGAGACTATGTTATTTTTATTGAGAAGGGAAGAAGGGTTCTAGGCCTCTCAACTCATCAACGTGGCCAATAAACGTCCCAATCCTAATCTAAGTTGGTTCCAGTGTCCCCCAGTCTGTCTGAGGCATGAACAATCAGTACCTATGTACTGGTTTAGATATGCTGAAGTTTGTACTTAGAGAAAATTGTTTGAAGGAGTCTACCAAGCAGATCTTCCCAAAGAGCTGCTCCTGGGGGAACCAGGGCTGGGCAGGGAGCATAGAGTCCAACTGAGAGTCTCTGGGAAGAGAAAATTTCCTGGGCTGTTTGAGAAAAATAACGGGAGCAGCCTTGGGGTAACAACTGACATCTGTAGCAGAAGAAGGGTGGGGTCACAGGATCAATCCGTGTGAGTTGCAGTTCCAGCTGGTGGTGCAGTAAGGGAGGGGGAAGGGCTTGGGGGCAACGAGGAACTTCAGCTGCCAAGGCTGCAGTCCTAGAGCCATGGAATCTTCCAGTCACAGACCCCCAGAGATGGAGGAGACTGCAGATGTCTCATTCCCACCTAGCCCTGAGCAGCAACACCCTGGACAACATTCAGGACTCATGGGCACTCAGCCAGTACTGGAGAACTAAGTGCTTTCCCCTTGGGCCAGCTTCTTCCTTGTTGGGGCAGCTGCTTCAGGGAGGGAGAGCAGTGATTTCAGCCTGATCTCCCTCTCTCCTCCCAACTAGAGAGAGTCTTCAGAGCCTTGTGCCCACAGAGAGGGCTGCAGGTGGCATCCCTGGATATCAGGGCAGGTTGTCCACAGGGATCCATCTGAGGACCTAGGGATGTCAGAGGTGAGTGTGGAAGTTGAGAGACGTCCAGTGAGTTGTCATGGTGACCCAGGTTACTAGAATCTTAGAAAATCAGAGCTAGGATGACAAATCAGGCCTTCTGACTCCAACCTCAGTGTTCTGTCCATTATATGGCTGCTGTCTGTCCCTTCATGGAGTGCAGGAAGAGTTAGATAAGCTTAAATAATGCCCGGTAATGTAGATAATGTTTGCTATCTACATGGGAAACTTTGACCAGGAATTGCCCTGGAGACAGGGAAGTGGGGGTACTGGAGGGAAGGTCCTCCTCTCCATGAGATCAGATCTAACCATGGTTCCCTGCAGGACCAAGGCTCAAAGGTCAATCAGGCCAGGAAGGGAGGCTGCAGGCTGAGTGTTACAGGTGGGAGTACCAGGGCTGGTTCCAGTTAGCCTGGCAACTCAAACCTTGCTTACTGAGTGAGGCACTGGTCTCTCGAGAGCTCTTAGGGGAGAGTAAGAAAGGATAATCGAATATGTAACGATTTAAAGTGGAAGAGGCCCTTGTAGTTCATCTCAACCCTTTAGAAGGAGGAGATTGTGTTGGTGTACCATTGGAGAAATAAAGTGATGTTTTTATGCAGTGAAATTCATTGCATTTCTCACTGAATAAGAGGCAGAGGACGGTTTACTGAGAAGACCAGGGATGTGGGGCCTGAAAAGGTAGAGAATTCCTGGTCTGAACCAATCATCTGATCCACTACACAGAGGAGGAGAATTCAGAATTCATCAGTTCTCTCTCTGGAAGAGCATAACGTTTTTTCATCGTGAGTCCTTTAGAATTTTCTTGATCGTTTTATTGATCAGAGAAGCTAGTTTCTTCACAATTGAACATCATGACATAACACAGCTCTTACCGTAGAAAATATTTTCTGTTTCTGGTCACCTCACTTTGCATGAGTTCATACATGAGTTCTTTCCTATGTTTCTCTGAAACCATCGCCTTCGTCATTTCTTATAGCACAATAGTACTCCATCACAATCATAAACCATAGCTTATTCAGCCATTCCCCAATTGAGGAACATTAACTCAGTTTCCAGCTCTATGCCACTACAAAAACAGCGGCAATAAATACTTTACACACATAGGTCCTTTCCCTTTCATCTATTTGGGATACAGAACTTGTCTTGACTGGGTCAGATGATACACATAGTTTTATAGCCTTTTGGACATAGGTTCAAATTGTTCTCTAGAATGGTGGGACCAGCAGACAGCTCTATGAACAATTAATCAGTGTATTTATTTTCTTTGATCCCCTCCACCATTTGTCATTACTAGTAAATATGATATGGTACCTCAGAGTTGTTTCATTTTCATTTCTCTAAAAATCAGTGACTTAGAAATTCTTTATATTTTTAAAAGCATGCTATTTTCATTTTCTTTATTTTTGTGTTTTTTTTCCTTCATTTATTTTTCAGTTCTTAACATTGAATTCCACAAAAATTTGAATTCAAAATTTTCTACCCATCTCTCCATACTTCCATCGCAGGAAAACATGACTCCCATCCACCCCTTCCTCCAGTCTGTCCTCCCTTCTATTACCCACACTTAGTCCATTCCCTTCCCCTCTGTTTTCCTGTAGGGCAAAAAAAGATTTCTATACTTCGTTGCCTATGCAGCTTATTTACTAATTTCAAGGTAAAATAATTTTTAAAATTCGTTCTTACAGCTTTCAGTTCCATATTCTCTCTATCCCTCCCCACCTACCTGAACTGACAAAACAAGAAATTCAGTACAGGTCATACATGTGTAACAATGCAAAGCACTTCCATAATATTCATGTTGTAAAAGACTAACCACATTTCCCTCTGTCCTATCCTGCCCTTCATTTATTCCTTTATCTCCCATGATCTGTTGTCCTACAACAGTGTCAGCTTGTGATTATCCCTTTCATTAATCTGCTGTCACTTCCATTATCTTTCCTCTCCTCTGCCCTTCCTCCTTGCCTTCCTGCAGGGTAAAATATATTTCCATAACTAACTGAGTGTGTGTTATTCCCTCCTTAAGCCAAATTCCATGACAGTGAGGCTCAATTATTTCTTTTCATCTCCACCCTCTTTCCCTCCATTGTAGAAGCTCTTTCTTCTCTCTTGTATGTGAGATGATTTGCTACATTTTACCTTTCCCTTTCTCTTACTCCTAGTATATATCTTTCACTAATAAATTTTATTTTTTAGATGTTCTCCCTTCATGTTCAGCTCACCCTCTACCCTCAGTCTCTCTCTCTCTTCATATATATATATATATATATATATATATATATATATATATATATATATATATATATATATATATATTCAAGCATACATATATACATACATATATATATATATATAAACATATATATACACACATAAACACATGAACTTATGCATGTCTACACCTACAAAATACAACCATCCCATCCATCCATAACTATACACTTACATATTTATATAAATATATATATGTACATATGTATGTATATACTCCCTTTAACTACTCTAATACTGAAATGGATCTCATGAGTTACAAACAACATCTTGCCATGTAGGAATATAAACACTTAAAGTGTAAAGAGTTCCTTAAATCTTCTCTTTCCTGTTTACCTTTTCGTGTTTCTCTTGATGCTTTTATTTGAAAGTCAAATTTTCTATTCAACTCTGGTCTTTTCAATATGAATGCTTGGAAGTCCTGTATTTCATGGAAATTCCATTTTTTTTCTCCTGAAGTATTATACTCAGTTTTGCTGGCTAGGTGAATTTTGGTTTTAATCCCATCTTCTTTGACCTCTGGAATATTATATCCCAAGCCCCTGATCCCTTAGCGTAGAAGCTGCTAAATCCTCTGTTATCCTGATTGTATTTCCACACTACTTGAATTGATTCTTTCCGGCTGCTGGTAATGCTTTCTCCTTGACTTTATATCTCTGGAATTTGGCTACCATATTCCTAGGAGCTTTCCATTAGGAATCTCTTTCAGGAGATGATCAGTGAAGTGTTTCAATATTTATGTTGCTCTCTGGTTCTAGAGTATCAGGGCAGTTTTCTTTGATATTTTCTGGACGATAAAGTCCAGGCTCTTTCCTTCATCATGGTTTCAGGTAGACCAATAATTTTTAAATGATCTCATCTGGATCCGTTTTCCAGGTCAGCTGTTTTTCCAATGAGATATTTCCTGTAGTCTTCTTCGTTCATTCTTTTACTTGTATTTTATAGTTTCTTGGTTTCCCATGAACTCATTAGCTTCCATCTGCTTCATTCTAATTTTTAAAGAAAAATTTTCTTCTGTGAGGTTTTGAACCTTATTTCCATTTGGCTAATTCTTCTTTTAAAGCATTCATCTCCTCACTGGCTTTTTGGACCTCTTTTGCCACTTGGGTTATTCTATTTTTTAAGGTGTTATTTCTTCAGTATTTTTTGTGCCTCCTTTAGCAAGGTCTTGAAATGCTTTTCAGAATTTTCTTGCATCACTCTTATTTCCCTTCCCAATTCGTCCTCCACTTCTCTTACTTGGTTTTCAAAATCTTTTTTCACTCTTCCGCGGCCTAAGAGCATTGCCTTATTTTTGGAGGTTTTGAATGTACAAATGTCGAGTTTTATGTCGTCCTCTGTTCGTATACTTTGTTCGTCTTAATCTGATAGGATGGAAGAAAATACCTTTTCACCAAGAACACAACCTTCTAGAGTTTTAGTTTTTCTCCTTTTTGTGGGGGCATTTTCCCTGCATTTTACTTGACTTTAAAGTCAAATGGAGGGTATACTCTAGGGACATGTAAGTTCTCAGATCCTCCAAGGTGGCACCATCAAGAGAAAGGAGTTTTTTCCTCTCCTGGCTTATGCTCTTGTCTGGGAGGAACTACAAGCATTCTTTTCTGCTCACGACCTGTGAGTAGGATTCCCTTTCTAGAGCCCCCAACAGCTCCACCATGCCAGTGCTCCTCCTCACATCAGGACTACCACTCAGAATTGAGAGTCAGATTGGCTGTTTGATTCCCCCATGGTATTTAGTCAAAGGGCTCCAAAAGTGGAGGGTGCTGTCACCCTGGGACTGGGGTCGCACTGCACACTTCTCTCACCCAGGTGAAAGAGCTTTCTCACTGACCATTTTAGCTGTCTTTGGTATTTGTGAGTTGATAAATCTGGGAATCACAGTTGCTACCTGTGATTCTGTGCCCTGAATACAGCTTCAGTCCTGTCCCTGTTGCATGGCCCAGTCTGGGCTGTGCTCCACTGCAAGTCCAGTGAGATAGACACTTTCTGTTGGCCTTCCAGGCTGCCTTGGGTTGGAAATCTCTTTCACTGTGTCATTTTGTGGCTTCTTCCGTTATACAATTTGTGTAGAGTCATTTTTACAGGTATTTTATGGTATATGGTGGGGAGCTACAGGAGGTCCGTCTTTCTACTCCACCATCATGGCTCTGTCCCCTGGAACATTCTTTAATAGGACTAAAGATTGATTTGATGAACTCATATCCCTTGACTATTGATCAATTGGAGAGTAGATCTTATTTTTATAAATTTGACTAAATTCCCCATATATTTGTGATAGGAGGTATTTATCAGAGAAAGTTGTGGTACAAATTTTGATATTACTTCATTATCTGTGGCAACCTTTACTAAAATCGTAGTTTCCCTGATGATCTCTTTAGTTAGGTTGATATTTGCTTTGTCTGACATAATGAGTCGTACATTTGCCTTTTATTGCTTCAGCTCAAGCGTAATAGGCTCTCCTCCAGTCCCTTGTTTTAGCTCTTTGAATGTATCTTTGTGTCAGCTGTGTTTCTCGTAAGCAACATACTGTTGGATTCATGTTTCAAATCCATCCTGCTATCTACTTCTCTTTCATGGGTGAGCTTATCCCTTTCAGATTTACAGTTATTGTTGCTAACTGCATATTTCCTTCCATTCCATTCTCTTTTATTATTTCTCTTTTGTGTAAGCTAGATTTCTATATAGAGCTGATTGTATGTATGTACTCTTTCCTCTTTGAACTAATTCTGATGGCAGTGAGATTCAGGCATTGCTCACCAACTCCCCCCATTTCCCACTGCATTGTAAAAGCTCTATCTTGTATGCTTCTTTTACGTAAAAATATATTCCCCATTCTATCCCTCTCTTCCCCCTTCTCCTAGTGCTTGCCAATTCCTCATTTCAATTTTTTCTGAGATCACCCCAACATAATCAACTCATTCTCACAGTCTCTGTCTGTGGAGACTGCTTCTAATTGCCCTTAAAAGATTTTTAGAGTTGCATGTTTACAAGGGGTAATGTTCCTGTTTATGATTTTCTGCTTGTCTAGAGTTAAGTGTTTAGGAATGTTGAGAAGTTTTTCTATTTTGTCAAGTGTCCATTTCTCCATGAATGATTATACTCACTTTTGCTACGAGCTTTATTCTTCATTCTAATCCCACTTCTTTGCTTTCCAAAATATCATATTCTATGTTCTCTGCTCCTTTAACATGAAAGCCACTAACTCTTGTGTGATCTTGACTCTGGCTCCACGATATGTGAATTATTTCTTTGTAGGTGCTTGTGCTATTTTCTCCTTTACATGGGGGCTTATTTTGTTATCTCTTTCAGGACTTAATCAGTATCTTTTTCTTCTATTTCTATTTTACCTTCAGAATTTAATATATCAGGACATTTTTCTTGGATAATTTCTTAAAATTATACGTAGGCTCTTTCTTGATCATGGAGTCTCAGGTAGTTCAATAAGTCTTATATTATCTCTCCATCTGCTTTCCACTTTAACTGATTTTCTAATGAGCTTTTCATATTTTCTTCTATTTCTTCATTCTTTTCATTTTGTTTTAGTTCAAGAAGTCAACCCCCCTCCAGTGAAACATGGTGTGGATGAAAGGAACAGTGTTGGCAAACAACGTCATCTTTTAGAGCTCTATCTATGACAGTACTGAAAGTCATGGAGATCAACGAGTATACGAGCAGAGGTAGGGGTAGGGGATGTTGGGGAGGAAGTGATAAGGCAAAAGAAGAGAAATAGCTCACTGGTGATAACTGTTCATTCATATCAATTGTAACCCAACCTTTCTGCCAATGCTCCCATGCCTTATCATCCCTACAGGTGGGAGACCTGAAGGCTTTTTCCATTCTGACACTTATGCCGGCTTCCTCCCCCTTATTCATGAGTGGAGCAGTACTCTCCAGAAACCCAATTCACCAGAGCAGGCTCCCTGATGTGTTCTAGGGAATCCTGGTCCTTGTATTCTGCCCTGTCGCTGACACCCTTAGAGGCTTGGCTTTTACATCCACCCTGAAAAGAATTCTTCCTTTATGTATTGTGATCCCCAGTTAGAGTGAGATATCTGTGAGAACCGCGATTCTCTTTACGTCCTTGTAATAGCAGCATTTAGCATGGTTCATGGTACATAGTAAGTAAACACTTAACCAATTCTCATCCTTTTATTTATTCACTTGCTCATTCATTTAATTTTTCAATAGAACTCCTTCTGTTTTGAGCCTTCTGAGCCATTTTCCTTGTCACTGAAGCTGATATTGCTGATGGAAGTGGGAGTGGATTGTCAAGTGCTGAAGTTCCATATTATCTGGAGGGATGAGGTTGGGGGCAGAAAAGGTAAGGGACATGACAAGTCTTTGTAAGTAAGATGAGACTGCAGCTAATGAATGGTGTGAAAGTCCAGCAATTCAGAAGCACAGGTGCAAGGGGACTGGAATCGAGGAACCCTGGCCACCAAGTCAAAATGCAAATTCCAGGAGAATTTTGCTAATGAGGGAATGGCCAAGAATTGCAAAAATATATTCCACTTGTTTTTCTATTTTGTCAGAAGCCCTCATGCATGGGAGAGAAAACACCAGGAAGAGAAGGAATTTCCAGAGTAAAACTGTAGACAGAGATATATGATATCCTAAGCATTGTAAGAAGGGTCCTGAAAGTTGTCCAATCTGGGACCCTCAATAAAAGAGAGGCCCCTGATGGATCCATCCATTGGAGAAAGGAACTATAACATTGCACGGATGCCGCAGGATGAGAAATGGACAAGAGAGCACAGCTGTTCCATGTGAAGGGGGACATATCCTCGAATGCATCTTCCATGGTGGGGCTGCATTTGAAGTATTTCACTGATCTCAGAAAAGTCAGTAGCAGTTCCTGGAAGGAAAAGCAGCATGGATAGCCATTCTCACCAAAATGGAGTACAAGAAGAATACTCACATTTGGAAAAAGTGGCTTTGATTGTGAGGTGGGAGTAGCTGGGTGGGGGAGATTCAGGTCTAGGTACCCGCAGTAATGCAAGGCTATTTCAAGAGGAAGAGTCCCCAGGCAGAATGAGACTGCAAATGAGGCATGCTAGTGACATGCAATAAATCAGTCATTCAGTGGAAATGTTTAAAGAAACTACTATGTGCCAGTAATCTGGCTAAACACTGGGGATACAGAGAAAAGACAAAAGACAATCCTTGGTCCCAGTGAGCTCATAAATCTAACTGGGGAATACTACACATAAAAAGCAGAAGAAATGCAGGGAGTAGTGGGGGGCAGAGAAAAAATAAAAGGAAAGGGAGAGAGGGTACCTAGTGTCGTAGTATAATGTAGTCCAGCAGCCAGTGAGGAATCTGTGAGGTAGATGCCTCAGGCCCCACTCCTCCCTCAAAGATTGGATCTGGATGAAGACCACCAATGCCCACACTAGACTCTCTCCAGTTGGAGTAGGGAGGGGTCCAATGATCAGAAAGTACTGAAGAGATGGGAGTTGCAGAGCTGATTTGATCTTGCAATAAGATGAGCCTCTGGAGCCAATGGCGAATTACAGATGATTGGAGTTTTCTTTCAGAGCAGACCAAGGAAGGGGTTTTAAGTCCTTTCAAGTATTTGTTTATGTGTTCTTTAGGAAATGTGTGGTGAATTTGTCCTACAACTACTTTACTGAATGCATGAAAACCTTATTTGCAAATGAATATTGTATGAATTTGAGTCAACACTATTACACATGAACACAATACTTATATCCTGCTCTAACGTGATCAATGAAGTTTTCCTATTGGAGGCAGAATTTCTGGGACTATAACTTGGAATACTTCTCAGTTTTTATTTCAGGATTCAGTATCTCACTTCTCATGAAGACACTAGTAAAAATGGCAGCAGTTGGGTGAGTGGCATCTGTGAACTCACAGCAATGAATGTCTCTTGGGAAAAATTGGGGGAGGTGACCCTAGGAAGGCTCAGATAAGGACGCTCTTGACTCAGTTTCCCATAGAAGGCCCTCTTCCATCTGGCTAATTCTGAACCTGACTGTGACATGCTTTCAAACAATTTGGCTGCTTGTGAATTATACCTGAAATCAAAGAGAACTTACGAATTGCATAAATGCTGACATAGCGTCCCTTTTCTCTTCGCATAGCAAAGTCCACTGATAAGGACAAGTGTACAATGTTACCTCACTGTTTTCATTGTGACAAATATAAGAAATTAACCCTATGAGGAATCATTTCAAATTGTAATTAGATTTACAGATAATGGAGAGGAGAGGTTCTTACAATTAATGGGTATTTAGTTAGCGGAAGATGGATCCTATGACATCCTTTCTTTGTGTCCATATCCTCATTGAGAGGAACCTATTGAGATATGTGACTCACAGTTTTCAAAAAGTGGATTGAGAATTTACATGCAAAGTTTCATTGATAATTGCAAAGAGGGTAAAATTACATTATCCGATAATTTTTTGAGGACTCATTTTCCAATACAGGCCATCAGGATGTGACAAATGAAATTCTCTGTTGTTTC
>CM053775.1:47113937-47149002 GCA_028658325.1 Potorous gilbertii
AATGTTAGCTGCTTAAACTTGTTAAACTGTGAAGACCCTTATGATTACTCTTTTTGGTTAAATTGTCATGATTCTCTAGATTTTTTTGGGTGAATGTCAGAGTTTCTATTCAGCTCTGGTTTTTTGGTGAGGATTACTTGCAAGTCCCTTATTTCATTCAACAGACATGTTTGCTCCTGAAGGATTATATTCATTTTGCCTGGATAGCTTACTCATGATCGCAATCCTAGCTCCTTTGCTTTCTGGAATGTCAGATTGCAAGTCCATGGTATTTGAATTATTTCTTTCTGCCTGCTTTCACTATTTTCTCCTTGCTCTAGGAGCTCAGGATTTGGGTGATATTATTCCTGGGAGTTTTTTTTGGGGGGGGTTTCTTTCAGGAGGTGACTAGTGGATCCTTGGAATTTCTACCTTGTCCGCTAGTTCTAAGATGTCTAGGCAGTTTTCCTTTACAATTTCTTGAAACATGATTTCTGGGCTGTCACATTTGAGAATTTAACAAAAAGGTAAAGTGAGGCAAATCTCCAAGCAAGATAGCATTTCTTGAATAGGGGCATACTACCTGGCAAAGACCCTGAGCAAATGGACAGCTCCCCTTATATGGGTTTGAGGGAGGACAGCACAAAGACCAGAGCAGGGTAAAACAGAGATGATGGGATCTGGGTAACACAATAGATTACAGGGCTGAGGTGCAAGGAAGAGCATGAGTGGATGGAAGATTGGTAATGGGGGCTGGCAAAAAACCTGCCCCTTTCCCTCCCCGACTTCTCCCCTGCACCTAAGAAGTACTCATTCATTCAGACCAGGTGCAAGACAGCAGCCCAGCCTTCTAGACAGCAAACCAGACGTCCTTGAAGGATGGGTTGGTGGTGTAAAGATATCAGGCCCAACTCCCTTTCTTTCACATTCATTCCCAAGTCAGTTAAATTCCTTGAGGAAAGAAGAGCTGGATTTTTCAACTTAACCCATTAGAGGTCAGCTGAACTCTGAACTCCCACTTGGAGAATTCTAATTTTTTAAGAAACTACTTTCTTCAGTGAATTTTTGTACTCCTTTTTGCCATTTGGCCAATTCTGCTTTGGAAGGAGTCATGTTCCTTGACCATTTTTTTTGCCTCTTTGTCCAAGCTGTTCATTCTCATTTCATAATATTCTTTCATTGCTTTCATTTCTTCTCTCAATTTTCCCTCTACCTCTCTTATTTGATTAAAAATAAGAAAAAAGAGATCATCTCCTCGAGGAATTCTTGTTGGACTAGTTTCCAATAGACATTTTCCTTTGAGGCTTTCCTTGCAGGTGTTTTCATGTGGTTGTGGTGTTCTGAATTTGTGGCTGGAGTTCCCCTGTCATTACTTCTTTTTTATTTGTTTGTTTTCTTATTTTTCAAGCCTATTGTTTAACTTTGAACTTTATGTTAGTGTTGGGACTTGCTCAGCTCTGGGAGTGGGTGTTGGAGGATGTGTGGCCTGAGAGCCATTCTTCTTTTGTCATTCTGCTGCTTTCCCAACTCAGTCTGAGGATCTGTAAGGTTTCAGTGCTTCCGAAGTGGTGTGAAATGGGGAGAGGCCGGATCGCTGCCCTCCTGACCTCAGCTCTGGTCCTTACTCAGCTCAGGCCTCTTCTTCCTCATGAGCATTACTGCTTCTCTCCTTCCCTGGAACTATGATCTGTGCCAGATGGCACCTGTACCTGCTGCCACTGCTAGTCCCACAGGACTACTTTGTGAAAGGCTGTTCAGGCTCTTACCATCCTTGCGGTGGCCTGCTCTCCACCATCACCACCACCTCCACGGCCAGGTGTTGCCACCACCACCACCACTGCTGCCACTAACCTCTACCCCACCATCTGTAGACATCTCCATTATCTCATGCTGTCTTGAGGGAGAAAAATGACTCATTGTAATTTTTAATTGACTTGTCTCTTCAGAATTTAGCTTGGCATGATTGTTTGCTGTTGTTGTTTTGAGTTGTGGTAGAGGGGATGTATTGGGAGGCCTGTCCAAAACGCAGGTTTCACTCTGCTATCTTGACTCTGACCTCCACAAATCCATCCTAGTCATAGTGTGTAATCTCATCTTTCTGTTCTGGTAACTTCATTGCTGAAATTTTGTAGAAGTTTTTTGGCATTAAAGCTTATAAGGGATACGAGGCTGGAGTTAACTTCCTCTACTCTCTCCCTGTGTCCCGTTCAGTGGTTGTGACCACATTTTCTTGACAGAAGGTATTTCATAGTATCTATTATTGTCATTGTAAGCAGTTTAGGAAACACTCAGATTAATAATTTTTCTGGAAATTATTAGTCAACTCTCTTGTAACTTTATCGTGTTCTGAGGTTTGTATCACCGGAAGTTGTCTGTGAGGTAGTCTAGTAGACAGGAGCTCTGGACATGGAGTCAGAAAGAAGGGACTTAAAATGCACTCAGACACTTAGTAGCTATGTGAATCTGGACCAATTTTTGTCTCAATTTCCTCATCTTGAAAATGAGGATTATGGCTCTTAACTCCCAGGGATGTTTTGAGGATAAAATGAGATATTTTAAAGATTTAAAGTGTTTTAAGAGGAAAGCAGAAAATAGGGCGGGGGGTGGAACTCTATAGACAGTTTCTCAGGTAAAGGTCTCATAGCTCAAATATGTAGAGAAGTGAGTCAGATTTATAAGGATATGAGTCATGTCCCCATTGATATGTGGTTGATGGATATGAACAAGCAGTTTTGGAAGAAGAAATCAAAGCTGTATATAATCACATGAAAACATGCTCTAAATCATTATTGCTTAGAGAAATGAAAAGTGGAACTTCGGTGAAGTACTATCTCCCACCTATCAGAGTGGCTACAATAAAAGAAGGGGAAAATGGCAAATGTTGGAGGGCATAGCCACAACTGGAACACTAATACACTGTTGGTGGAACTGTGAACTGAGCTAACCATTTTGTGGAGAAATCTGGAATTATGCCCAATTTTGACACAGCAATGCCGCTATAAGGTCTGTTTCCCAAAGTGCACAGGGAATTAGGGAAAGGAACCTAGGTATTCTAAAATATCTATACCACCTCCCTTTGTGGTGGCAAAGAAGTGAAAACTGAGGGGATGCCCAGCAATTGGGAATGGCTGAATAAGCCATAGATGTATATGATTGTGATGGAACGCTGCTGAGCTGTAGACTAGCAGAGTGATTTCAGAAGAACATGAAAAGACTTGCGTGAAATAATGCCCGGTGAAACGCGCAGAACAAGGAGTCCATTGTCTACAAAAACAGCACTGTAATTTGAAGAGCAACTGTGAACCACTGAGCTATTCTGAGTGACAAGAATATCCAAATCAACTACAAAGGACCTGTGAAGGAAGATGCTGTCTACTTCCCGAGAAAGACCTGATATATGCAAGTATGAATTGGATAATTACACACACACACACACACACACACACACACACACACACACACACACGTGTGATGTGTGTTTAATGTCTGCCTTTGCTAACGCAGGATTGGAAAGGAGGCAGACAACTCAGCACACACAAGGCAATCCAAACTTTTTTTTAAGAAGAGGGTTTATGAAATGATATTGCTCTCCCTCCTGCACCATTACAATAGCCTGTTAGAGGATCTGCCTGCCTCAAGTCTTTCACCTCCACACTCAGCTGTCAAAGTGATCTTCCCAAAGTTCAGATCCTACCGTGTTCACCAACCACCCCCCCCACTCTAAGATGTCCAGGAAGAAAAACAAAGCTGTAACCGTTCCTAGGCCATCCCCACCCTCCCCAACACTTCCAGTCTTCTCACACCCTCTTCCCACATACTTTTGGATCCAATGACCCTGGCCTCCCGGCTGTTTCACACACAAGACCCTCCATCTCTCATCCGTGGACAATCACTCTGGCTAGATCTCATTCCAGGAATACTCTCCCTCCTCTGCTAACCTCCCTGTCTTCCTTTAAGCCCCATGTCAAATCTTGCCCATTTTTTCCAGGAAGCCTGCTGAAATTTCCCTTAGTTCCTGTGCCTTCTCTCTGTTAATTCTTTCCTATTTATCCTGCCTATGCCCAGTATGGACATGGCTGTTTGCTTTTTGTCTCTCCCATTAGTGGACGAGCTCCCTGAGGACAGGGGCTGTCTTTTGCCTCTTATTCCCAGCGCTGCTGAACCCAGTGCCTCATACATAGTAGGTATAGAAAAAATGCTTAGTGTCTGACTGACTGATTGACAGTTTTCTTGCACATGTAGTTACTATGGACAGTCATAGTATGACTTCTCCTGCTATTGACCTCACAAGGTAGAGGGAAAGGGAGGAGAACAAACATTTCTTCTAAACCTCCTGAGTGCTGAGTATTAGGATCACAGTGCCTTTGACAAATAGTTTCTTATTTGGGCCTCACTACAACTCTTTGACATAGGTGGCACTTTCATCCCAACTTTTTTGTCTTGGTTCAGTCGTTGCAGTCATGTCCAATTCTTTGTGACCCCATTTGGGTTTTCCCTGTCAAAATTACTGACATTTCCTCCTCCAATTCAATTGGCAGATGAGGAAACCGAGGCAAACAGAATTAAATGCCTTGCTCCAGGTCACCCAGCTGGTCAATGTCTGAGGCCCGTTTGGAACGCAGGTCTTCCTGACTCCAGGCCCAGCACTCTATCTATTGCACCACCTCCACTGAGCTGTCCCAAGAAGCATGCTAGACTGCGCTCCGTCTCCCGATCTGTAATGAGCTGAGGCATGCAGAAGAGGGAGCCCCGAAGGTGTGTGTGTGTGTGTGTGTGCATGTGTGTATGCGGAGCGGGGGAAGCACCTGTGGTTTTGCTCTTGCTCTATCTGATAAGTCAATATCCCTTTTTAAAAAGTCATTGGTGTTAAGTGAATAAATGGAACTCAAGGGTTAGTTATCGCAACTTCACTTGCTGTTGGGGGTAGGGAGGGGCGGGGGCTTCAGAAGACCTAGTAGAGAAGACACATCCTAAAAGCCTTTAGCGTACGCAGATGGAGCCTGCCTGGACTGGGGAGAATGGCCCCTCTTATACTTGCTACACCTGATTTGGGCAGTTATAGTATTATGGATCAGCCAAATCTTTCTAGTTCCTCTGAAGTTACCAGCTGAAGACACCTTTCCGTTGATTTAGAAGGAATTTTCTTTGTTATCACTGTCATGTAACAGAAGGTATTTGAGTTAACCACAGTTTTTATCTTGTAGAGACTAGGTGAGTAGAAATGGAAAAGATGAAATTTCGGGAAATGGAGATAAGCTTTGTAACTGGTACCCACTCTCCCCGAGAAGGGGAGGATAGAGAAGAGAGAAGGAAGCGTCACCATCACCTTCTAGGCCAACAGTGTAATGGACTTTCTATTGTTTTGCTTTGTTTTGTTTTTTTGTCTCAGCTTCTGATTGTGGCAGTGTTGCCAGCAGCAAGAGCACTTGGGAACTCACTCCTCCCATTCCTTTCTCAGTTACCATGGAGAAATCATGTCCTACTCCGAGCATATTACTCACTTCTCACTTCTCATGAGATTTCTCCCTCTGCCTCTCTTTAGGATGGGGGAGAAGAGACTTGTCATTTCCTGGGGCAATCATGGCCCCCCAGTGGTCCCCAGAGCAGAAAACACTAATAATTTCTGTCCCATGCCATCGGCCCCTATCACAGATACATTCCAACTTCTTGGGTGAAATGGAGGCTTCATTAACGAAAGAGGGGGGAATCAAGCTGGTCTGGGGGACGAATGCGAAAAGCAAGGGATGATTGACACCAAGAGGGATACATGCCAATTGTCAGGCAAGTGCTTGGGAAATGGCCTTGGCCTGCTCTCTCAAGCAAGTATTGAAAGGCCTTATAGAGACACTCCTCTGTTTCCCCCTTGGGATTTCACAGGTTGACTTTCATATGTCTAGGGGGCATCCAGTTTGAAACGCCCACTAGAGAGTTGGAGATTCCAAACGGGGAGTCAGGAGAGAGGTTCGACATGTAGAGTGGAGAATCATCACCATAGGGATGATCATTGAATCCATGGACATCACCATGCAAAATAAAATAGAGAGAGAAGAGGAAGTGGGCTCAGAATGGCTCTCTTGGGGTCCCTGGTGATGAGCGGGTATGTAGTGGGCTGGAGCCAGAGAAGGAGATGCCAGATAGTTGCAAGGAGAACCTGGAGAGAGCAGTGTCATGAAAGCCTAGGGAAAAGAGAACATCAGAGGAAACAGGGTGCTCGTCAGTAGTAAAGACTGCAGAGAGGTCAAGGAGAGTGAAGATTGAGAAAAGTCCACTGGATAAGCAAGTCAGAGGTCAAGAGTGACTCTGGAAGGAGCAATGGTTAACCTAGTAGTGAAATTTCCAGTTAAG
Organism: Potorous gilbertii; assembly: GCA_028658325.1. Classification (NCBI taxonomy): domain Eukaryota; kingdom Metazoa; phylum Chordata; class Mammalia; order Diprotodontia; family Potoroidae; genus Potorous; species Potorous gilbertii. The sequence goes on from CM053775.1 coordinate 47,120,262, forward strand.
AAACGATGAGGTCAAATGCCAGATGGAAGAGAAGTGGGAAAAGAAAAAAAGTGGGAGGGAGAAGTGGAAACTCCCATTGTTGGAAAACAGACTCCAGGGAAAGAGTTCTTGAGCGAAAAGAAGCAACCAAAAAAATGATCCTAACGGGGAAAATGGAACACTTTGATTATTCATTATTCATTGATACTATTCATTAAAATTGAAAACCTTTTGCAGACTCAAAATAAATCAAACAAAAGGGGGAGGGAAATCTACAATTAGAAAAAAGATACTTTATAGCAGCTTTTTTCTTTTTTCTGAGGTGGCAAAGGTTTGAAAATTAATCAGGGAAAAGACTGAACAAATGATGGCTCATGAATGTACTGGAGTACTTGCTGCTATGCTAAAGCACTTTGCCTGCTTATCCTATCACCTATCATGCCTTGCCCAAGTACCATCCTTGGGCACTGCCATTATCCACTCACTTTGTTCTCAGTCACATGGTGCTGAAGAGAGCTAGGGAAAAATCACAAAAATATGTCAGTAGGTCGACTTCAAGTTTGTGTTACATAATCTCAATGGAGCCCTGACAAAAGCGAGGCAGACTTTTATTTTACACCTTCCTAACCGATTCACTATCCCATTCACCACAACGGCTATTACAAGCACTTTCCTCCTTCACTGCGCGGTTCATATTACCCTTTCTGCTACCCTCTCAGCTGAGGAGCATGTCTAATAGTTCCCAGAAAAAGACTGGGGTCATTCAGCAAGAGCTCTTTCTTCTCTTCACCTCCTCTCACATCATCCAGACATCTTCTCCCAGGATTTTTTCCCTCTTCTAATAGAAACACATCTCCAACAGGTTTATTTTTAAAAGAGGAGCTGGATTTTTTTTTCTGGAGGGGGAGGAGAGAAGGGGTAGGGTATGGAAGAGAAAAGAATTGCCAAGGTAAGCTGCATTTTGCTAATTGTTTTTATAACCACCGCCAACCAGTACATAGGCTGCCTTGCGTAGCAAGAACACAATGAGGGCTTAAAGCTGGAGGTGTTCCCATGGCAATGCTGAAGATGGTTCAGTCTCTGGTATTTGGAATTTAGGCTGCAGTCCTTGCAACATGAATGGCTTACAGGGCAGGTGGCACAGGCCGTGCTCCAACCACACCTGAACACAACCTGGTCCAGGTAGAAGTAGATGACGTGGTTCATCCCACGCACCGAGGAGCCGCCAAAGAACCTCCCCAAGATGCAGTCCAAGTGGGATTGTGCTTCTTGTCAATCTCCCTCTTGATAGGCTCTGCTATGTCCTTCTCTGCGGTATAGGTCTCCAGGGCTTGAGTAGCACGTGTCACACGGGCTTGCTCCATTCCTGGCTCACAGGAAGGGGTGGACCTTCTCCTTGTCACAGATAAACTCACTCCCATTGCCCCGACGTATCCCATCCCATATTCACCAGCAGATTTGCCCCCTGAAGACTCCACTCTCTCTTTGAGATCTTGGATCTCTCTCTGTCTCCTAGTGCCGTTCATGCTTCCTACAAGTGTGTACATTTCTCCACTATTCTCAAAAAACAAACGAGCCCAAAATACAAACCAAACAAAAACCTCTCACCTGATCATCTTATGTCGCCTCCTCCATCCTGTAGATAAAAGCCTGGAGAAAGTTGCTTACAACAGATGCCTTCACTTCCTCTCCTTTCCCTCTAAACTCCTGCAGTTTAGAGACATCCATCAATCCTCCTCCTCCTCCTCCTCCACCTCATCATCATCATCATCATCATCATCATCATTCACTCAAATCTGCTCTCTCCAAAGGCACACCTGATGATTACCTGGAGAATATAATGGCGTTCTCCCAATCCTCACCCCTTTTGACCTCTCTGCAGCCTTCAACCTCCTAGTTCCATTTCTACCCCACTGCCTAACCACTAGCCCTTTTCTCCTGTGTACACTCTCCCTGATGAGTTCTTAATGACACGACTCTCTCCTGGCTCTTCTCCTAATTTTTGCGACCACTCCTCAGGCTTCTTTGTTTGCTATTTCTCCAGGTCATCCCCAATAACAAGGGGATGTACCTCAGGGATCTCTCTCTTGGCATCTCCTGTCCTCTAAATGATCTCACTTGCTGATCCTTATCAACTCTCACGATTCCGATATCATCTCTGTGTAGATGACCCCCACATCTTTTTATCCAAGCCCTAAGCTCTCTCTTAACCTCCAGTCTGACCCTGCCAGTGGCCCATTGGACCTGCTGAATTGAACGTCCCGTAGATAACTCAATTTCAGCATGTCCAACGTTGAACCCATTTTGGCCCCCCTTAACCCCACTCCACCCCTTTCTTCTGAACTTCCCTGTTTCTCTCAAGGATGTCACCTTCCTCCATCCTTGATTCCTCACTCACACTTACCTCGTGCATCCAATCTGTTGCCACATTTCATCTCTTGTGCCTTCAGAACTTCTCTCATCCTTCTCCAAATCCTCACAGGCACCACCCTGGTCTGAGCCCTCATCATCTCACATATGGATGATTGCAACAGATTTTGGCCCCAGGCCACTCAGGTCCACTCAGCTGCCAACATGAAATGTATGAAATGTAGCTCTGACCATGCCACCCCCTCCTCCATATACTGCAATGGCCCCCTGTTGCCCCCAGGATCAAATAGAAAGGACCTATTTGACATTGAAAGATCTCTCTATGCTGCTCCCTTTGCCCCATAACATATTTGCTCAGGTCGTCCCTCCTCAAGCCAGACCCCAGTTACACTACTTTTCCAGTCCTTTGACAGTTGACACCCCTTAAGATCAAGCCACGCCAGTCTTCCTGATGCTCCTCAAACAGTGCCCATCAACCCCACCCCACCCCCATCTCTGAACTCTTTTGTGCCTATAATGCTTTCCCTCCCCTCTGGCTCCTCACCTGCGTGAACTAACCCCATAAGTACACAGACTGCAGACACAAAGGGTTGAGAGAGCAGAAACCTAGAGAAACATGCAGTCACCTATAGGAAATCACCAACTGGTGCTCCATCAGCCCCAAATAGTATAATGAGGAGCTGGAGTAACTGCCCCCACTCTGCCAGCCCACAGGAGTCTGACGATGGTCAGCGTGGTCCAGTTGGGTGGCAGAAAGGGTACTGGGCTCCCACTGGACCTCATCAAGTGTGTGTAACCTATTTCAAGAGCACAGGGTGTTTTTGCTGCGAAACATCACACTTCTGAGCCCTGGACAAAATGGCTCAGGAGAAGTGGGAGTGCTACAAGCAAAACCACCGATGAAGACAGTGGTCAGTTGGCCTTGGGAAGCAATTGGTTGGCATGCTAGTGATTTGCATGCAGGCCCAAGTTTGGATTCTGCCTCGGACACTAGCAGCTGTGTGACCCTGGGCAAGTCAATTCACCTGCTTCAGTTTCCTCATCTGTAAAAATGGAGAAAATGATAGCACCTCACCTACCTCAGAAGATTGTAGGAAGAACTAAATTAGCTCACACAGGTGAGGTTCTCTGCACACCTCAAAGTGTTATCCAATAGTACAATTCCTTGGCATCATTATTATCCTCTTCTGTAAATGCATATACTGACCAGGGGCTTCCTTCCCCTAAGTCACACATACAAAAAGTCCCTCTTTCTGAGCAGAGATCCTTTTTGTTTTTGTTAGTACAATAAACAATCCTGTCTTCACCAAGTGGAGAAACCCTATTACTTGCCAAAGTCCAACTTCCCAGTCCTTTGTTTCTGTAACTGTGACTTGTGACTGGAGAGAAAGTTGTCCCTCAGAATGTAACTTTTATCAGTAACTAATCCGAAGGGAAACTGTGAGACTTCATGGGTAGGCAACACATCGTTACTTCTTTGGCTTTCTCCAACAGCCTCCATTGTTATTCTGCATTGATGGATAAGCTAGGGAGCAAGGATGCTGTTGCAAGCTTTCTATCTTGATGTTCTGGAGAACATCAAGAAACAATTTCTCTAGAATGTGTCTGCTGACCAGAATGGTAAAAGCAAGCAAACAAACAAAAAACAACCCCTCATCTGCCAGAAGGGGCAGAGGAGCATCTCTTTCCTTGTTTTGCAAGGTTGGGATTTGGGAGGGAGGGAAAGGGAGAGTGACAGAGACAGAGAGAGACAGAGATAAAGTGACAGAGAGAGAGAGAGAGAGAGAGAGAGAGAGAGAGGGAGAGAGAGAACAGACCTTGTATTAATGATTTGGAGCAATGTTTCATGCGGTTGTTTGACAGCTTGGATTCCTTCCCTTGAGAACCAGCAGCCTGATCACACCTATCGTGTAATGGTTCTTGATCTTAGACATTTGTACTAATTCCCTATTCACCTTGGATACAGATACTGTGTTCATTGCTGACTGTGACCCCTTTAGTTTTAACTATCCCACTTAGTTGGGCAAAACCTTCTCAATTTGCATATTCAAAACAGTCCATTTGCTAGGTGGTGCTGTGTGAGACCTGGAGTAATGAAGACATTAGTTTGAATGCTGCCTCAGGTGGCTCAAAATTCTCAGGAGCCCTTACCTCTCTCTCAGCTTCATTTTGCTCCCTTGTAAAGTGGGCATATTAATAGCAATTATTTGGTGGGGTTGTTGTGTTATATTTGTCCTTCGTTTTCGAAGAGAACCACGATATCAGAGAAATGATGCCATGGCTAGCACTTGACTGTGTTTTGAGTGAGGGAGGGCTGTGCAAGGTCACCAGCCTCCCTTTCTCCTCCTGAGCCATCTGGATTCAGGGACAAGATAATCATCAGGATGACTGTAGACGGCCTAGGATGTAATGAGAGACTTTGGCCTTTAGGCTTAAGGCCTTTTCAGATACTCACTTAAAGTGAGGTGATGCCCATTCAGTGAATAGGCCTCTTTAAAAGTGGGCAGCAGGATGGCCCCTTTAATAGAAAAGAAAAAAAGGTAGGTAAATCACAGTGGGAGTGGCAGGACCATGTGGGATAGCATTCCAATTCTTAGAGAAGAAGTTCAGGGAGTCACTGGGAGAAATAGAAAGCAAAACTGTACTAGTGGGAAACCTCGACCACACTCTCTCAGAACCAGATAAACCTAACCACAAAGTAAACAAGAAAGAAGCTGAGGAGGTGAATTAGACCTTAGAAAAGTTAGCTATGATAGACCTCTATAGAAAACTGAATGGGGATAGAAAGGAATAACCTTATCCTCAGTGGTACATGGCACTATGCAAAAACTGACCACGCACTAAGGTATGAAAACCCCCAAATCCAATGCATTAAGGCAGAAATATTAAATGTATCTTTTTCAGAACATGATGTAACAAAAATCATATGTAATAAAGGGCCATGGAAAGATAGGCTAAAACTGAATTGGAAACTAAATGATCTATCCTAAAGTATAACAACCAGTCAGAGAAACAATCAATCATCCAAGAGAATGACAACAACATCCAATGAAAAGCTGTGTGGAAAGCAATTTGTAAAGTTTAAAGCGCCATATGAACATGAATTACACTCAATCGATATTTATGAAGTGCCTACTGCGTGCCAAGCACTGTGTTAAGTGAGGGGGATACAGAAAGAGGCATCACCCTGTGCCTGCCCTGAAGGAATTTACACTCTAGTGGGGGAGACACCGTGCAAACAAAGACAAAGCGAGCCACGTCCAAGATAAAAAGGCAGCAAGGAATAGAGGGAAGGCCATGGAACATAAGAGAGATCGGAAAAGCCTTCATGTGGATTTTACTTGGGACTTAAAGGAAGCCAGGGAGGTCAGCAGTTAGAGTGGAGGAGAAAGAGCATTCCAGGTCTGGGGACAGCCAGAGAGAAGACCCAGGGCCAAGAGATGGAGGGCCTTGTTCTCAGAACATCCAGGAAGCCAGTGTCTCTGCATGAAAGGGAGAGGTGGGGGAGCCCAAGGAAAGTAAGGTGTAAGAAGACTGGAATGGTGGGAAGGGGACATGTTATGAAGGGCTTTGAATACCCAACAGAGGAATTTGTATTTGATCCTGGGGGCCTGAAGTTCATTGAGTAGGGTCCGGACAGGGTCAGACCTGCAATTTTGGACAATCGTTTCAAGGCCTGACTGGACGACGGACTGGGAGGATGATAGAGCACTCTCCATTAATAGGGAAGGATGAGGGGGCAAAGAGTTTAGGAGGAGAGGTAATGAGTTCCCACTTGGGATATGTTGAGTTTAAGATGCCTACTGGACATCCAGCTCAAGATGTCTGAAAGGCATTTGGAGATGGGAGACTGGAGGTCAGCCGAGAGAAGGCTAGGCATGCGTGAGAACTGTCAACATAGAGATGATTATTCAATCTATGGGAACTGATGAGATCCCCAAGTGCAGTAAGAAAAAAGAAAGAAAAGAGAAGGGGGCCCAGGACAGAGCCCTGGGGGACAATTACAGTTAGAGGGTGTGATCTGTATGAAGATCCAGAAAAGGAGACAGAAAAGGAATAGTCCTAGAGGGAAGAGGAGAACCGAGAGAGAAAGGGCTGTCATGAAAACCCAGAGAGAAGGGAGTCAAGGAGTAGTGCTCAGAAGTGTCAAAGGCTGCAGAGAGAACAGGGCGACGGAGAACTGATAAGAAAAGATCATTGGCTTTGGCAACTAAGACATCATTGGATAGAACGGTTTTAGTGGGATGATAAGGTCAGAAGCTGAACAGAAATGGGTCAAGTAGAGAGAGGAAGTGAAGGCCCCTACTGTAGCTAGCCTTTTCAGGGAGTTTAGCCACAAAGGGCAGAAGGGACATAAAATGATAGTTGGCTTTGATGGATGTGGGGGGTTTTGGTTCGGGGTTTTGTCTTCTTTCGTTTTGAGAATGGGGAAGACATGAGCATGTTTGTAAGCAGTGGAGAAGAAGCCAGCAGACAGGAAGAGACTGAAAAGAAGTGGTAGAGTAGGGACGACAGAGAAGGCAGTCTGTTGGAAGACCTGGGATAGAATGGAATCATTTTTGGACGTAGAGGAGTTAGCCTTGGTAAGGAGTAAGGCCACCTCATCACAGGGGACAATAGGACCATTGGAGCTCTGGGATCTACTGAGGCTTGAGGAGGCAGCCTGGGACCTTTGAAGAACAAACTGAGGAGAAGGGGGCAGTCCTAGAAAATTTGTTGCTGGAGGGGACTTTAGTTTCACAAAGATAGACCAACAGAACACGAGCACTGCAGTGTCCTGCCAAGCTGAAAAGGCTTCAAATACAGGACTGTAGGGCAACTAACCTTGCACTGTCCATCTATCTGAGTACATAAGTCTATGTGCTTTTGTTGCTGTCGTCAGGCATTTTCAGTTGTTTCTGACTCTCCATGACCCCATTTGGCGTTTTCTTGGCAAAGATACTGGAATAGGTTGCCATTTCCTTCTCCAGCTCATTTTACAGATAAGGAAACCGAGGCCACCAGGATTAAATGACTTGCCAAGGGTCACACAGCTGGTGAGTATCTGAGGTCAGATTAGAACTCAGGAAGATGAATGTACCTGACTCCAGGTCCAGCCCTGTGTCCACTCCACCACCTAGCTGCCCCATGGAAAAATACATATATTCATACACATACACATACACAAGCACATACACACTCATGCATGTATGTATCCGTACCTCTATCTATGGGTCTTGGTTCTGAGGATGAGCCTGGCTGTATCCCGGGAGGCTCATCAGCTGGCTGAATGTGAAGTGATGAACTGGGACAGCAAGAGGATGGGTTTTTCACAGGCCAACTGCTGAGTATTGGGGGTGGGGGGAGTGGTGAGGTTTGTACTGATGAAGGAAGTGCCCATGTTGACAAAGACATGGATCCTTGAAGTGTTGATACCAGAAAGAGGATGTTATTCAGAAGCTAATTCTTTATCAGAATGAGAATGGCCTTCTGCTTGCCATGCACCCAAAGTGCAATAAAAGGGCTCTACATTGGAGGGTCCCTTTACCTAGCCGTCTGTCCACTAAGTCACATGTCAGTGACATCCTAAGCTCTAATGAAATGGGCCCCCCATCCCATTCTTCCACATGACGCAATTCAGTGTTTTGCTTTTTTTCATTAACAAACATTTATGCTGCCCCACCCCCACCATCACTGAAAAATATGGAACACTTCACATATTTGAGTGGCGTCCTTGCTCTGGGGTCATGCTAATCTGCTCCAGATTGTTTTAATTTTAGTGTGAGTGCTCCTCAATGTTTTACTAATGGATTAGAGAAAGAATCACTCCAGGAAACCCAAAGTAGGGCAGTGTGTGTGTGTGTGTGTGTGTGTGTGTGTGTGTGTGTGTGTGTGATTCCATTGAAACTGGGTACGGAAATAATGCCAACTGTGATTACTCTGGTCAACCCAATGACCAGTCAGGATTCCAGAGAGCCAATGATGGCTCTCAATGAAACAAGCTGCCTACCTCCTGCCTGAGAGGTGACAGACTCATGGAGCATTTGGACACGGCTACGGTGAGGATGTGTTTTGCTAGACTACAACTATTTCATACAAGGGAATTTCTTTTTCTTTTTCTTTTTTTCCTTCTTCAATGGTGGGGGTACTTGGAAGGGAGAGAAAAATGATTTTTGGTCTGAAAAAAATAGAATGCAATAAAAAAAGTAAAAGAGAGCAACAAGAAGAAATGAGCAGTCTCTGGAAGAAAAATAGTTAATTTCTAGTAAAAGATTATTGACCATTTGTTTTCACCTGCAGAGAAAAATTCTAGGGAAAGCAAGTGTCAGAAGTCCTTAAGAGGTAAAATCGAATTCCTAGTTTCACCATGACAAAACTCTTTTTTCCCTTTAGTCACCATTATAACGCATAGCCTATGGCAATTCCTGCCTTTCAAATCTGGAATTAACAAGAGCTTTTTTCACTATCTGCTCCTTCCACCATCATCCTATAGTTGGACAAACAAATGTGCCAGGGCTGAGGAAGGCTAATCTTTGAGGAGCAAGCAACAATTCATGCTCTGCGCAAGTTACACACTTTGGACTTTTCATTTCTTTTCCCGGACAAGGAAGACAATCAATCAATATTTGTGGGAAACAAGGAAGTTGTGTTTCCACAGTCATGACCCAGGATGGTCAGGTAAAGGTCAAAAATTACACAGGCTCCATGAGCTGTTTGAGGGAAAGCCTATCAGAGAGAACATAAAGTCACCTGGCCAGGTTCTCGGGAGATCCTAAGTTCGGAAAACAGTATAAGAAGCTTCTACTTTTCTGAACGTGTTGTAGTTGTCCTATAACCTTCCTGGGGAGGCTACCCGTCCAATCAGGGGAACGGATGTAAAGATTAATAAAAGCTTTCCTGATTTCACAACAGGTGTTTTTCTGTGTTTAAGGCGAGCATGTTTCTCACAGCTGGGGGCTTGTCAGATGGACTCTTTTCTCACAATATTTGTTAAATGTCTACACAGCTAAATGCTGAGGGGTTGCGGGGTTGAGAGGGTGGTGTGGGAAAGCCAAAAAAGACAGAGCCTGTTCTCAGGGAGATCACAGTCTAATAGAAGAGACAACAGGCAAACAAATATATACAAAGCAAGCACATCCAGGATAAATAGGAAATAATAGAGGGAAGGCACTGGAAGTAAGAGGGATTGGGGAAGACTTCCTGTAGAAGATGGGATTTTACTTGTGTTTGTCCTTTGTTTTTGAAGAGGACCTTGTCATCAGGGAAACTTACAATTGACTGATTTGAGTGAGGGAGGGCTGTGCAAGGTCATCAGTCTCACTTTCTCACCCAGAGCCATCTGGATCCAGTGACCAGGACTGGAGATGGCCCAGGGCACAAGTGGAGCCCCTGGCCCTTTTAGGCTAAGGACTTTTCAGGTATTCCCTTAAAGTGAGGTCATGCCCATTCAGTAAATAGAACTCTTCAAGAAGTGAGTCAAGGGATGGCGCCTTTAACTAGAAAAAAAGAAAAAAAAAACTTCCAGCTGGGAGGGGAAGACCCTCAGGGTTGCTGTTCCAAAGAGAAACAGTTACCACTGGCATTCCCTCTAAGCCAGAAGGGCCCGAAACACAAGCCATTAATTGCAACTTGTCCTCCAAAGGAAGGTAAATTGTGGTGGCCACAAGCTGCCCAGTTAACTTGCAGTTTACAGGCTGGATTTCTTTCTTCATTCCTTCCTTCCTTCCTACCTTCCTACTTTCCTTCCTTACTTTATTTCATTCTTTATTGCTTCCTTTTTTCCATTCTTCCTTCCTTCTTTCCTTCCTTTCATTTTTTCTTCCTTCCTTCCATTTTTTCTTTCATCATGAAACATTAAACCATTAAACTCTTCACTCTGAAGCTCATAGATAGGAGTTTAGTTGTGACATAAAGGAAACCAGGAAGGCCAGTAGTCAGAGTGGAAGAGAGACAGTCTGTCCATTCCAGGCCTGGGGTCAGTCAGAGAAGATGCCTCGGGCTGAGAGAAGGAATGTCTTTTTCATAGAGCAGCCAGGAGGACAGGGTCACCGGATTGAAGAATATCTGTTGTGGAGTAAGGTGGTATTCTTACTGTGAAGGTAGGACAGGATGGGGCTAGGTTGTAAACGGCTTTGAAAGACAAAACATTTTGCTTTTGCTCCTAGGAGTGATAGGGGCCACTGGAGTTCATTCAGTTTGGGGTTTGTGTGTGTGACAGGGATCAGACCTGTCCTTTAGCAAAATCATTCTGACAGCTGAGAGACTGGAGAGGTAAGATATTTAAGCCACACAGCCCCTCCAGCAGGCTGTTGCAGTAATCAAGGCATGAGGTGATGAGGGCCTGCACCAGGATGTCAGAGGACAGAAGCCGGCATGTTAGGAGAGACGTTGCAGAGCTGAGATCGGCAAGAGCTTGGATAGGGCCAGTGAGGCACTGTAAGGAGTCAGGTATGATTCCTAGATTGCGAGCCTGAGGGACTGGTAGGATGGTACTGCCCTCTACAGTAACTGGCAAGACAGAACTTGCACACTTTTTTCTTTCAATGCCTCTTTCAAATTCCAATTGATTTAAACAGATTTCAATGAAATTTCAGCCTCAACCATCTGTGGTCCTACCTGCATACAAATACTCCCAGAGGGCAATTACATCCAGTTTGTACAACTGCTCTTTCATCATTTCAAATAGTACCCTTTGTATGTTTCCTGTAATGTATGTTTGAAATGTCCCCAGCATGAATTTAAGGTTAAAGTCATTAAATGGATCAGAGTCACCTTGGGAAAAACCATTCTGGGTGATGTGAAATGCCAGGTTATCATATGGATCATAGAACAAGAAAGCAAAGGTTTTATTCCAAAAACACGTAGTAAAAAAATCTAGTGTCTTCGATATCTGATTCAAGTGCAAATCACAAACTTAATCTTCATCAGTGGGTTTTGCTATGAACTTAACTTTCTATACTCTAACTTTTAATGGCTAAGAATGGAAAGGTAAAAGCACGCCTTGAAGGCACTTTATCTAACAGTTTTGTGGTCATTGAAAAGTGTCTACTAACCCACAGATTTTCCATTAAATCTATTTCCTATTTCTCTGCTACCCCAAGATTCTCTTCCTTTTCTCCCAATGAGGACAAAATTGTCCTCTGGGGCAAGACCACAGATGGGTGAGGCTGAAATTTCATTGAAATCTGTTTAAATCAATTGGAATTTGAAAGAGGCATTGAAAGAAAAAAGTGTGCAAGTTCTGTCTTGCCAGTTACTGTAGAGGGCAGTACCATCCTACCAATCCCTCAGGCTCGCAATCTAGGAATCATACCTGACTCCTTACAGTGCCTCACTGGCCCTATCCAAGCTCTTGCCGATCTCAGCTCTGCAACGTCTCTCCTAACATGCCGGCTTCTGTCCTCTGACATCCTGGTGCAGGCCCTCATCACCTCATGCCTTGATTACTGCAACAGCCTGCTGGAGGGGCTGTGTGGCTTAAATATCTTACCTCTCCAGTCTCTCAGCTGTCAGAATGATTTTGCTAAAGGACAGGTCTGATCCCTGTCACACACACAAACCCCAAACTGAATGAACTCCAGTGGCCCCTATCACTCCTAGGAGCAAAAGCAAAATGTTTTGTCTTTCAAAGCCGTTTACAACCTAGCCCCATCCTGTCCTACCTTCACAGTAAGAATACCACCTTACTCCACAACAGATATTCTTCAATCCGGTGACCCTGTCCTCCTGGCTGCTCTATGAAAAAGACATTCCTTCTCTCAGCCCGAGGCATCTTCTCTGACTGACCCCAGGCCTGGAATGGACAGACTGTCTCTCTTCCACTCTGACTACTGGCCTTCCTGGTTTCCTTTATGTCACAACTAAACTCCTATCTATGAGCTTCAGAGTGAAGAGTTTAATGGTTTAATGTTTCATGATGAAAGAAAAAATGGAAGGAAGGAAGAAAAAATGAAAGGAAGGAAAGAAGGAAGGAAGAATGGAAAAAAGGAAGCAATAAAGAATGAAATAAAGTAAGGAAGGAAAGTAGGAAGGTAGGAAGGAAGGAAGGAATGAAGAAAGAAATCCAGCCTGTAAACTGCAAGTTAACTGGGCAGCTTGTGGCCACCACAATTTACCTTCCTTTGGAGGACAAGTTGCAATTAATGGCTTGTGTTTCGGGCCCTTCTGGCTTAGAGGGAATGCCAGTGGTAACTGTTTCTCTTTGGAACAGCAACCCTGAGGGTCTTCCCCTCCCAGCTGGAAGTTTTTTTTTTCTTTTTTTCTAGTTAAAGGCGCCATCCCTTGACTCACTTCTTGAAGAGTTCTATTTACTGAATGGGCATGACCTCACTTTAAGGGAATACCTGAAAAGTCCTTAGCCTAAAAGGGCCAGGGGCTCCACTTGTGCCCTGGGCCATCTCCAGTCCTGGTCACTGGATCCAGATGGCTCTGGGTGAGAAAGTGAGACTGATGACCTTGCACAGCCCTCCCTCACTCAAATCAGTCAATTGTAAGTTTCCCTGATGACAAGGTCCTCTTCAAAAACAAAGGACAAACACAAGTAAAATCCCATCTTCTACAGGAAGTCTTCCCCAATCCCTCTTACTTCCAGTGCCTTCCCTCTATTATTTCCTATTTATCCTGGATGTGCTTGCTTTGTATATATTTGTTTGCCTGTTGTCTCTTCTATTAGACTGTGATCTCCCTGAGAACAGGCTCTGTCTTTTTTGGCTTTCCCACACCACCCTCTCAACCCCGCAACCCCTCAGCATTTAGCTGTGTAGACATTTAACAAATATTGTGAGAAAAGAGTCCATCTGACAAGCCCCCAGCTGTGAGAAACATGCTCGCCTTAAACACAGAAAAACACCTGTTGTGAAATCAGGAAAGCTTTTATTAATCTTTACATCCGTTCCCCTGATTGGACGGGTAGCCTCCCCAGGAAGGTTATAGGACAACTACAACACGTTCAGAAAAGTAGAAGCTTCTTATACTGTTTTCCGAACTTAGGATCTCCCGAGAACCTGGCCAGGTGACTTTATGTTCTCTCTGATAGGCTTTCCCTCAAACAGCTCATGGAGCCTGTGTAATTTTTGACCTTTACCTGACCATCCTGGGTCATGACTGTGGAAACACAACTTCCTTGTTTCCCACAAATATTGATTGATTGTCTTCCTTGTCCGGGAAAAGAAATGAAAAGTCCAAAGTGTGTAACTTGCGCAGAGCATGAATTGTTGCTTGCTCCTCAAAGATTAGCCTTCCTCAGCCCTGGCACATTTGTTTGTCCAACTATAGGATGATGGTGGAAGGAGCAGATAGTGAAAAAAGCTCTTGTTAATTCCAGATTTGAAAGGCAGGAATTGCCATAGGCTATGCGTTATAATGGTGACTAAAGGGAAAAAAGAGTTTTGTCATGGTGAAACTAGGAATTCGATTTTACCTCTTAAGGACTTCTGACACTTGCTTTCCCTAGAATTTTTCTCTGCAGGTGAAAACAAATGGTCAATAATCTTTTACTAGAAATTAACTATTTTTCTTCCAGAGACTGCTCATTTCTTCTTGTTGCTCTCTTTTACTTTTTTTATTGCATTCTATTTTTTTCAGACCAAAAATCATTTTTCTCTCCCTTCCAAGTACCCCCACCATTGAAGAAGGAAAAAAAGAAAAAGAAAAAGAAATTCCCTTGTATGAAATAGTTGTAGTCTAGCAAAACACATCCTCACCGTAGCCGTGTCCAAATGCTCCATGAGTCTGTCACCTCTCAGGCAGGAGGTAGGCAGCTTGTTTCATTGAGAGCCATCATTGGCTCTCTGGAATCCTGACTGGTCATTGGGTTGACCAGAGTAATCACAGTTGGCATTATTTCCGTACCCAGTTTCAATGGAATCACACACACACACACACACACACACACACACACACACACACACACTGCCCTACTTTGGGTTTCCTGGAGTGATTCTTTCTCTAATCCATTAGTAAAACATTGAGGAGCACTCACACTAAAATTAAAACAATCTGGAGCAGATTAGCATGACCCCAGAGCAAGGACGCCACTCAAATATGTGAAGTGTTCCATATTTTTCAGTGATGGTGGGGGTGGGGCAGCATAAATGTTTGTTAATGAAAAAAAGCAAAACACTGAATTGCGTCATGTGGAAGAATGGGATGGGGGGCCCATTTCATTAGAGCTTAGGATGTCACTGACATGTGACTTAGTGGACAGACGGCTAGGTAAAGGGACCCTCCAATGTAGAGCCCTTTTATTGCACTTTGGGTGCATGGCAAGCAGAAGGCCATTCTCATTCTGATAAAGAATTAGCTTCTGAATAACATCCTCTTTCTGGTATCAACACTTCAAGGATCCATGTCTTTGTCAACATGGGCACTTCCTTCATCAGTACAAACCTCACCACTCCCCCCACCCCCAATACTCAGCAGTTGGCCTGTGAAAAACCCATCCTCTTGCTGTCCCAGTTCATCACTTCACATTCAGCCAGCTGATGAGCCTCCCGGGATACAGCCAGGCTCATCCTCAGAACCAAGACCCATAGATAGAGGTACGGATACATACATGCATGAGTGTGTATGTGCTTGTGTATGTGTATGTGTATGAATATATGTATTTTTCCATGGGGCAGCTAGGTGGTGGAGTGGACACAGGGCTGGACCTGGAGTCAGGTACATTCATCTTCCTGAGTTCTAATCTGACCTCAGATACTCACCAGCTGTGTGACCCTTGGCAAGTCATTTAATCCTGGTGGCCTCGGTTTCCTTATCTGTAAAATGAGCTGGAGAAGGAAATGGCAACCTATTCCAGTATCTTTGCCAAGAAAACGCCAAATGGGGTCATGGAGAGTCAGAAACAACTGAAAATGCCTGACGACAGCAACAAAAGCACATAGACTTATGTACTCAGATAGATGGACAGTGCAAGGTTAGTTGCCCTACAGTCCTGTATTTGAAGCCTTTTCAGCTTGGCAGGACACTGCAGTGCTCGTGTTCTGTTGGTCTATCTTTGTGAAACTAAAGTCCCCTCCAGCAACAAATTTTCTAGGACTGCCCCCTTCTCCTCAGTTTGTTCTTCAAAGGTCCCAGGCTGCCTCCTCAAGCCTCAGTAGATCCCAGAGCTCCAATGGTCCTATTGTCCCCTGTGATGAGGTGGCCTTACTCCTTACCAAGGCTAACTCCTCTACGTCCAAAAATGATTCCATTCTATCCCAGGTCTTCCAACAGACTGCCTTCTCTGTCGTCCCTACTCTACCACTTCTTTTCAGTCTCTTCCTGTCTGCTGGCTTCTTCTCCACTGCTTACAAACATGCTCATGTCTTCCCCATTCTCAAAACGAAAGAAGACAAAACCCCGAACCAAAACCCCCCACATCCATCAAAGCCAACTATCATTTTATGTCCCTTCTGCCTTTTGTGGCTAAACTCCCTGAAAAGGCTAGCTACAGTAGGGGCCTTCACTTCCTCTCTCTACTTGACCCATTTCTGTTCAGCTTCTGACCTTATCATCCCACTAAAACCGTTCTATCCAATGATGTCTTAGTTGCCAAAGCCAATGATCTTTTCTTATCAGTTCTCCGTCGCCCTGTTCTCTCTGCAGCCTTTGACACTTCTGAGCACTACTCCTTGACTCCCTTCTCTCTGGGTTTTCATGACAGCCCTTTCTCTCTCGGTTCTCCTCTTCCCTCTAGGACTATTCCTTTTCTGTCTCCTTTTCTGGATCTTCATACAGATCACACCCTCTAACTGTAATTGTCCCCCAGGGCTCTGTCCTGGGCCCCCTTCTCTTTTCTTTCTTTTTTCTTACTGCACTTGGGGATCTCATCAGTTCCCATAGATTGAATAATCATCTCTATGTTGACAGTTCTCACGCATGCCTAGCCTTCTCTCGGCTGACCTCCAGTCTCCCATCTCCAAATGCCTTTCAGACATCTTGAGCTGGATGTCCAGTAGGCATCTTAAACTCAACATATCCCAAGTGGGAACTCATTACCTCTCCTCCTAAACTCTTTGCCCCCTCATCCTTCCCTATTAATGGAGAGTGCTCTATCATCCTCCCAGTCCGTCGTCCAGTCAGGCCTTGAAACGATTGTCCAAAATTGCAGGTCTGACCCTGTCCGGACCCTACTCAATGAACTTCAGGCCCCCAGGATCAAATACAAATTCCTCTGTTGGGTATTCAAAGCCCTTCATAACATGTCCCCTTCCCACCATTCCAGTCTTCTTACACCTTACTTTCCTTGGGCTCCCCCACCTCTCCCTTTCATGCAGAGACACTGGCTTCCTGGATGTTCTGAGAACAAGGCCCTCCATCTCTTGGCCCTGGGTCTTCTCTCTGGCTGTCCCCAGACCTGGAATGCTCTTTCTCCTCCACTCTAACTGCTGACCTCCCTGGCTTCCTTTAAGTCCCAAGTAAAATCCACATGAAGGCTTTTCCGATCTCTCTTATGTTCCATGGCCTTCCCTCTATTCCTTGCTGCCTTTTTATCTTGGACGTGGCTCGCTTTGTCTTTGTTTGCACGGTGTCTCCCCCACTAGAGTGTAAATTCCTTCAGGGCAGGCACAGGGTGATGCCTCTTTCTGTATCCCCCTCACTTAACACAGTGCTTGGCACGCAGTAGGCACTTCATAAATATCGATTGAGTGTAATTCATGTTCATATGGCGCTTTAAACTTTACAAATTGCTTTCCACACAGCTTTTCATTGGATGTTGTTGTCATTCTCTTGGATGATTGATTGTTTCTCTGACTGGTTGTTATACTTTAGGATAGATCATTTAGTTTCCAATTCAGTTTTAGCCTATCTTTCCATGGCCCTTTATTACATATGATTTTTGTTACATCATGTTCTGAAAAAGATACATTTAATATTTCTGCCTTAATGCATTGGATTTGGGGGTTTTCATACCTTAGTGCGTGGTCAGTTTTTGCATAGTGCCATGTACCACTGAGGATAAGGTTATTCCTTTCTATCCCCATTCAGTTTTCTATAGAGGTCTATCATAGCTAACTTTTCTAAGGTCTAATTCACCTCCTCAGCTTCTTTCTTGTTTACTTTGTGGTTAGGTTTATCTGGTTCTGAGAGAGTGTGGTCGAGGTTTCCCACTAGTACAGTTTTGCTTTCTATTTCTCCCAGTGACTCCCTGAACTTCTTCTCTAAGAATTGGAATGCTATCCCACATGGTCCTGCCACTCCCACTGTGATTTACCTACCTTTTTTTCTTTTCTATTAAAGGGGCCATCCTGCTGCCCACTTTTAAAGAGGCCTATTCACTGAATGGGCATCACCTCACTTTAAGTGAGTATCTGAAAAGGCCTTAAGCCTAAAGGCCAAAGTCTCTCATTACATCCTAGGCCGTCTACAGTCATCCTGATGATTATCTTGTCCCTGAATCCAGATGGCTCAGGAGGAGAAAGGGAGGCTGGTGACCTTGCACAGCCCTCCCTCACTCAAAACACAGTCAAGTGCTAGCCATGGCATCATTTCTCTGATATCATGGTTCTCTTCGAAAACGAAGGACAAATATAACACAACAACCACACCAAATAATTGCTATTAATATGCCCACTTTACAAGGGAGCAAAATGAAGCTGAGAGAGAGGTAAGGGCTCCTGAGAATTTTGAGCCACCTGAGGCAGCATTCAAACTAATGTCTTCATTACTCCAGGTCTCACACAGCACCACCTAGCAAATGGACTGTTTTGAATATGCAAATTGAGAAGGTTTTGCCCAACTAAGTGGGATAGTTAAAACTAAAGGGGTCACAGTCAGCAATGAACACAGTATCTGTATCCAAGGTGAATAGGGAATTAGTACAAATATCTAAGACCAAGAACCATTACACGATAGGTGTGATCAGGCTGCTGGTTCTCAAGGGAAGGAAACCAAGCTGTCAAACAACCGCATGAAACATTGCTCCAAATCATTAATACAAGGTCTGTTCTCTCTCTCCCTCTCTCTCTCTCTCTCTCTCTCTCTCTCTCTCTGTCACTTTATCTCTGTCTCTCTCTGTCTCTGTCACTCTCCCTTTCCCTCCCTCCCAAATCCCAACCTTGCAAAACAAGGAAAGAGATGCTCCTCTGCCCCTTCTGGCAGATGAGGGGTTGTTTTTTGTTTGTTTGCTTGCTTTTACCATTCTGGTCAGCAGACACATTCTAGAGAAATTGTTTCTTGATGTTCTCCAGAACATCAAGATAGAAAGCTTGCAACAGCATCCTTGCTCCCTAGCTTATCCATCAATGCAGAATAACAATGGAGGCTGTTGGAGAAAGCCAAAGAAGTAACGATGTGTTGCCTACCCATGAAGTCTCACAGTTTCCCTTCGGATTAGTTACTGATAAAAGTTACATTCTGAGGGACAACTTTCTCTCCAGTCACAAGTCACAGTTACAGAAACAAAGGACTGGGAAGTTGGACTTTGGCAAGTAATAGGGTTTCTCCACTTGGTGAAGACAGGATTGTTTATTGTACTAACAAAAACAAAAAGGATCTCTGCTCAGAAAGAGGGACTTTTTGTATGTGTGACTTAGGGGAAGGAAGCCCCTGGTCAGTATATGCATTTACAGAAGAGGATAATAATGATGCCAAGGAATTGTACTATTGGATAACACTTTGAGGTGTGCAGAGAACCTCACCTGTGTGAGCTAATTTAGTTCTTCCTACAATCTTCTGAGGTAGGTGAGGTGCTATCATTTTCTCCATTTTTACAGATGAGGAAACTGAAGCAGGTGAATTGACTTGCCCAGGGTCACACAGCTGCTAGTGTCCGAGGCAGAATCCAAACTTGGGCCTGCATGCAAATCACTAGCATGCCAACCAATTGCTTCCCAAGGCCAACTGACCACTGTCTTCATCGGTGGTTTTGCTTGTAGCACTCCCACTTCTCCTGAGCCATTTTGTCCAGGGCTCAGAAGTGTGATGTTTCGCAGCAAAAACACCCTGTGCTCTTGAAATAGGTTACACACACTTGATGAGGTCCAGTGGGAGCCCAGTACCCTTTCTGCCACCCAACTGGACCACGCTGACCATCGTCAGACTCCTGTGGGCTGGCAGAGTGGGGGCAGTTACTCCAGCTCCTCATTATACTATTTGGGGCTGATGGAGCACCAGTTGGTGATTTCCTATAGGTGACTGCATGTTTCTCTAGGTTTCTGCTCTCTCAACCCTTTGTGTCTGCAGTCTGTGTACTTATGGGGTTAGTTCACGCAGGTGAGGAGCCAGAGGGGAGGGAAAGCATTATAGGCACAAAAGAGTTCAGAGATGGGGGTGGGGTGGGGTTGATGGGCACTGTTTGAGGAGCATCAGGAAGACTGGCGTGGCTTGATCTTAAGGGGTGTCAACTGTCAAAGGACTGGAAAAGTAGTGTAACTGGGGTCTGGCTTGAGGAGGGACGACCTGAGCAAATATGTTATGGGGCAAAGGGAGCAGCATAGAGAGATCTTTCAATGTCAAATAGGTCCTTTCTATTTGATCCTGGGGGCAACAGGGGGCCATTGCAGTATATGGAGGAGGGGGTGGCATGGTCAGAGCTACATTTCATACATTTCATGTTGGCAGCTGAGTGGACCTGAGTGGCCTGGGGCCAAAATCTGTTGCAATCATCCATATGTGAGATGATGAGGGCTCAGACCAGGGTGGTGCCTGTGAGGATTTGGAGAAGGATGAGAGAAGTTCTGAAGGCACAAGAGATGAAATGTGGCAACAGATTGGATGCACGAGGTAAGTGTGAGTGAGGAATCAAGGATGGAGGAAGGTGACATCCTTGAGAGAAACAGGGAAGTTCAGAAGAAAGGGGTGGAGTGGGGTTAAGGGGGGCCAAAATGGGTTCAACGTTGGACATGCTGAAATTGAGTTATCTACGGGACGTTCAATTCAGCAGGTCCAATGGGCCACTGGCAGGGTCAGACTGGAGGTTAAGAGAGAGCTTAGGGCTTGGATAAAAAGATGTGGGGGTCATCTACACAGAGATGATATCGGAATCGTGAGAGTTGATAAGGATCAGCAAGTGAGATCATTTAGAGGACAGGAGATGCCAAGAGAGAGATCCCTGAGGTACATCCCCTTGTTATTGGGGATGACCTGGAGAAATAGCAAACAAAGAAGCCTGAGGAGTGGTCGCAAAAATTAGGAGAAGAGCCAGGAGAGAGTCGTGTCATTAAGAACTCATCAGGGAGAGTGTACACAGGAGAAAAGGGCTAGTGGTTAGGCAGTGGGGTAGAAATGGAACTAGGAGGTTGAAGGCTGCAGAGAGGTCAAAAGGGGTGAGGATTGGGAGAACGCCATTATATTCTCCAGGTAATCATCAGGTGTGCCTTTGGAGAGAGCAGATTTGAGTGAATGATGATGATGATGATGATGATGATGATGAGGTGGAGGAGGAGGAGGAGGAGGATTGATGGATGTCTCTAAACTGCAGGAGTTTAGAGGGAAAGGAGAGGAAGTGAAGGCATCTGTTGTAAGCAACTTTCTCCAGGCTTTTATCTACAGGATGGAGGAGGCGACATAAGATGATCAGGTGAGAGGTTTTTGTTTGGTTTGTATTTTGGGCTCGTTTGTTTTTTGAGAATAGTGGAGAAATGTACACACTTGTAGGAAGCATGAACGGCACTAGGAGACAGAGAGAGATCCAAGATCTCAAAGAGAGAGTGGAGTCTTCAGGGGGCAAATCTGCTGGTGAATATGGGATGGGATACGTCGGGGCAATGGGAGTGAGTTTATCTGTGACAAGGAGAAGGACCACCCCTTCCTGTGAGCCAGGAATGGAGCAAGCCCGTGTGACACGTGCTACTCAAGCCCTGGAGACCTATACCGCAGAGAAGGACATAGCAGAGCCTATCAAGAGGGAGATTGACAAGAAGCACAATCCCACTTGGACTGCATCTTGGGGAGGTTCTTTGGCGGCTCCTCGGTGCGTGGGATGAACCACGTCATCTACTTCTACCTGGACCAGGTTGTGTTCAGGTGTGGTTGGAGTACGGCCTGTGCCACCTGCCCTGTAAGCCATTCATGTTGCAAGGACTGCAGCCTAAATTCCAAATACCAGAGACTGAACCATCTTCAGCATTGCCATGGGAACACCTCCAGCTTTAAGCCCTCATTGTGTTCTTGCTACGCAAGGCAGCCTATGTACTGGTTGGCGGTGGTTATAAAAACAATTAGCAAAATGCAGCTTACCTTGGCAATTCTTTTCTCTTCCATACCCTACCCCTTCTCTCCTCCCCCTCCAGAAAAAAAAAATCCAGCTCCTCTTTTAAAAATAAACCTGTTGGAGATGTGTTTCTATTAGAAGAGGGAAAAAATCCTGGGAGAAGATGTCTGGATGATGTGAGAGGAGGTGAAGAGAAGAAAGAGCTCTTGCTGAATGACCCCAGTCTTTTTCTGGGAACTATTAGACATGCTCCTCAGCTGAGAGGGTAGCAGAAAGGGTAATATGAACCGCGCAGTGAAGGAGGAAAGTGCTTGTAATAGCCGTTGTGGTGAATGGGATAGTGAATCGGTTAGGAAGGTGTAAAATAAAAGTCTGCCTCGCTTTTGTCAGGGCTCCATTGAGATTATGTAACACAAACTTGAAGTCGACCTACTGACATATTTTTGTGATTTTTCCCTAGCTCTCTTCAGCACCATGTGACTGAGAACAAAGTGAGTGGATAATGGCAGTGCCCAAGGATGGTACTTGGGCAAGGCATGATAGGTGATAGGATAAGCAGGCAAAGTGCTTTAGCATAGCAGCAAGTACTCCAGTACATTCATGAGCCATCATTTGTTCAGTCTTTTCCCTGATTAATTTTCAAACCTTTGCCACCTCAGAAAAAAGAAAAAAGCTGCTATAAAGTATCTTTTTTCTAATTGTAGATTTCCCTCCCCCTTTTGTTTGATTTATTTTGAGTCTGCAAAAGGTTTTCAATTTTAATGAATAGTATCAATGAATAATGAATAATCAAAGTGTTCCATTTTCCCCGTTAGGATCATTTTTTTGGTTGCTTCTTTTCGCTCAAGAACTCTTTCCCTGGAGTCTGTTTTCCAACAATGGGAGTTTCCACTTCTCCCTCCCACTTTTTTTCTTTTCCCACTTCTCTTCCATCTGGCATTTGACCTCATCGTTTCTTAACTGGAAATTTCACTACTAGGTTAACCATTGCTCCTTCCAGAGTCACTCTTGACCTCTGACTTGCTTATCCAGTGGACTTTTCTCAATCTTCACTCTCCTTGACCTCTCTGCAGTCTTTACTACTGACGAGCACCCTGTTTCCTCTGATGTTCTCTTTTCCCTAGGCTTTCATGACACTGCTCTCTCCAGGTTCTCCTTGCAACTATCTGGCATCTCCTTCTCTGGCTCCAGCCCACTACATACCCGCTCATCACCAGGGACCCCAAGAGAGCCATTCTGAGCCCACTTCCTCTTCTCTCTCTATTTTATTTTGCATGGTGATGTCCATGGATTCAATGATCATCCCTATGGTGATGATTCTCCACTCTACATGTCGAACCTCTCTCCTGACTCCCCGTTTGGAATCTCCAACTCTCTAGTGGGCGTTTCAAACTGGATGCCCCCTAGACATATGAAAGTCAACCTGTGAAATCCCAAGGGGGAAACAGAGGAGTGTCTCTATAAGGCCTTTCAATACTTGCTTGAGAGAGCAGGCCAAGGCCATTTCCCAAGCACTTGCCTGACAATTGGCATGTATCCCTCTTGGTGTCAATCATCCCTTGCTTTTCGCATTCGTCCCCCAGACCAGCTTGATTCCCCCCTCTTTCGTTAATGAAGCCTCCATTTCACCCAAGAAGTTGGAATGTATCTGTGATAGGGGCCGATGGCATGGGACAGAAATTATTAGTGTTTTCTGCTCTGGGGACCACTGGGGGGCCATGATTGCCCCAGGAAATGACAAGTCTCTTCTCCCCCATCCTAAAGAGAGGCAGAGGGAGAAATCTCATGAGAAGTGAGAAGTGAGTAATATGCTCGGAGTAGGACATGATTTCTCCATGGTAACTGAGAAAGGAATGGGAGGAGTGAGTTCCCAAGTGCTCTTGCTGCTGGCAACACTGCCACAATCAGAAGCTGAGACAAAAAAACAAAACAAAGCAAAACAATAGAAAGTCCATTACACTGTTGGCCTAGAAGGTGATGGTGACGCTTCCTTCTCTCTTCTCTATCCTCCCCTTCTCGGGGAGAGTGGGTACCAGTTACAAAGCTTATCTCCATTTCCCGAAATTTCATCTTTTCCATTTCTACTCACCTAGTCTCTACAAGATAAAAACTGTGGTTAACTCAAATACCTTCTGTTACATGACAGTGATAACAAAGAAAATTCCTTCTAAATCAACGGAAAGGTGTCTTCAGCTGGTAACTTCAGAGGAACTAGAAAGATTTGGCTGATCCATAATACTATAACTGCCCAAATCAGGTGTAGCAAGTATAAGAGGGGCCATTCTCCCCAGTCCAGGCAGGCTCCATCTGCGTACGCTAAAGGCTTTTAGGATGTGTCTTCTCTACTAGGTCTTCTGAAGCCCCCGCCCCTCCCTACCCCCAACAGCAAGTGAAGTTGCGATAACTAACCCTTGAGTTCCATTTATTCACTTAACACCAATGACTTTTTAAAAAGGGATATTGACTTATCAGATAGAGCAAGAGCAAAACCACAGGTGCTTCCCCCGCTCCGCATACACACATGCACACACACACACACACACACCTTCGGGGCTCCCTCTTCTGCATGCCTCAGCTCATTACAGATCGGGAGACGGAGCGCAGTCTAGCATGCTTCTTGGGACAGCTCAGTGGAGGTGGTGCAATAGATAGAGTGCTGGGCCTGGAGTCAGGAAGACCTGCGTTCCAAACGGGCCTCAGACATTGACCAGCTGGGTGACCTGGAGCAAGGCATTTAATTCTGTTTGCCTCGGTTTCCTCATCTGCCAATTGAATTGGAGGAGGAAATGTCAGTAATTTTGACAGGGAAAACCCAAATGGGGTCACAAAGAATTGGACATGACTGCAACGACTGAACCAAGACAAAAAAGTTGGGATGAAAGTGCCACCTATGTCAAAGAGTTGTAGTGAGGCCCAAATAAGAAACTATTTGTCAAAGGCACTGTGATCCTAATACTCAGCACTCAGGAGGTTTAGAAGAAATGTTTGTTCTCCTCCCTTTCCCTCTACCTTGTGAGGTCAATAGCAGGAGAAGTCATACTATGACTGTCCATAGTAACTACATGTGCAAGAAAACTGTCAGTCAGTCAATCAGACACTAAGCATTTTTTCTATACCTACTATGTATGAGGCACTGGGTTCAGCAGCGCTGGGAATAAGAGGCAAAAGACAGCCCCTGTCCTCAGGGAGCTCGTCCACTAATGGGAGAGACAAAAAGCAAACAGCCATGTCCATACTGGGCATAGGCAGGATAAATAGGAAAGAATTAACAGAGAGAAGGCACAGGAACTAAGGGAAATTTCAGCAGGCTTCCTGGAAAAAATGGGCAAGATTTGACATGGGGCTTAAAGGAAGACAGGGAGGTTAGCAGAGGAGGGAGAGTATTCCTGGAATGAGATCTAGCCAGAGTGATTGTCCACGGATGAGAGATGGAGGGTCTTGTGTGTGAAACAGCCGGGAGGCCAGGGTCATTGGATCCAAAAGTATGTGGGAAGAGGGTGTGAGAAGACTGGAAGTGTTGGGGAGGGTGGGGATGGCCTAGGAACGGTTACAGCTTTGTTTTTCTTCCTGGACATCTTAGAGTGGGGGGGGTGGTTGGTGAACACGGTAGGATCTGAACTTTGGGAAGATCACTTTGACAGCTGAGTGTGGAGGTGAAAGACTTGAGGCAGGCAGATCCTCTAACAGGCTATTGTAATGGTGCAGGAGGGAGAGCAATATCATTTCATAAACCCTCTTCTTAAAAAAAAGTTTGGATTGCCTTGTGTGTGCTGAGTTGTCTGCCTCCTTTCCAATCCTGCGTTAGCAAAGGCAGACATTAAACACACATCACACGTGTGTGTGTGTGTGTGTGTGTGTGTGTGTGTGTGTGTGTGTGTGTAATTATCCAATTCATACTTGCATATATCAGGTCTTTCTCGGGAAGTAGACAGCATCTTCCTTCACAGGTCCTTTGTAGTTGATTTGGATATTCTTGTCACTCAGAATAGCTCAGTGGTTCACAGTTGCTCTTCAAATTACAGTGCTGTTTTTGTAGACAATGGACTCCTTGTTCTGCGCGTTTCACCGGGCATTATTTCACGCAAGTCTTTTCATGTTCTTCTGAAATCACTCTGCTAGTCTACAGCTCAGCAGCGTTCCATCACAATCATATACATCTATGGCTTATTCAGCCATTCCCAATTGCTGGGCATCCCCTCAGTTTTCACTTCTTTGCCACCACAAAGGGAGGTGGTATAGATATTTTAGAATACCTAGGTTCCTTTCCCTAATTTCCTGTGCACTTTGGGAAACAGACCTTATAGCGGCATTGCTGTGTCAAAATTGGGCATAATTCCAGATTTCTCCACAAAATGGTTAGCTCAGTTCACAGTTCCACCAACAGTGTATTAGTGTTCCAGTTGTGGCTATGCCCTCCAACATTTGCCATTTTCCCCTTCTTTTATTGTAGCCACTCTGATAGGTGGGAGATAGTACTTCACCGAAGTTCCACTTTTCATTTCTCTAAGCAATAATGATTTAGAGCATGTTTTCATGTGATTATATACAGCTTCGATTTCTTCTTCCAAAACTGCTTGTTCATATCCATCAACCACATATCAATGGGGACATGACTCATATCCTTATAAATCTGACTCACTTCTCTACATATTTGAGCTATGAGACCTTTACCTGAGAAACTGTCTATAGAGTTCCACCCCCCGCCCTATTTTCTGCTTTCCTCTTAAAGCACTTTAAATCTTTAAAATATCTCATTTTATCCTCAAAACATCCCTGGGAGTTAAGAGCCATAATCCTCATTTTCAAGATGAGGAAATTGAGACAAAAATTGGTCCAGATTCACATAGCTACTAAGTGTCTGAGTGCATTTTAAGTCCCTTCTTTCTGACTCCATGTCCAGAGCTCCTGTCTACTAGACTACCTCACAGACAACTTCCGGTGATACAAACCTCAGAACACGATAAAGTTACAAGAGAGTTGACTAATAATTTCCAGAAAAATTATTAATCTGAGTGTTTCCTAAACTGCTTACAATGACAATAATAGATACTATGAAATACCTTCTGTCAAGAAAATGTGGTCACAACCACTGAACGGGACACAGGGAGAGAGTAGAGGAAGTTAACTCCAGCCTCGTATCCCTTATAAGCTTTAATGCCAAAAAACTTCTACAAAATTTCAGCAATGAAGTTACCAGAACAGAAAGATGAGATTACACACTATGACTAGGATGGATTTGTGGAGGTCAGAGTCAAGATAGCAGAGTGAAACCTGCGTTTTGGACAGGCCTCCCAATACATCCCCTCTACCACAACTCAAAACAACAACAGCAAACAATCATGCCAAGCTAAATTCTGAAGAGACAAGTCAATTAAAAATTACAATGAGTCATTTTTCTCCCTCAAGACAGCATGAGATAATGGAGATGTCTACAGATGGTGGGGTAGAGGTTAGTGGCAGCAGTGGTGGTGGTGGTGGCAACACCTGGCCGTGGAGGTGGTGGTGATGGTGGAGAGCAGGCCACCGCAAGGATGGTAAGAGCCTGAACAGCCTTTCACAAAGTAGTCCTGTGGGACTAGCAGTGGCAGCAGGTACAGGTGCCATCTGGCACAGATCATAGTTCCAGGGAAGGAGAGAAGCAGTAATGCTCATGAGGAAGAAGAGGCCTGAGCTGAGTAAGGACCAGAGCTGAGGTCAGGAGGGCAGCGATCCAGCCCCTCCCCATTTCACACCACTTCGGAAGCACTGAAACCTTACAGATCCTCAGACTGAGTTGGGAAAGCAGCAGAATGACAAAAGAAGAATGGCTCTCAGGCCACACATCCTCCAACACCCACTCCCAGAGCTGAGCAAGCCCCAACACTAACATAAAGTTCAAAGTTAAACAATAGGCTTGAAAAATAAGAAAACAAACAAATAAAAAAGAAGTAATGACAGGGGAACTCCAGCCACAAATTCAGAACACCACAACCACATGAAAACACCTGCAAGGAAAGCCTCAAAGGAAAATGCCTATTGGAAACTAGTCCAACAAGAATTCCTCGAGGAGATGATCACTTTTTTCTTATTTTTAATCAAATAAGAGAGGTAGAGGGAAAATTGAGAGAAGAAATGAAAGCAATGCAAGAATATTATGAAATGAGAATGAACAGCTTGGACAAAGAGGCAAAAAAAATGGTCAAGGAAAATGACTCCTTCCAAAGCAGAATTGGCCAAATGGCAAAAAGGAGTACAAAAATTCACTGAAGAAAGTAGTTTCTTAAAAAATTAGAATTCTCCAAGTGGGAGTTCAGAGTTCAGCTGACCTCTAATGGGTTAAGTTGAAAAATCCAGCTCTTCTTTCCTCAAGGAATTTAACTGACTTGGGAATGAATGTGAAAGAAAGGGAGTTGGGCCTGATATCTTTACACCACCAACCCATCCTTCAAGGACGTCTGGTTTGCTGTCTAGAAGGCTGGGCTGCTGTCTTGCACCTGGTCTGAATGAATGAGTACTTCTTAGGTGCAGGGGAGAAGTCGGGGAGGGAAAGGGGCAGGTTTTTTGCCAGCCCCCATTACCAATCTTCCATCCACTCATGCTCTTCCTTGCACCTCAGCCCTGTAATCTATTGTGTTACCCAGATCCCATCATCTCTGTTTTACCCTGTTCTGGTCTTTGTGCTGTCCTCCCTCAAACCCATATAAGGGGAGCTGTCCATTTGCTCAGGGTCTTTGCCAGGTAGTATGCCCCTATTCAAGAAATGCTATCTTGCTTGGAGATTTGCCTCACTTTACCTTTTTGTTAAATTCTCAAATGTGACAGCCCAGAAATCATGTTTCAAGAAATTGTAAAGGAAAACTGCCTAGACATCTTAGAACCAGCGGACAAGGTAGAAATTCCAAGGATCCACTAGTCACCTCCTGAAAGAAACCCCCCCCAAAAAAACTCCCAGGAATAATATCACCCAAATCCTGAGCTCCTAGAGCAAGGAGAAAATAGTGAAAGCAGGCAGAAAGAAATAATTCAAATACCATGGACTTGCAATCTGACATTCCAGAAAGCAAAGGAGCTAGGATTGCGATCATGAGTAAGCTATCCAGGCAAAATGAATATAATCCTTCAGGAGCAAACATGTCTGTTGAATGAAATAAGGGACTTGCAAGTAATCCTCACCAAAAAACCAGAGCTGAATAGAAACTCTGACATTCACCCAAAAAAATCTAGAGAATCATGACAATTTAACCAAAAAGAGTAATCATAAGGGTCTTCACAGTTTAACAAGTTTAAGCAGCTAACATT
>CM053775.1:47149502-47168803 GCA_028658325.1 Potorous gilbertii
AGCCCGTATAACTTTCCCTGTACCCCTTTAAGGTGTTCCCTAAGAACTCTTGCCCACTGAAAAGTGTAATAAATCTTTACCTTGACTTCAACAATGCTTGAGTTCATGATTCTTCTCCAGTCTCACACCCCCTTTCCAGCCCTCATCATTTCCACTGAGTGCACCTTAGGTGTGGGAGTTTGTGCCCCAGGTTTATGCAAAAAAAAAAAAACAACAACAACAAAACCCTGTTGATTATTACCTTTATTGCTCCATGATTCCGTTTCCAAGCCTCTGCTTTGTGTCCTCTGACTGACTGTTAAAGGTAAACACATTAGTTGGGGCTAGTGAGCTGTGGAGTTTGGTGATGTGGCCACACAGAAAGCCTTGAAAATGAAGTGGCCTTTTCCAAAGCACTCACTCTACATATCGGGGAAGGTACCCCTATTCTACAGATGGGGACACAAAGTCTCTCTCTCTCTCTCTCTCTCTCTCTCTCTCCGTCCCTGAGATCCCTTACACTTCCAATAAGCTGATGTACCAACGGCTGCAATGAGCCTTCTGTATCAGTTTTCTCCTTTGTCAAACTGTCAATTCAGTTCTAAAGTACCGGCTTTTGATGGTTGGCAGACATGAATTTATTACTCACTTGATATATCCATGTTCTGTGCTAATTTCTGGGAATACAAATTCATGTAAAAGGAAAGATATTCCTTCAAGAAGTTTCAACTTGAATAGGGAAGATACCATTGTGAAAGCAAGCACCCAAACCCTTCCACTAGGTTCTTAGCTCTGTTCTTCTAAAAGGTATGGCAACTTTTGTGGGGTCAACAATCACTTTAATCGAGCGCATATATCATTCACTTAGTTCAGTGAAAAAGTCAGCACCCTGAACTTCAGAGAAAATAAACAGAAATAAAGGTCAACAGGGCTTCCAGCTGCCTGACCATACACAATACATACATCAAAGATTAACAAACACACAACTGTCTGACCACGCATACATAGTTACCACAGAGAGACACACCAAAATCTGAGTTTTCAAAGCTGGGGGGCTCCTTAGTGGTTGCCCAGAGGCTCGTCTGGGCAAACAAACACTTCCAAAGTGTAACCCCCAAAGTAAAACCTCACCTCAGAGTCTTTAGATACTTTTCAGAGCCAGAGGGCATCCCTATCCCTGAGAACAAGTGCTTCATCAACAAAAGCATGGGCCTTCCTACAAATCTCCCCTAATGAAACCCCACTTAATGAGCAGACCAATAGCATTGCAAAGATAAAGAAGAACTGAAAAGCAAGGCTGTGATGGGGAGCACTGAGTGCCCAGCTGGGCCTGGGTTGTGAATTCAGAATAGTCAGAAGCATAGCTGCGAAGGCAATGAAGCTTGACTGCCTTGACTTATCCTGAAAGTGGAGCTCCCTAGAAGGAATCCCCCAATTCTCCCATTGGGGCCAGCATAGGGGAGAGATGTTCTAGCGAGAAAAGGCCCCAAGCAGTGAAGGAAATTTCTGGGTAAGAAGGCTGCTGAATC
Source organism: Potorous gilbertii (assembly GCA_028658325.1). NCBI lineage: Eukaryota > Metazoa > Chordata > Mammalia > Diprotodontia > Potoroidae > Potorous > Potorous gilbertii. Next base: position 47,151,011 of record CM053775.1, read on the forward strand.
ATGGTGATAAAGAGCAGGGTAGTCAAAAGCCGAGCTGGGAGGTGAATGGTGTGATCAGCCTGGGCTAGTTCCTAAAATGGAGGCCATTAGAAGGATCTAGCAAAATCATAGAAGTAATATAGAATAAATTATAGAAATAACAGAAAATTTCATTAAAGAAAATGATGAGATAGTACACCAAAATTTATAGGAGGCAGGAAAGCAGTTATTGAGAGAAAATTTATTCTCTAAATAATTTTATCAACAAAAGAAAGAAGACAATGAATTGGGCACACAAAAGCAACAGTATATAATAACGACTGGCATTTATATAACACTTGGAGTGAAGCAATTTTATGATGGGACAATTGTTGCCCAGTTGTAGCTTCTATAAACAGGAGGAAAGTCTGGTCCGTCCTCTTCAGGAGTATCTAATCCTTAAGAATTAGTTTTCCCTTAAAGGAGACAAAGCTATCCTCAAGACTTGATTGGCCCTGGCTTTCCTGAAGCAGGTTCCTGGCAAACCTAAGAGCACACAAGGGTCCTTATGTAGAGTCTAGTCCATTGCCAGGGTGCCTAAGCCATAAGAACATGAGAGTCGCCATGTATTACTTTGGCTATGAGGAGGGAAAGAAAATTGCATCAACTAAAGCTGAAGCCAAGTGCCACGGTGACCTTGTTGCATATCCTTGCTCGGTCAGGGTAAATCTCCTTTCAATGATTTATGAGGGCCTCATTTCATCCCCAAATCAAACATGTACTGAAAGAGAGCTGGTGTTAGGCCCACTTCTTACATTTTTAATAGTCAGAAATTTGGGATAATATGGTCTTGTGGTTCAAATCATAGTTGAGTTGAAAAAAGGACACTCCATCTGGAGGATGCGGTGTTCAGATGGCTAGATACCTCCCAACTTGAGCCCTTCTGGTATGTGGAATATTCTATATGGAACAGGGAGAAGTTGGCACTGAGGCTGCTGTAGATTGATAGGGAAAGTATTGAAAGTGTCAGGTTCCAAACTCTCTGGTTTCTTTTGATCATCCTGTAAAGACTGGCCTGTGAGCATAATAAGGCTGCAGTGAACTGGTCAAGGGTATTCAGCATCTAGAGAAAGAGCTCTTGACTGTGCACTGAAGGCCAAGATAGTGTTTAATGGAGTTGGTGATCGCACAAGTGTTGATGTGGCTTACACTTCTCAATATTGAATGTATTAAAACATCTTAGTATTATTATGAAAATAGTTTTGATCTTTCAGATGTCCTGAAAAGGTCTTGGGGACTGCTGAGGCGTGCCAAGATAAGCCTTTGAGAATCACTAGTCTAATGGAACCTATGTGGAGATGCTCTCTACAGTAAAATTTCAGACATTTGGGAAGGCTCTCTGAAAACTTAAATCTACAGAACAATCTAAGTCAATTAGAGATTCTAGACAGTAACCTTCCTTTTTCTCTTTCTAGGGAATTAAGATAGGGAGTCACCAGTACCTGGCTTCCCAGTCCAAGAATTTCTTGATTCTGGCCTCCAGGGAGACATAACTGATAGGGATGGAATACTTTTAGATGTAGTTCCTGCAGACCCCCTTCAATCCTTTTTTGTTCCATTACCTGAAGAGTCACCGAGGTCTTAAGGACCCTCCTTCCTCTATATATCCTGCGAAAATTCATTAACTCCCTCTCAATTGACACAGGTCTCTTGTCCACCTGCTCAGGAAGATTGAAGCAAATTCACATAGAGAGCTTGGGGGACCATTGGGTAGAATTGGTGAGAGGTTCTCTGCTTTCAAATGACCTGAGGGAGATGAAACAGTTTTTATATAACTATGGTGGTTGAGGATTTACGTGGAAGAAAGAGACACCTTAGCTATTTGATAGCAGCCCTGAGTCCTTAGATGCAGGTGAGGGACAGTCATTATCAAGTCCCTGTGAAAGGAGGAGGCAAAAGTGGCAGATTCTAAAATGGTATCAATTTTGCATCATCCTCTTGCTGCGGCTCTGGAGAAGAGGGAGCTATTGCTGGGTGGACCAGGGACTACTGAGAGGGCAGCAGTGTGAAGAGAATCTTGGTATCCAAATGGATTCCTGGACAGGTTGCATACTGCGGCTTTTGGGCAATTTGGGGCCAGAAGCATCTATGCTAGCCCTCCTTCTTAACATCATCACCTTGCAGTAGAAGACTCACCATCAACTGCCAAGATCTGATATCCTTTCTACCACTGTTCTCCTACTACAACTACAAACTGGATCAGAGGATTTAGCATTGGAGAGGAGAGGAACCTGGGATACTTGGTCCCAAGGAGTCCAGGATCTCCAGATGTTTTTCTCCTCCACATTTGTTTATTGTATTTTTCTCTTTCTCCCTTGGTATTGCTCATGCTAGGAGGCTTATCCAGTAAAACCCTTATAAACATTTAAATGGTGGAAGCTCCTCTAGAAGACCATTATACTTTATTTCCTTGACGAAGGTTCTTCCCTCTTCCCCCTCCCATAACATGAGGAGGCCTCAACCTCACCTCCTTCCCCAATTCTTAAAGATTATCTTTTCTTAAAGGAGACAAAACTGTCCCTAGTGTATTTTTTTAAAGCAACAACAGAATTTGGATGGCTCATAAGTGTTCTCCAGCCTTCCATTTTCTAAAATCTAAGATCTACTTCCCTTTTCCTTGACCTCAATTTGTTGCATGTAAAATGAAGGGTTTGAACCAGTTAATTTTTAATACCAAGAACAATAATAGTATTTATATAGCACCTACTCTGTGCCAGGCACTGTGCTAAGCACCTTGCAATTATCTTCCATAATCTGACATTCAGTGATTTATGATTTTAAGATTCTTCCCTTCTTGCTTTCAGTTTTAGTGACCTCTCTCTTCTCCAAAAGCTAGCTACACCTACAAGCTGGATCAAAGAATTAACATTGGAGAGGAAACTGTGTCCCAGAGAGAGAGACATGGGCTTCTCCAAGGTCGCAAAGAGTCTCAGTTTCTCTTGGGGTTTTTTTTGAGGGAGGGGAGAAAACAAGGCAACTGGGATTAAGTGACTTGCCATGCTCATACAGCTAGTAGGTGTCAAGCATCTGAGGTTGGATTTGAACTCAGGTCCTGGTGACTCCAGGGCCTGTGCTCTATTAACTGTACCACCTAGCTACCTCCTCAGTTTCTCTTTCACAATGATCTTGATCCATGCTCAGAGTGTCTGGAAGGGCAGAACTAGTGTGAACCATACCTCAGGGATGAAAGCTTTCAACACTCCCCAAGATATGTTTCTATAATAACCTTCCATAAATTAGCACGGTGTAATAAATGCTTTTTCATTAATTCTTTGTTTCCAGTCTTGGGCACAGAACTTGTCTATCTGTATGTCTCAAACAGAAATTTCAGGGGTCAGGAGTCTTTCTAAGAACCTCTGTGTATGTGCAGTGCTCCTTGGGTAGCGTGGTGATCACCTTGAGTAATCTGGGGCTGATAGTTGCCCAGCAGAAACCCTGGGATGAGAGACCCTGCCTATTGGATTAGGAAACTAGTCAGATTTTCCCAGGGTTTTGTGGCTTTGTATTTGACCTGGGCCAGATTACTCAGAGTGCCCAAGGACTATTGACCTTGAATTAGAGTGGACTTTGAGGGACACAATAAAGAAGAAGCTAGGATAAAGAATACAGGAACAGAGGATTATGCAAGCATGGGATTGGGAGAGGCCAGGGCAAGTGGATGTCCACTTTTGGCTGACATTTCTTTTCAAGAGAAAGTTGACTTTTGTAATTCAAGTCAGAAACTCTTTAATTAGATATCAGGAGACCTCAAAGGACTGAGGACCCTGACCCACATCTAGGACTCTACTGTCCACCTCTCCCCTAACCCTTCAAATTCTGGTTCTCTTAGAAATCCTGGCAAACTAATCCAGTATCTTTGCCAAGAAGATCCCACGGCCATTACGATCCATAGTATCATGAAGAGTCAGATGTGACTGAAAAATAAATGGTTTATAAGGTTACTTTGGAGGAAAATATATACCTTTTATCCCTTACTGCAGGAGCAAGGAACAGAGAAACATATGTAATAGAAAGAAACATGTATTTTGAGATGTAAGACCTGGGTTCATTTGGAAGGGATTTGAACTCATTCACTTCTTAGAGAAGGGTTCTTCCAGTTCACAAACTCTAATCTGATGATCATTGAATTTAGGTACATCTTCCACACAACTTTTTTAAACCACAAAATATAGTGTGTGCATTGACCTCATTAGCTTTCAGGCTTTTGAGGTATCTTTCACCTGCCGGAAGCACTTTTGATTTTCATGGGCTTTCATTTCAGCCTATCCTTTTGTTCTTCTAGTGAACACAAGAAAGCAACTAGTAACTTCTCATAATGCAGTCACTTTTGCTCAAGTTCAATGCCTCCTCATGGTGGAGAGGATCTTGTAGGTGCAACATACTCACATCCCTGGCTGCTTTAAAGAGTGTGCCAGCCACTTGGGGAAGGGGTAAGGGGAAGCCTGAGAGAGTACTTTTGGGCCAGGCCAGGAAGCACTTTGGACCATGAACGCTTTTTCTTCTGTACCTCTTGGTGTCCATTGTGGCATACATTGCAGATGCTTAATCTGAGAGCACTATTATTATGGTTATTTGTCCCTGGCCTGTTTACGAGGTGTGAATACTGTGTTATTCAAAGAATGGCTCCTCTGGAATGAATCTTCAAACAGTGTGTCCAAAATTGCCTGATCTGGCAAAAAATATGTTCATTCCCTTCCTAGTCTGAGATTAGCAAGCTCCTGATCCTGGTTTAAGTATGGATGACACAATTGTGGGTTAGAATTTGAGAAATTCTGAAACCCACGCTGCCTGGGCCCACTCCGTTTTTATGTTACATAATCTCAGCTGAGCCCTCAGTGCATGGCAATGCTTATAACTCTCCCTGATGGATTCACCCTCCCACTCAGCACAGCTGATACTCCAAACCTTTTCATCCCTCCTCAAATCTCTCAAGGCTCCTCCTCCTGACACTGCCTAAACTGAGACTCTTGACTCGGATTTTGTGGGGGAAAACGAAACAAAACAAAACACTGAGGGGAAGGAGGGGACACCCGAACCAAGCCAAGTCGAGGGGAGCACACCTGCGGCCCCTCTGCATGCCTCCAGTATTCTCAAAGAGCCCCATTTTCAGTTAGTTTTAAAGGTCCATGATATTGTGGTATCCAAGTGTTACAGTTCAACTTCATCTGGACCAGAAATTTATCATTCCTCTGGAAACAACAAGCTGCATTCAGTAGATGCCATTTCTATACTTTTTATCCACAAGAGAAAAGGAGAGCCCTTAGGTGTGACATTGAAGGTTGAGAATAACAGCTTGGTAATTGCCCAAATCCTTCAAGAGGGAATGATAGATCAGCAGGGGCTTCTTCATGTGGGAGATATCATCAAGGAGGTCAATGGTTATGAGACTGGGAACAACCTCAAGGAGTTACAAGAGTTCCTGAAGAGTCTCAGTGGCAGGGTCACATTGAAAGTCCTGCCCAGCTACAGGGACTCCATCACCCCTCTGCAGGTGTTTCTGAGGTGCTATTTTGATTATGATCCCTACAATGACAACTTGATTCCCTGCAAAGAGGCAGGACTGAAGGTTTCCAGAAGAGAAATTCTTCAGATTGTCAACCTCCAAGATCCAAACTAGTGGCAGGTTAAGCATGTCAAAGAGGGAGAAAGTGCCGGCCTTATCTTCAGTCAGTCTCTGGAAGAGAAGAGGAAGGCTTTTGTTAGAAGAGACAGGGAAAACTCAGGGCCTTCTTGTGGAACTATAAGCAACCAAAAAAACAAAACGAGAGAGAGAGAAAGATAATATATCTGTCAACCCAAAATGCGGAATGTGGCCAACATGAAATCTAGATATATGGAGAAGTAGCAAAAATGCCTTCTTTTAATAGAAAGACATTAGTATTAATGGGGCCCAAGGTGTTGGCCAAAGAAGCTTGAAGAAGAGATTCATGGAATTAAATCCTGCTAGGTTTGGGACCACAATACCATTTACCTCAAGGAAACCAAGGGAAGATGAAAAAGATGGCCAAGCATATAAATTGGTGTCACACACAAATTGAGATGGAGACATATTAAAACTGGAAGATACTGAGAGCATGGTGAAGGAAACCTCTACGGTACCAGGATAGACTCCATCTTGGAAGTAACCCAGACAGGGAAGACATGCATCCTGGACGTGAACCCATGGGCTCTGAAAGTTATTAAGGTCATCTAAGTTTATGCCCTATGTCATGTTTATTGTCACTCCTGAATTAGAAACACTTCATGCTACGCACAACGTTGGTATCACCACCAAGCTCCCAATGGAAACAGATCTGAAGAAAATGGTTAATGGAAGTGCCCAAATTCAGAGAGCCTACAACCACTGTTTTAATTTGATTACTGTAAATGATGATCTGGACAAATCCTTTGAGAAACTGCAGTCTGCCATCAAGAGACTGAAAGTAGAGCCACAGTGGGTCCCCATCAGCTGGCTGTACTAACAAGTCATTCATGAAGAATTAGACAAAAGGGTATCTGAAACTTTAGAAGTATACATTTGTCTAAGAAACCATATGAAGTGCTAGATGGCACCTGCTGAGATGAGACATTTTCACTCTGTAGCCTGAAATATTAGTACACAACTGAAATTTATAAAAAAATTGAGGGGAAGCAGATTTAAATAAGTAATTTAGCTTAATTTTTCTGTTTACAATCTTTCTATTCATATCACAGAAAGAAACGCATCTAAGCATTTTGAATACATTTTCATTTAGTATTTTTGACTTTTTCACCCAAATTTACTTTAACAATGCATTTTGATCTCCCATTTTCTCTGTGACAATGGATACTTGAAATAGTTTTTTAAAAACCCTCATAATAGTTCTGTTGTCAGTTTAATTTCTTATGCAAGTAGAATGTTAATATCAGTGACATAACCAACTTCACCAAATACTTTACTACTTTACCAACATCATTTTCTTCAGTATCTGCTTTCTGTGCTATTAGAGGTACATATGGTTGCCTATAATACTTTACACATACTGTAGATCCCCATCATCTTGGTTGTTTAGGGGGAAATGCAATGTAAGATTTTTTACTGGGCTATGAGGCCATTCTTGCAAGCCAGCTTCTTTCAAACATTGAATGTTTTATACTGAAATAGCATTAGTAACTATAATTTGCCCTTACCCACCATTTTTTGAATTAAGTACCAACTACTTGTAAGTCACCTGATTACAGGAAAGTCACAAGGCTACCTCCCTTCAGTTCAATGCCTCCCAATCCCCTCTCCCAAAAGAAACCAGGTTTCTCAATCAATATATTCTGTACTTTCACTCTCTTTAACTGTATATTAACTGTGTAGAAACCAAGGCTCCAGGTCCTTGTGCTGACTGAGAGCCTTGGACCTGAGCTGTTTTGCAATCACATGCCTTGGTAAATAAATCATTTTCTGGATGAGTCTTATTTCTCTGTAGCAGATTATGGTGCGGATGTTTTGAGTCTCCATGTGATAACTGGACCATCCTAGAAGGAACATCATTGAGTGCTCCAGTACTACTGAAGAAGGTTTTTGGTAAAGGAAATTTCATCCTCCATCCTCCATTCTCCACATCCCCCAAGTCACATTCAGAGATGAGTGGTCCTGATGAAGGTACCATGGGTCCTGGCTCTAGTAAGGCAATGGATACTACCTTCGGGGAGTTCTTATTGGCCTGGGAACTGATAATCATTTAATGTCATTATTGCACTTTAATAAGGGCGAGGGCCTGAATTAATCAATCAGAAGAAGAACCTGAACTTAACAGCCTCTTTGTTCTCTGAAGTAAACTCAGAGAATACCTCCTCCTATGTCAACAAGGTCAGAGGGGGCTGACTTAGCATTCTTTATGAGATCCTTAACCCAAGATGCTATCTTGAATTACGGAAACTTTTCCATATCTTAATATTTTATGGACATATACTACATTATGGTATATTAATGGTAAAGAAAACAGAGATATCCTGGATCATAATTTCAATTAGAACTTTGTCAACTCTCTTATTGTATTTACAACTTATTCAATTAAAAAAAATTCCTTCCTCATGGTATAGTTAAGCACATATAGAGATCATAAGTCTGAGGAACACAGATGTCCTTAGACTGTCGTAAAACAGATTTAAGCCTGGTCATCCTTGTATCAGACAATCAAAGGTTTCCTTCTGGCTCCATGATCATGCATCTGCTGGCTTTAAGGGAATAAACAATATGGATTTTACATCATCTAACTTACCTCTTTGACTAAATTTTCAGGTGTATAGAACAGAGGAAGCTTTCCATCCAGAAGGGGATGACTAAGAATGGAGTTCTAAGAGGACCCCAACAGAGGCATAATGAAAGGAAAGAAAGAAGAAAAAAGACAACCATTGCACTTTTAATAAACCAAGGGAAATCAGAAAAGAAAGAACTATGAAAACCACGTTAAGACAGCGCAGAAAGACATTAAAAAGGTGGAGGAGGCTAATGAAACCTCATAAAAGTTCTCCCAGCTGTTGGTAATGTTAAGCAGATACTTACTGTCACTCACTTTTGATTAGGCTTTCAGTAGGATAAGAGGAAAAACTTCAAGATTCTCTCTTTCTGCCTTCACAACGAGGGCAACGTTGGAGACTGCAGATAGAAAGACAGGATAAGGAAGGAAATATTTTTCCTGGTTTGGAGAAATTTATGACAGTATAAACAAATTAGAAACTAAAAAATTGTAACGAAAATGTAATATCTTTACTATAAATGTCCAAATTATGGTTTAAAGACTTTTGTAACTGCTAAAATATCTCAGTGGATTTTGGAGATTTGCAGATAGGATTCAGATTAAGTATAAACAACCTCTTTCCTATTCCTGGAGGATTAGAATAAAGAGAATTGAAGTGAATGTGAAACGATTGAGCAGAATTCAATTGTTTAGGTAAATTAGTAGCTCCATCACCTAAACTGAAATAAACTATGCAGTGAAATGTTAGACTAGAATATGACTGAGAAGAAATCAGAGCGTAAAATGAAAAGTTAAGTTTCAAAGTTGTTAAGCTTTAATCAAAGTCCACAGGAGGGATATGAAAGGAAGAGAGAAAGTTTAAGCAAGTAGGAATAAGAGCAAGTGCAAAAGCTAAAGAAAATTGAAGTCTATTTGCACTAATGGATGGTGAATGGAGGGTTTGAAAGCAAACGGTTTGGTTTTGAAAGGAGGTTTGAGAAGAGTTTGATGCCATTGAGATAAGCCACATGGAGCTTCTCCCTATCCTTTACCTCAGCTTCCTGGGGTTAAAACTGAAAAGTCTCAGAGAAGGATGAAATGTGTTCTTTGTGCACCCTCTTATATTATCTGGGTGGGGTTACATTAAGAAAACACACACACACACACACACAGAGAGAGAGAGAGAGAGAGAGAGAGAGAGAGAGAGAGAGAGAGAGAGATTGAAAGAGAGAAAGAGAGATTGAGAGACAGAGAGACAGAGACAGAGAGAGAGAGACAGAGAGAGAGGGAAATGGACAGGGCCCTTAGGATGATTTTAAAGGAGCCAAAAAAGGCGTATAGCAAGATGAATGTGGCACCAGGACTCTTTAAAAGTAGGCTAACTGAAAACTGTGGCTCCTGAAATTTAAGGTACTGGCTGCTAATGGCCCTTGGGAAAATTGATGTTCCTAATGTTACCATTAATGATTTATACATCCAGATTTAATTTGGTTGAAATTTCTCCTCAAACTAAATCGTACTGTGGTCTCATTTACAATGAGATGTGCTCTCCTATCAGGGTAATTGTGGTGAATCAGAACTTAATGTAAAATATGATTGCTATTTGGCATTAAATATGCTGGGGAAATACAGAGATCAGAAAAACCTGAGTTCAAATCTCAGAAATCTATTAGCTGTGTTACCTTTAGCAAGACCTTCACCTTTGTTTGCTTCAATTCCCTAATTTGTAAAAGAAATTATTGTACCCACCTCACAAGATGGTGGTAAAAATCACATCATTGTAAGTAAGCACTATGTAATTGTTAGTAAATGTAAATACTCTATATCAGTCTTGAAGTCAGTCAACATAGAATGCTAAAAGAACAGATGAATGATTTCTTCATGTAAGATAAAGGAAATGTATTTGACTGAATTGATTTCATCTGACTGGCATTAAGTGTTGTTTCGTGGCTTAAATACATGATATTGTGTATGGTATTTTTGTGTTTGTAAATTTTTTCTTATATTGTAAATTTTGGGAAACCATTGCAATAGGAATGCTATTAGAAAAGCACCTCCTCCTTTAATCTGGAAGCTTTGTGTCGTACACTGAGCTGTTAAAAGAATGTGGTAAAATGTTTGAAAACTGTTAAATATCTAATACCCCATTAAATATATTTTCTTCAAAATAGATAATATAGTAAATAATAAGCTTTATTTGATATTATTTGACCATGACTTGTGAACATTATGAAATTGTATCTGTTAATAAATAATATGTATTGAAACTACATCATTGGACCAACTTAATAACAATAGATCTTAGGTTCAAAGATTTCATTTTGCCTTAAGGGTTGCCTTAGGCAATATGGATCTGTTGGTCTGGAGACTTACCCCCAGTGTTTTTCTGGGGCTTCTGAGTCAACTAGCATGTATTCACTGTATGTGTGAAACTCCAGGACCTGATTATTCTTAATTAATAAATGAAGGATAAATGAAATTCCTTATTGCTCATTGTTAACTGTTGTTGCAACACGGGCAAAATAATAACCTGGCCCCAAGCTGTGATTAGTGAAATTATGCTATTTGAGGTAAAATTTCTTGGGACTATAATTTGATATTAATCTGAATTTTGATTTCTGGTATGATTATTTCATTTGTTAGTAATCCAAGTCCACCATTTATGGAGAATGCCATGTGCTGCCCAAAGGGAAAGACTCTGAGAACTGCTGTAGATGGATGTCTGTGTCTCATAAACTTGAGGAGATGACCTTGCCTAGGCGAAGGTATGGGCCTCTTGACTCAGTTTCCCCATTTTGCCATTTCCTTTCTAAACAGGAAATTTCCTCATTTGGTTAATTCAGAGCTCTTTTATACCTTGTAAATAATGTGGAACTTTGTTACATGATTGCTTCCCAAATGTGACTCATGCCTGGAATCCAAGAGTTTTTCCCCTATTAGGTCAGTGTGTGCCCTTCAGGGGACAGTCTTAATATCATCATAACCATTTGCCTCCGTTTCCTTTCATTGTAAATTTCTATAATCAGGACATGTAAGCAGTGGAAGTTTTGTGAGTACAATACTAAATCTATTAATTACTAGATTAATGCAAAATAATTAATGCATCTGAGTTATTATAATAGGAGGCAAGCACGGAAAATCTTACTGTTTTAATCCGAATTTGTAGTCAACACCACGCTAATAATTCATGTATAAGATTACATCTTTGAAATATATGATTCTTTCAGGATGACATGGGGAAAATATTCTGAAAAGGGTAGAATAAGCCAAGATATAATGCAAAAGTTTTCTAATTCAAAAAAGTTTTCTAATTAAATGGAGTAGTAAACTTTGAGAAAACAACAGGATCATACTGTTTCCTCTAAGAACTAGGATAAATTTATACATGCATACATGCATACATAGGTACATAAACACACATACATAAATATACAAAATGTTTCTAACGGAATATTGAGTGTGTTTCAATAATGTCTCAAAATTGGATTAAAAATTTTATAGTTAAAATTGCATTAATAACTGTTTTTTAAAAAAGTGAAACGATTTTCTTATTTTGAAGTCTCTGTTGGATAATACTATGAGAAAGAGGGCCTGGTTTTCCAAGTCAAGCCCGCATTGTTTCTTTTTAAAGATTCTTCCTTAAGTCTGTTGATGGCAGTGTCAATAACAGGTACATGGTAGAGGTAAAGATGGAAACAGCATGTAAAAATTGAAATTCTTTGAAGTTTCAGGTGAACTATGAGTTTCTAATTCAATGTTCTTATAGCTCAGTTGTTAATAGGATCAGAACCATAGAGTTTAAGCTGGTTTTCACTATATGAATTAGTTATTAGAAAACCAAATTCAAGAGGTTGTATTAAATTGTATTAATTGATGTTCACTGAGTTTCCTTGGTTACCATGATGATATAAATCTCCTCTCTAAAATTAGTTCATGGTGAGCCATGAACATTAATATGATCTGTAGCCTGACTTAGTTTACCTGTAGAATTCATTTAACAAAATCTAACTTGGTAGGGGTTATATGAGATTATGACGCTACGTGCGCTACTTTTTGTGATTCTTCAAGTGTGCATAATTTATTACCTATCTTTGGTGACCAGATGCTCCTCTCAGCTTATCCATTTGATGCCCCTTAAGTTAGATTACCATTATTTTCAAAAGTTCCTAACAGATGAATCATTTAAATGAGTGATCCTAGGGATTAAGAACCCGAGGAGGAAAGGGGATAATTTTATATTTAAATGCGTTAGTAACTCCATTTGGCCCTTATTCACCATTTTGTGAAGTTAAGTTCCAATTTCTTGTAAGCCACTTAATTATGGGAAAGTCACAAGAAGGGAAAATCACAAGACTAACTTCCCCTCTCACCTTTTACCTTTCTATCTCCTCCACCAATGAGAAACCAGGTGTTTCAATCACTATTTGCTGGTTTGTTTGGTTTTTACTCCCTCTAATTGTATGGAAACCAAGTTTCAAGGTCTTTGTACTGACTGAGAGCCTTGGAACTGATCTGTTTTGCAATCACATGCTTTGCTAAGTAAGTTATTTTCTGGATGAGTCTCAGAATTCTTATTTTTCCATAATCAAGAGTGAGATGCCCCTGTTCACTTGTGACATGGCACACTTTGTATGAGCAAGAGGGATGTCCTCAGAGGGAGCACAAGTTGAGGCAGGGGGACATAGAAGGAGGAGGGAGAGAGAGCATGATAGAGGGGAAAAGTTGATGAAAGAGCACCTTATGATTCAGGAAACTGAAACTCAGGGCAAAATATTTATTTTCACTAGTTAAAAGTTCACTGATAAGGAAAATAATTTATAATTACACCTGTAAACTCCTCTCATATTTAAAGATGCTCTTACTTTTCCATTTTGAGGTACTGGTGAGTATGGAGGGCAGTTAGGTGGTGCAGTGGGTAGAGAACCAGTGCAGGAGTCAGGAGGACCTGAGTTCAACTCTTACCTCAGACCCTTAACACTCACTAGCTGTGTGACCTTGGGCAATTCACTTAACCCACTCTATCTACCAGATATAATTTACCAGATCCATCTGCCTCTGGATCACTGCCTTGTCATGGCAGAGGGACTTGTATAGTTTAGTGAAACTAGGAGCTATGCCATGCAGATTCTCCAAGTCATAATGCTGTACAAATATTTTTGTACAATAGACTCCTTTTCCTTTTCTTTGATCTCTTTGGGATACAGATTTAGTAGTGGTTTCTCTGAGTCAAAGGGTATACAGAGTTTTATAGTCCTTTAGGCATAGATCCAATTGCCTCATCCTGGGTCATCTCCAGTAATCCTGATGAATATCTGGTCACTGGATTCAGATGGCTCTGCAGGAGAAATGAGGTTGGTGACCTGCACAGCCCTCTCTCACTCAGAACAAAGTCAAGTGCTTGTCATGTCATCATTTCTCTGATGGTGTGGTCTTCTTCATCAACAAAGGATGAACACACTGGTGACTAAATTCTGTGGGTTTTTTTAAAATTTAACGTTTTATTTTTTCCCAGTTACGTGGAATTCTTAACCTTTTTTTAAATTTTGAATTCCAAATTCTTTCTCTCTCTCCCTTCCCCCACCCTTCATGAAAAGGCAAGCAATTTGAGATAGATTATACAAGTACAGTCACGCAAAACATATTTCCATATTAGCCATGTTGCAAAACACAGACAAAAAAACTGATAAAAATAAAATAATTTTTAAAAAATATGCTTTGATAGCATCCAGCCTACATCTTTCTCTAGAGGTGGGTAGCATTTTCCTAAGTCCGTCAGAATTGTCTTGAATCACTGAATAGCTAATAGAACATTATACAACATTGTATATATATTATATATATATATATATATACAATATATGTAATATATATACACTACATATAATATACTGTGTATACACACACACACACACACACACACACACACACGCACACACACAATATCATACTATATACAATATTGCTCTCACTGTGCACAATGTTCTCCTGGTTCTCCTCTCTTCACTTTGCATCAGTTCGTGTAAATCTTTCCAGGTTTTTCTGAAAGCATCCTACTTGTCATTTCTTATAGCACAATTACTTATTGTATTCCATATTGCATTCCACAAATACTATTGTATTCCATCATAATCATATACCACAGTTTGTTCAGCCATTCCCCAATTGATGGGCATCTCCTCAATTTCCAAAATTTTTGCCACCAGAAAAAGCTGCTATAAATATTTCTGTACATATAGGTTCTTTGTTTTAAAAAAAGAACCGATATTCCTTTGGGATACACATCTAGTGGTGCTACTGCTAGGTCAAAAGGTATGCACAGTTGTATAGCCCTTTCGTCATAGTTCCAAATTACTCTCCAGAATGGTTGGATCAGTTCACAACTCCACCAAAAACACATTAATGTCTTAATTTCCCACATCCCCTCTGACATGTTACTTTTCTTTTCCATCATATTAGCCCATCTGATAGGTATGAAGTGGTACCTCAGAGTTGGTTTAATTAACATTTTATATGACCACAGGTAACTTTAATTTCTTCATCTGCAAACTGTCTATTCATATCATTTGACCTTTTATCAATTGGGGAATGACTCACATTTTTGTAAATTTGACTCAGTTCTCTTTACATATTTTAGAAATGAGGCTTTTATCAGAGAAGCTTGCTGTAAACATTTTGCCCAGTTTTCTGCTTTACTTCTAACCTTGGTAGCATTGGTTTTGTTTGTGCAAAACCTTTTTAATTTAATATAATCAAAATTATCCATTTTGCATCCATAATGCTCTAATTATCTTTCAATGTCTCCCCAAATCCTCTCCTCTTCTCACTTCCCTATTAAGGGTACCACCAATATCATTTCATTACAGAATATATGGAGGTGAATAAGGTGTAAGAAGACTGGTAGGTGTGGGGCAAATTATGAGGACTTCAAAAGCCAAATAGATAAATTTATATTTGATCATGAAGGTAAAAGAAGTCACTGAAATTGTTTGAGGAGAGGAATTATAAGATTAGATCTGTACTTTAGGAAGATAACTTTGTTAGCTAAGTGGAAGATGGTCTTACGTGGGGAGAGACTTGTGGCAGAGAGACTAAACAGCAGATTGTTGCAGTTCCAGACATGAAGTGGTAAGGTCCTACACCAGAGTGGTGACAGCACCAGAGAAGAGAAAGGAGAATATTTGAGAGATGTAATCAAGTTAATATCAATAGGTGGGGGGAGGAGGATAGTGAGGAGCCCAGGATGACCACCAGGTTAGGAGCTTGAGTGATTGGGAGGACAATGATGCCCTACAAAGTAATAGAGAAGTGTGGAAGGGCAAGGGGTTTAGGGGGAAAGATAACTGGTTCAAATTTGTGTATGTTAAGTTTAATATTCTACTGGAGGGGCAGAGTCAAAATGGTAAAGGAAAGGAAGGGATTTGCCTGAGGTCTCCCAAGATTTCTACAAAAATTTTAAGTAATGCCTCAAAACAAATTCTGAAGTGGCAAAATCTATGAAAAAGGATAGAGTAAAACAATTTTCCAGCCCCCCAAAACTTAGGAGATCAGAAGAAAAGAGCAGTTACAGCAGGGTGATAGTAGAGCACAGTCCAGCCCCAGCAAACCAGTAGTTTTATAGCAATTGAATCAGTGGTGGTGTTGGCTGTTTCCAAAACTCTCAACCTACAGATGGTAAGGGAAAGACAACTGACCAGAAGGAGATTGTAGGGGTTTCTTTTCTGGCACAATGTGGAGAATTCTGTTGCATTGCCTATATATGGATTTGGGGTACAGTTCTGGGTCTCAGTTCCAGCATGATGAAGATCGTTAGTACACCAAAGCTTGTGGAAGAAGAGGAACTGGACTGTGATTGTGGTTCCAGATCAGAAAACATTGCTTGTGGTCACTAAAGCAAAGCACAGGCCAGGAGATTAGTAAACATATCAAACCTTAGCTCAGACCACCTTGAAATAAGTGAAAGCTTAAGGACTCCCAGAACTAGCTCTGAAAATAGCTGCACAAAATGCTAAAGCTTGAGAAAGTGCCTCCTGCATCCTGGGAGCAGAGTTCAACTTTAATACAAAGTTAAAAGTCAATAAACTGGTTGGAAAATGAACAAACAACAACAACAAAAAGATCCTGATCACAAAAAATTACTATAGTGAAAAAGAAGACCAAAGCACAAACTCAGAAGAAGATAGTATAGTCAACACTGCTCCATCAAAAGCTGGAAAGAAAAATGTGAATTGATCTCAGGCCAAAAAATAATTGCTGGAATAGCTCAAACCAAATTACCAGTATCAAAGATGAAAAAAGGGTAAATGCACCACCGACGCAGATGAAGTTAAATTATTTTTTAGGAGTTATTTTGCCCTACTGTGACAGCTAGGTGATGCAGATGATAGAGCAGCTGGCCTGGACTCAGAAAGACCTGAGTTTAAATTTGACCTCACATACTAGCTGTGTGACTTTGGGAAAGTCACTTAATCCTGTTTCCCTCAGTTTCTTCATCTGTAAAATGAGTTGGAGAAGGAAAAGGCAAAGCACTCTAGTAACTTAATAGGAAAACCCCAAAGGGGTCATGAAGAGTCAGGGAGGACTGAAAACACTGAACAACAACAAAATTTTGTCCAATTGCATGACAGTAAATTTAACAATTTAACAGAAATGGATAATGTTATTAAAATTAAGATTGCAGGGGGCGGAGCCAAGATGGCGGAGTAGAAAGACCCACATTTGGTAGCTCCAAACCCACAGCCCATGAATTTCATCTAAAAAGAACTCCCAACGAATTCTGAAACAGTGGACGCCGCACAGCAACACAGTGAAGATTTCCGTTCCAGAGAGCCCTGAAGAACCAACCCCAAAGGTCCATCGAGCCACAGACCAGAGCAGAATGCTGACTGCCCTGCCCTGGCCGCGCGGCACTGAGGGGAGCGAGCAGAGCCGAACAGGCATCAGGGAGGGTATCTGCAGTGGCCACGAAGGTCCCTCCACCCACGGACTCGCAGGTCAGTGAGAGAGATGGGCTGAGAGGGGAGTGGGGTGTCTCCGGGACTCAGGCCCCCTCGGGAGGCAGCGGCAGAGGCAGAGGCAGTGGCGGCCGGAGGCTCCCGGAGCAAGCAGGAGCAAGCATGAGCTCGGCAGCAGCTCCATTACAGAAGGTCTCTGCATAAACCCCCTGAGGGAACTGAGCCTGGGAGACGTCCCTGCCCCCACTTGAGGACCAACAGATAAGCTCCCATTGAACAGCAGCCAGGCCTGCCTCCTGAGGCTGGGGAGGAGCATTTGAATCTCAGACCCCAAGCACTAGCTGGGAGGACCTAGGCTAGGAGTAGAGAGGACTCTCAGAAGTCAAGTAACTGGCTAGGAAAATGCCCAGAAAAGGAAAAAAAACTAAGACCATAGAAGGTTATTTTCTTGGTGAAAAAATGATTCCAAACTTCCTCTCTGAGGAGGAAGAAAAATGCTTACCATCAGGTAAAGATGTAAGAGTCAAGGCCTCTGTATCCCAAAGATCTGAAATCGATATCCAATGGGCTCAGGCCATGGAAGAGCTCAAAAAGGATTTTGAAAATCAAGTTAGACAGGTGGAGGAAAAACTGGG
>CM053775.1:47169303-47185313 GCA_028658325.1 Potorous gilbertii
CTGAGAAAAAAACATGAAGTTTACTCTCATCACAGTCGACTAAAGGAAGGAATAAAATGTACACTCATTTTAGTATGAAAACCTATCTTACAATACAGGAAAGTGGGGGAGAACGAGATAAGCAGGGTTGGGGGGATGATGGAAAGGAGGGCAATGGGACGAGGGAGCAATTTGAAGTCAACACTCTTAGGGAGGGGCAGGATCAAAAGAGAGAATAGAAACAATGGGGGGCAGGATGGGATGGAGGGAAATATAGTTAGTCTTACACAACCTGATTATTATGGAAGTCATTTCCAAAACTACACAGATATGGCCTATTTTGAATTGCCTGCCTTTCCAAAGGGAATGGGTGGGGAGGGAGCAATGGGGAGAAGTAGGAACTCAAAGTTTTAGGAACAACTGTCCAGTATTGTTCTTGCTACTAGGAAATAAGAAACACAGGTAATAGGGAATAGAAAATTACCTGGCCCTACAGGACAAAATAGAAGATGGGAGTAAGAGAAGGGAGGGATGATAGAAGAGAGGGCAGATTGGTGATAGGGGAAATTAGAAGGTTCAATGTACTGGGGTGGGGGATGAGACAAATGAGGAGAAAACTTGGAACCCAAAATTTTGTGAAAATTAATGTAAAAAGTTAAATAAATAAATTTATATTAAAAAATTAAAAATGAATTAAACTGACATTGAAAGTAAAAAATAAAATAAAATAAAACAATACAAAACCAAAAGAGTGAAAAAATAGAAGACAACATGAAGTATCTTACTGGAAAAACAACTGACCTGGAAAATGGACCCAGGAGAGATAATTTAAAAATTATTACCCTACTTGAAAGCCATGATCAAAAAAAGAACCCTGACATCATCTTTCAAGAAATTATCAAGGAAAACTTCCCTGATATTCCAGAACCAGACAGAAAAATTGAAATGGAAAGAATGCCCTGAGTACCTCGTGAAACAGATGCGAAAAGGAAAACACCCAGGAATACTGTAGCCATATTCCAGAGTTCCAAGGGCAAGGACAAAATATTATAAGCAGATAGAAAGAAACAATTCAAGTATTGTGGAAACACAATAAGGATAACACAAGATCTAGTAACTTCTACACTATGAAATCAGAGGGCTTGGAATATGATATTCCGGAGGTCAAAGGATATCTCCTTTATTATCACATATATATATATATATATATATATATATATATATATATATATATATATATATATATATATAGAGAGAGAGAGAGAGAGAGAGAGAGAGAGAGAGAGAGAGAGAAGGAGAGAGAGAGTGCACAGGGTGAGCTGAATATGAAAGGACGATATTTTCAAAATAAAATTAAGTGTTGAGAGAAATGTACTTGAAGAAAGAGAAAGGGAGAGGTAGAATGCAGTAAATCTTCTCACATAAAAGAGTCAACAGAGTTTTACAGTGGAGGTGAAAAAGGGGGAGTTGAGGGGAATAAGTGAGCCTTACTTTCATCATATTTGGTTTCAGGAGGGAATAACATACACATTCATTTGGGTATGGAAGTCTGTCTTACCCTACAGGAAAGCAGGGAGCAAGGGGATAAGAGAGGTGAGATAATAGAAAGTACGGCACATTAGGGGAAAGGGTAATCAGAAGCAATCACTTTCATAGAGAACACATATATAATGTGTATATACATATATACACACCCACATACATAAATACATATATACATACATTTATGTGTAAAGGAGGATGGGTCTATCTCAAATTCCTAACAAGCGTTTCTCTGAAAGGTTTCTCATACTTCTTATCTCAATGAGACTAATGCCTGATGAAATCTTTCTTTCCCAAATTCCCTTTGAAAGTCCCTTGACTTTTAGTACCTCCATTCACCGTGTGTCAATGCTGACTCCAACTTTCCTTAACTTTCTACCCATTTTCCATCTCTTCTTGCTTAAACCTCTTTTCTCTTTCAGTGGACTGAACAAAATCCTTCAAATGTCAAAGTGTTCCTTCTTGTTACCCTCTGATTCCACTCTTCACTTACCACTGCTACTTTTCTTTATTTCTAGATTTATTCTTATCTCACCCTTAGTTCCCAATCACATCCTACTCTAAGATTCTACCAAATTTTTTTGCATAAATTTTCTTATATTTTACTTTTCAAGTTGCATAGTTTATTTCAATTTCTCTTTAGGTGACTTTGCCTCTAATTTACCTAAATAATTAACTTATGTTAAATTATTCACAGGAGGAGGTATCACTTGATAAGGACTATAGGCTTCAAACCACTTTCCCCACCACCGTTCTCCAGGTGGTGAATTTTTTTCTGCTAAAACGGCCAATCTATCATTTTCCAAGGTAAAATTTGATTTAAAAAAAAGGAAAATCTTAAAAATTATTTTTGCCCATAAGCTTGGGTTTAGGAAACTGTAAATCTCCCCCTCACGCTCAAAAAAATCCATTAAGATATTTCAGGAGGCAATGATTCTGGGAAGATGGCAGAGTAGTTCAGAAAACTCCAAGCTCTCCAGATTTTGACCACAAATGAGATAAAATAGTGCCTCAGGGCTATCATAGAGAGATAAAAATAAATAAGAATGAGGAAAAACAGTGGCCTTCCTAGAATAATCTGAAAAGATCTGAAGCAAAATCCCAGTACAATATTTGATCCCTGTGAAGAATAAACACCTCCTGGCTAAGGTCTGTTTAAACAACAAGTAACAAGTCCTGGGGTTAGCTGGGTTGGGAGGCTGTCTTGTCCCCAGCCACAGGAATTTGTACCCCCTGGACAGTGAGGAGAGTTGGGAGTCTGAGCTGGGGAAGACTGAGGGAACCTCTGCTGACAAGGAATGCCAGACTCATCTTGATGAGAAGGAACCAGCATCCTCCTGGTGAGTGCAGAAGCAGTGGGGTGGGGATGCCACTTGCAGGAGCTTGAGGTCTTGGTTTCACTTCCAGGCCAAAGGGAAGAACTGAAGATCTGGGGCTAGAGGTACCATCCCCCATGCACCAACTCTAAAAGTGATTTCAAAAATTATACTATTCCCCAAATATATAAAGCAAAGGAGAAAGAATTCAACCACAGAAAGTTATTAAGGAAATAGAGAAGACCAAGGCTCATCTTTGGAGAACAATATGAAGCAAAGAAACCTTCTTTTCCACCAAAGAGTAATATCATATGATCACCTGCCCAAAAAGAATTCATAGAAGAATTTTAAAAGCACTTGAAAATCAAATGAGATAGAGGAAAGACTGAAAAAGAAGAACAACCCAAGAAAAACAAGAAGATTATGGAAAGAAAGTCAACCAATTGGAAAAAGAGATCCATAATTTTAAGGAAGAAAACGACTCCTTGAAAATCAGAATTGGGCAAAGGGAAGTCAGTGAAATCATAAGAAACTAAGAAATAATAAAACAAAGTACAATGAATGAAAAAAGAGAAGAAAATGTGAAACATCTCTTAAGAAAAACAACTGATCTAGAAGAAAAGAAAACATAAGAATAATCAGAGTACCTGAAATCTATGATAAAATAAAGAACCTTTACACAATAATACAAGGAATAATTAAAGAGAATTGTCCTGAAGCATTAGAATGAGAGGGGAAAGTAGAAATAGAAAAAAATCTGCCCATCATCACCTGAAAGAGATCAAGGAGGAAAACCCACAAGAATAGTAGTCAAATTGCAAAATCCCCAGTTCAACGATAAAATATTACAAGCAACGAGAAAAAAAATAATTTAAATATGGTGGTGCCACAATTAGAATCATATAAGACCTAGAAGCAGTGACACTAAGAGACTACAAGTCTTGGAATGCTATATATTGAAGAGCAAAAGAACTGGGGTTCTGCCTGAAAATATCATACCCAGCAAAGCTGAGCATAATCCTGAACAAAAAAAAAGGATATTTAATGAATTGTCAGACTTTCAGGATTTTGTTTAAACAAAAAACAACCTGAAGATTTGACACACAAGAGCCAATAGAAACATAAGGAACATATCACAGAATAATTATAAGGGACTTAATAAGCACAGATTTTTTACTTTCTATGTATGTAAAATGTAAAACGTATGTCTAAGGTTGTTATTAGTAATTGGGTAGTTTGCAAGAAAGAATGGGGTAGGCCTGAGTATGATACAACTTTCAAAAGTAAAACTGTTAAGGAACAGCTAAAAAGAATAATTATCTTATACAAATGAGGCGCAAGAGGAAGAACAAACAGAGAAATGTGCTTGAGGAGGAAGTTTGGCAGTTCTGGTAACCTACTTTCTTTGGGAATGGGTACAAGAGGGAACAATACACATATATCTAGAAGAGTATAAAAGTTTTCTAAATTCAAAATGAAATAAAACACTAAGGGCATAGGGAGGGGAGGAGAGGATAAGGGAGGGATCTTTAGAGGGGAGCGTGAGGGAACAAGTCCAGTACAGAAGGGTGTTTAGAGGGATCTTTGGAGGGAGGGTAGGTCAAGTAATAGAAGGGCAAGGTACCAGGTAGAAGTAAAGTACAGGAGTCAGGAGGGATAGGAAATAAGAGATCCACACAAACCAAAAATGAAGATCAGAAGTAGAATTTATTAGGGAAAAAGGAGCAGGGTTGGTAATCATGAAAACACATAATCTACACTATGTATCAGCCATATTCATCAACATTGATTTGGACTATTTAAAACAACTAGACAGTATAGTGTTGGAATATTTCTGTAGTGTGGGAAATGATAAGTTGGTGGGCATGGAAAAATATGGAAAGTCTTGGACTTATGAAGGAAAGAGGTTATTTACTCTCTGAGAAATATAGGACAAATAAGCATAGTGCAATCTTACATAGATGCATATGACTATATATGTCTACATACGAGTATGATTTAAATATTTAATACATATATTTAAGTATATGTATGTGTAAGTCTATGTATGTATAAGTATATGTATGATGTATATCTGTGTGTATTTATCTATATATGTGTATATATATATATATATATATATATATATATATATATACGTATACATATGTGTGTGTGTGCTGGTTCATAAGTGGGTATGTGTCTGTCTATCTATCAATACATCCACACTTAACTGTAGCCTTCTGGGGTGAGGGGGAGGGAGGAAGGGAATAAAAGAGCAAAGTAAAAAGTGCACAGCAAAGAACAAAATAAAACTTGCAAGGAAGCAAAGATTGACGGCTTTCTTGAAATGGAAATTTATTGTTCTATATTTTGAATGCTCTCTCACGTTCTTGCTGTACACATGGCAATGTTTTTTTTTTAATTTTGTGTTATTTTTTTTTCTTATTTTGTATAATGTTTTCTTTGACCAGTCCTCACCCCTGAGGTATTTTCTTATTTTGTAGGATGTTTTTTTTTCTTATTTTGTATTATTTTAGTTTTACTACTTAAGTTTGTTTCTTTTTTCTCTAATTTTGTATTTAAATTTAAAATAAAAAATGCAAAAAATTAAAAATAAAAAGATATTTCACCATTTACAAAAACATTCAGATCAAATAGTAGAGAAATTACACATCAGTTACAAATTCAGTCTCCACAGGTTACAGAGCATCCTTTCTTTCCTGTCTGTCTTCATTTCTGTCCCCTCAATCTTGCAGGATTCAAAAGATCAGGAAGAGACTATCTTGGCATTTTTCTCCCACTGAAAATCTGATCAGAGCGTCGGTGGAAATAAGCCCCTTTTTATTAGAAAGAGGAACTTAGCATCACAATTGCAGTATATTATAGATAGCAGGGAAAGCTTCTGCAGTTATAAAACTTTATTAACTTAAACAATAGTGTTGAATTATCCCAATTTCTTATCTATCCTAGAATGAAGAGCTTTGAGGTATCAGGACTTGAAAAGATACTGTAGATCTAAGGGGGCAGTCCTATTTCCAGTGACCTCTGCTTACAGTACAGACATCATCATGAGAATAGGAGCCTGCACAGCTGTTCTGGAAACCTGAGGCTCTTCCTTGAGCCTCTGAAATTGTGACGATTGCAGTTCATACTTTCCATTGTCCTGGACTGAGGTAAAAGTCAAAGAGGGCATAATTAGAGCAGCTTTATTATTGAGATTCTTGCTCAAATCATTCTATTCCACTGTATAGACATGTCATTAGGGACACAATTACACAGGGTATCATAGCTTTCCAGTCATGGGCTAATGTAAAAATCATCCTGGATATCAACTGCAGCTTTACCTATTAGCAACAATAGCACTACTTTGATCACCACAGGATCTATTGAACCCTCAATCTCTGCATAAGTCTCAAAGTTGTCTTAGTGTATGAGCTGTTCAGGGAGGACTATTACCTCAGGTATGGTGACTGGCTGTCCTTCTCTGAGCTGCTTATCCACCTTTAGTGTCCAACCTTTACCCAACTCTCACCTGTGGCTCCAAGAAGCTGTAGCATGCACAGCAGTCATACCCTGGCAAAATCATCTTGGAAGATCAGGTTTAGTTGAACCAATAGGCCTCAAATCCATCAGTGAGTTAAACAGGTGTCTACCCCAAGAATGTGAAGACATCTCCCAGTGGAATGGGTGGATGAGAACAATTTGTTCCAATGACCATGAAGTTGGCTGAAGCGGGCACTTTGGAGAGCTTAGAGCTTGGTCAGGTAGTAAAGATGCCAGGCCATTGCCAGTCTTCTTGACTTTTGTCCTACCACTGGACTGTGATGACTCTGGAAGAGAGAGGGATGCTGATGACTTTGTGCAGCTCTGCCTCACTTAAATCCAATTCACTTGTTAGTCAAGAAATCACCCTGTAGAAGCCCTTGGTCCTCTCTGAAAAAGTATGAACAATAAAGTCTTCCCTCCCAATTTACAGGATATTCATTTGTGCATTGGTTAAGGTCCCTAAACTTGCTCCAGTTTAGTATTCTCCTACTGCTTATCCTGGGAAAACTTAGGGGAATGCTGGGAATCAGGACCCTGGCTCTTTGATTATATAAGGAAGTAGTCTTTTGATCATAAATCCACAGACACATCTGTAAGGCGAGGTGACAAAATCAGTTGTTTTCCAAAGTTAAGGCAGAATTTGTGATATCAGTGTCTGCTCAAAATTGCCAATAAACCATCTGGTAAAAGTATTGATTTTTTATAACTTTATGCCCTTACATGGTATTAAAAGTCAGAGAATTCTTCTTGGGGCCAAGGATATCTCTCCCCTGAAATTAATCCTGTTCAGACATTTTCAAGGAGATTTTTATAACTGAGCTTTAGATAATGTGAATTCCTTGAAGGGAATCTTTTCTAAATTATCCAAGAGAAAGCCCATAGGGAAGTCTTTAGAAAAAATGAACTGAATAGATCCCATATTTTAGAGTTATAAAAAATTTGCCGGGAATATTTGAAGCAGAATCTAAAGGACCCAAAAAAAGGATGATTTGAGAACCATCCAGCCGGAAATATTTGAAGCAAAATCTAAAGGACCCAAAAGAAGGATGATTTGAGAACCACCATTGAGAATCAGATTTTTTCTACCAAATCAGAGTCACTGACAGCAATTCACAGAACAAATTTAACTGAAACCAATGCATTAAAATCACTTCATTGAACCCCTCAAAATTAATTTTTATAAAAAGTCCAAGTTTTGTTCGTTGTGGCAGCACTGTAGAACAGGTAATCAGATAGGAATTTGCATGAGCTCCCTAAATGATATCTAATATATGAGAATATTCACTGGTGTATTCTTACCAGGATCACTTAATCAAAGTGCTTAATCAGAATCAAACCATAGAGCTGAACCCTACCAGAGTCAGATCAGAAGCACAACCAGACCAGAAGAAGGTTCTCAGAATTACCCACTGCAGAACTTTATACAAGACCAGAGTCACTGAAATAGGACCACCTAACAAGCAGTCAGAAACCTGGCACCAGAACCTACCCAGGTGGAAACACAGATAACGACTACAACACACAAACAAGTCTTTTGCGTGTGTGCCTGAAAGAAAAATAAGGTCAAAAAGGCACAATGGATTGAGATAAAGAAGATATAGTATTTGGAGAGGAAACGCCTTGTCCTGCTTGTTTCTCAAGTAAGAATTTCACAATCCAACCCCTGTCTTAAACACCTGAGTCACACTGGCTTGCTCATCAAAGTGTCTGGGAAGCCACCAGACTAAACCCCCCTCCCTACCAAGTTTCAACAGACTGAGTATTCAAATACAATAGCCCTAAAACAAAAACAAAATATAGAACAATAGTATATAGAAGTACACAGGACACATATGGAAGACAGGATTCTCTTCTTTTCAGAGATTTTTTTTTTTTTGGACAGCAGTCTTTGTAGTCTGGTTGAGTTTTCCCCTTCACAATTTCTCCAAGGTAAATATACTCTTGTGTGCGCTGGAGAATTTCTTAAACGCAAGCTTTGGTCTTTCCAGCCTCACTGACTGTCACTTTGTGGGTCACCAAATTTGTTATGGGAGGAATATCTCCTCTCTGAGTTCATGTGACAGTAACTAATGCTGAATATATATCACATATATACACATATATATGCTGAATATATATATCTCATATATGTATATATATTACAATGCAGAATATATTTCCATAATATATATTAATTTGCATTTGTTTTTATAATACAGTGCAGATTATGTTTTTAATACATATAATGCAATGCAAAAAGTAACTAATGCAGAATATATATTTATAACGCAATAGAGAATATAATGCAGAATTTATGGAGGTACGATTACGTATAGGTTTAGGTCTTGGAGAAAACCTGAACCCAAACAAGGATTCTGACAATGTTCCTTATAGGCAAAATTACTTCCAAGTAACAGAGAAATAAATCTCACTCTTCCTTCAATGTCACAAAGTTGAACAAACAGTTAAAGAATCATAATGTCTTACATTCCCTAAGTATGCAAACCTCATCAATAAACTCCATGGATAAACTAAGTCAGATTACAGATGAAACTACATTTAGAGAGTTCACAAATAGGCTGATTGAGGAATTCACATGTTGCCAGTCAGGGACAGTTGAGATTTATCTAAGGAATGTTTAAGTCTTTCAGTAAGTTTTCCCATTCTAGGGTACAAGTTTTAGTCAGGAGAGATTAATATTAAGACAAACTTTTAGTTAACCAGAATTTGCAGAAGGAATGACCCTGAGTCCCAAATAATAGAAAGAAAGAAAACATTCCCATAATATTGCTGGAGCTATATGCTTACATATCTATTATATACATATAGACATGTAAGCATATATACACAAATACATGAAGTATATGCATACGTGCATGTATCTGTATACATGTCAGTAAATATCCCTTTGTAAAAGCCAGTTGATTGTAATTGGTTGAATGGTATAGTGACAATTGAGTTCACTGGCAATTTCTATAAGAATATCAGAGAAAAACAATGCTGTTTCTCACAGGTATCTCAAGACCTTGAGAAAATGCTATCTAGCTATGCTACATGACTTATCCATGAGAACGGGAATTGAGATAAAGAGTCCCGGAGTGTGCAAATTATCAAAAAAGAAAATGGGAAGATGGATCTGAGTATGCACCTTTATAACTAGATGATGAACAAATGAGCCTCCCCAAAATAAGCACAAGAGAAAACCTTAAAAATCATAGGCAGAAGAGATAATGCAGAACAGAAACACTGAACATATGGTGAGTAGAATTCTGAAGAGATTAAAAAAACTGAAAAACAGCTCATCTAAACAATAAGTAGTATTTATAAAAATAAATAAAAGTACCAATTTAAGATAAAAGAAGAAAATAACATTTTAAAAAATGAACAAGGTGAAATAACACCAGAAAGGAATATGAAAAACGTGATCAAACTGTACTATTTTTGAAACACCAGTAGCTAGGGCACCCAGAAAATCTGCTAATATGTGCCATCATGTACCACCATGCCACTAGAATGTACCAATCCAACATTATGTATCAGGCACTTAACTAAGGTACTGAGAAAATAAGGAAAAGAAAAAAGATAGTCTTTTTTTTTTTTGTACGAGGAATCTAAGATTAAGAAGGATTAGGAAAGAGTTCTTGCATAAAATTGGACTTAAACCAACATTCATAACTGTTATGTACCTTTAATGGAATGAAAGCTTTGACCGCGTTGACCAAGGTGGAAAAAAGAAAACTTCGTCCTTTTAAATCCTTATGAGATTCAATCTACTTGCAGAGGTTCTCTAGGTTAACTAGCTCATGAGGTGAATACCACATATCCAAATATGGAGCTAACCTTATTAACAACAGTGCTTTAGGAAAAACATCAAATTACTCTTAAAGAATCAGTTGTCCATATAATCAAAGAGGTGTGGTTAATCTATTGTACTGTATATTGCACTGTATCCGCCCTGTAATGGGCAAGGGCAAAATGAAGGTGAAGGTGTTCTCTCCCTATCTTATTTGGTGAATTGGAGCTCAGCATTTTGCAATATATTTGTTCTGATGTTATTTCAGAACTAGGGGAAAGAGGTGGGAAGGTCAATTCAGAACTGATTGGATACCCAGAAAGAACTTCTTGAAATTAAGGTCTGTTGGTGGAAGTTACAGTTAGGGGAGTCAGTTAATGTTTCCTGATCCTGTTCTATTCCCGGTGTTGGAGAGTAGAGGAGGTATAATTATTCCCGTTGTAGATGAGGCAAGAGTGGATACATAGATACTCAACTGGGGTGTCCAACAGTCTTACTGTGTGTGTTCGGGGTGCGAGTGGCAGTGTTTAATGGAATGTAGGCAAACGGAGACGTGTAGATAGAAGTGAAAGCCTCCACTTAGTTTAGCAGCACATCAGCTGCCTAAGTGTTGGATTGAACGACACTTGGCAGGCAGCAGGTAGATTGAAAGGGATTTGTAGGGTTCTCGTGAGTGACCACATTGTCAGTCCCCCAGTAATCATTAGCTTGCCACTGCGGTGCGGGGCTTGGGGGGGGGGGGACAGGGGTAACCTAGGAGGGGGAGGAAAAGGTGGTGAAGGAGATTGGAAAGGGGGAAGCCAAGCACGCGCTGATATCTCCGCTGCCCCGTGCCTCGATGAGCCCGCCTCCCCACCGCCGCCTCCTCGGGAGTATCACGGTCAGTTCCGGCCGCCCCCATTTGGCAAGGACAGCGGGGGCGCACTATATTCAGCCCCTCGCCTCTTCCTGTCCTCCTCCCTTCCTCCCTCTCTGCGTTTGGCTCCCGGAGCATCCTCCCCTTTCCCTGCCCATCCTCCTCCACCCCTCCTTCCCCTTTTTATACCCGTCCTCCTCGCCCTGGGCTCTGGTTGGTGGTAGGTCGCTCGTGCGTCGGCACCTCTCCCTTTTTCTCCAAGCTCCTGAGTGGCGGCAGCAGTAGCAGCAGTGACAGCAGCAGCGGTGGCAGAGATAGAGGCGGCAGAGACCGCGGCAGCAGAGACCGCGGCAAGAGAGATCGCCAAGGCGGCGGCGGCAGGGGCGATAGAGGCGTAGCAGCACCCCCGGCGGTTCTGAAGGCGGTGGAGGCGGGGGCAGCCAGTTCCAGAACCCGCGCCAGCCGCATCCCACACGCTCCAGGCAGCGGCGTCCCTCGCCCCAGAGGCTGCAGCATCAGCATCCGACCCCGAGGCGACCAAAGGGAGACACCGGCAGCCCCAGCATCCGCAGCAGCGGCCTCACCATCAGCGGCTCCAGCCTCCGCCCCGGTTCCAGCCTCTTCGGCACTAGTCGACGAACTAAGGCAGCCAATATGAAACTGAAGCCCGACCAGACCCGAACCTACGACCTGGAAGGCTTCAAGCAGCGTGCGGCGTGCCTGTGCTTCCGCGGCGAGCAGGAGGACGAGGTGCTGCTGGTGAGCAGCAGTGGGCACCCTGACCAGTGGATCGTGCCCGGCGGGGGCATGGAACCTGAGGAGGAGCCGGGCGCCGCGGCAGTGCGTGAGGTCTACGAGGAGGCCGGGGTCCGAGGCAAGCTGGGCCGCCTGCTGGGCCTGTTCGAGAACCTGGAGCGCAAGCACCGCACCCACGTCTACGTGCTCGCGGTCACCGAAATCCTGGAGGACTGGGAAGATTCGGTGAACATCGGCCGCAAGCGCCAGTGGTTCAAGGTAGAGGATGCCATCAAGGTGCTGCAGGGCCACAAACCCGTGCAGGCCGAGTACCTGGAGAAGTGGAAGTCGGCCAGCTCCCCAAGTGGCAGCAGCCCCGCCGCAGGGGGTCTACCAACTGCCGCCGGCTCCAATGGCCCCGACGGCGATAACGCGGGCCATCCTGCGGCCGAGCCCGCCTCAGGCTCCGGCAGATAAAAAGTGGCCCAGGTCATCCTGAAAAAAAGTGGGGGAGAGCACGGGGAAGGGGGGGTGGGGGTGGGGGTGGAAGCTGCGGCCGGGTAGCGGCGGTGGGGTGGGGGGATTGGGGGAGTAGGGGGGGTCTGGTCTGCGTTCACCTGCTAGTGTCTGGAAACTCGATGGCAACCCTTCTGCGTTGTGTATTCCCTTTGCCCGCTTTGCGGATGCTTTGAAATATTGCCCTTGGTCTGTACCAGTGTAAAATACTTCATTCAGTAAAACCAAAGCCGTAAGGGATTTTTCAAAAGATGCCTTAACTGCGTGCCTACCCTGCCCCTCCCACCCTTCGCCCCTCAACTCCCCCCCTTCCTCCTTTCTTCCCCTCCTCCTTCCTCTTTCTTCTCCCTTTCCTCCCCCTCCTACCCCCATCCTCATTCACTCCTTTTCCTTCATACGTCTTCACCTTCTTCCTCTATTCCATATTCTAATGGTCTATCTCGATCACTTTCCCATACCAGCATGGTTTAAGTGTGGTTTTCTGGTGGGTATTGTGTGTTTTCTGAAGGAAGTCAATGGGAGGAATGACTTGAATATTAGATACTTTCCTAAATACTTCATTATAATATGGCCCACCGGAATAAAGCGTTCTATAATGCAGAGTTCTATTTCTAAATCTACACATTTCCAAAAGGAAACAAATATATATATATATATATATAAAAGGTAGTGCAGCCTGACAGTGTTTCAAACAAGTCGTATCCCTCATTACAACTTCCTAGAATAATGAGAGAAAATCAACATCCTTTCTCTATCATGCAAGAGTATTGGTAATGGTAAATGCACAGGTGTGGCATGTCTTTTTCCCCTTTTCATAAGATTTGCAGTTCAGCCCATTTATAAATTCTTGGTATTTTGCCCCCTCAAAAATGTTTGGCCACAGTTTATGTCATATGCAGATACCCTATAGCTCAAATTGCTTTGACAAAATGTTCTTGGATAGATGACTTGAAGTTCTTGTCATAAAAATGATATTGGGGTTTGGCAGGTCACCCTGAAACTTTTTTGTTTTCCCTTCATTTTCTATCCTGCCTACAAGTAGCCAACAGAAATTGAATTTTGTATGTCCAGGTGTAATATATAATGACTACACAGCTGTGCCTGTATGTGGGGAAGGGGAAGAGGAGGGGGTAGCCTACCTTGTTCTGGAACCATTGAAATATTATGCACCTCTAAAATTGCTTATCAACTCCAGAAGATAGCACTAAGGATTGCTGATGCATTGTGGATGTCACCCAATGAAAATTTTTGATGGGACACTTGATCATACCCCAGAACTCTGAGACTATAAATTGGCATATGGCATTAAGTTCTTCATATAGATCGACTTTCCTTGGAAACCATTTAAAATGTCTAAAGACTCCCTTCTACAATACAAGTACCTCTTATGGAACTTTCTTTCTCCTCCAGATCAGAATTAAAGTTGGACCTTTCACATTTCAAAGAAGGAAAAGAAGCTGAAGATCATTCAGTATACAACATTCAACCATGTTGAATTCAATGCAAATGTCCTGATAAGAGTGTAAAATGGAAATTCAACATAATTCAAACCATTTTGTTATTCAATACACAAATCATTACCCAACTTTTAAAATATCATTGTGTAAAATGCTGATAGAAATTAAAAGTTGTGCTGTTCCACTTTGGAAGTGTTATTGCTACAGCTGAAAATGGGATCTTGCATTTATATTAAGTATAAGTTATAGGCCACATGAAAACAGGATTGGGGAAATATCCCACAACAGAAATGAATGAAGAAAGTAGGGGGGGGGGGGAAAGAGCATCTTTTAATTCCACTCCCCTCAACTTCATATTTCAAATTAAGTTAATTGTGTAGGCTATATAGTTATCCACAACCTTCATCATCATCATTAAACATCCTAGGCTTTTTTTCTTAATTAAATCTTTTAAACCCCATAAATTGTCTTTTCTACTCTGAGAATTCTCATGAGTTCAAGATTTCTCAGCTTTACTGCTTCTTTTAAGAAGTTTCTTTGAATTATACATGAACAGCCCAAAGAAACTGGATTCTTGTTTTATAGACTCCATGTTTATACATATATACTCAAACATTATGACCACCTCATAGGCAGCATTCTTAGATGTAATAACTATGATCTTAGTTTGTCCTATCCAAAGGGTAAGAATTTAATTTGGGGCGAGGGGGTGGAGATATGATCTATGATTCCATTAATATAGGGAACTCTGCAGCACAGTTAACTGGGGGCAGGAGACACTATTAAGGGGTTTGCACAGGGTCACCAGGGTGGAACTTGGAATCAGGCCTTCCTTACCCTAGAGCCCAATTTTCTAACCACTATGCCAGGCTGCCCCTTATACACTTGATAAGTCTGTGAACGTAAGAACATACACAGTATTGATGTCAACCAACTTATAAAAGTGGTCAGTATATCCACATTTTATTGTAATTTTGGTCAGAAAGAGTTGCCATATGTGGTACTACATCAGAATTCTTCAGCGCTGGTGAGTGTACAAATAGGTCTCCTTAGTCCCTATGCAAATCACAGAATCCCCTGGATTACTTTGAATCCCTAAAACTGCTCTTTGTAAAAGCAGACATTTTATGGTTGTCATATTCCAAAGGAAATTGAAAATATATAAATATTTAGTGTTGCTTCATGTTAAATATGTTTCCTAAAACTAGTCTAACGGAATTAGCCCTAAGAGAATAACTGGTCAAGACTCTTTTCTTCCCCCTCCCACGAATAAAGGCTTTTTTTAAATTAAACTTACAACATCAGTAAGTGGTCACCCAGGTACTTACTAGTACATAACTTTGTGTGTAGTTCTTATGCTTAAAGATTTTTCCTTAACTTTTTTTTTCTTGCTCCCTTATGTGTTTTTGAAGTGGTCAAGAGGCCGTCCCACGAAGGTTAAAGAGTTAATTCTAAAGAGCTGGCAGCCTGCCCACAAATCTGAATGACTGGTGACATGAAACTCACTTTGTAAACCAGCCGAGGTTTCCCAGTTGGGTTAGGACTGGCTGGGGCTACACTCAACACGGTTAAAAACTTCAAATGAGCAATTAGAGTGGTACGTTGGACTACTCTATAAAAATGAGCATTAGGGTATGCCTATTAATGCGCCATTTTTCAAGAAAAGTCTGGCATGTTCAGCTAAGTCTGTTTTAAGGATAAAAAAAAGAGGAAATAAAAGTTAGTGAAAATATGTAATTGGCTCAGATGGTTATTTTGGAGGATGGGTGTGAATGTTTTCATATTTGAAATAAAATGTTGAAATATGCATGTAAATATGGATATATAATTTTTTTTAAGAAAGTCAACAAGGATGGTGGAGGAACCTGAAAACTTGTTAGAATAGTATTGGTAGAAAGGACTAGGTTTGTTGAGCCCAGAGAACAGAAAAATTGAGGCAGGCTATAAAGGCCTTCACTTACTTGAAGGACTGTCATGTGCCTCAGAGAAGTAGGACTGATGAGGGTGATTTCAGCTTGTCATTCTTAAGTGTAATGAATGCTCTGGGGAGCTTCCTTTCCCCCATCTGTTGGCCTGGAGGCTCTCTCATAGAGCTAGGCATGTGCCTACTGGCTCTACAGGGAGAGATATGTGCTCTGGCTCAACATTGAAAGACTTCCCTTGGGAACCATACATCTGTCCCCCAACTTGGTCCTGTGTCTGTGAGACTGTGTCCAAAATGATTTGTTACTGAACCAGAAAAAGCCACTCCTCAGAAAAAGTCATTAAAAAAACAGCTAAAGACAAACGTATTCTTTCTTCCCTTCTCC
>CM053775.1:47185813-47203000 GCA_028658325.1 Potorous gilbertii
GATGGAGGGAACTATATTTAGTCTTACACAACACGACTATTATGGAAGTCATTTGAAAAACTACACAGATATGGCCTATATTGAACTGCCTGTCTTCCCAAAGGGAATGGGTGGGGAGGGAGGGATGGGGAGAAGCTGGAACTTAAAGTTTTCGGACCAACTGTTGAGTATTGTTCTTGCTACTACGAAATAAGAAATACAAGTAATGGGGAATAGAAAGTTATCTGTCCCTACAGGACAAAAGAGAAGATGGGGTAGGGGAAGGGAGGGATGATAGAAGAGAGGGCAGACTGGTAATATGGGTAATTAGAATGTCCAGTGTATTGGGGAGGGGGTAGGAGACAAATGGGAGAAAATTTTGGAACCCAAAATCTTGTGAAAATGAATGTAAAAATTTAAATAAATTTATTAATAAAATTAAAAATATATATATTGTACATCAGTTTCATGATGGCATGCTTCCCTGGATCGTGGGTAGTGGTCAGTGCTCTTGTGCCTTCCCAGTCACCAGTGGAGTGAAACAGGGCTGCGTCCTTGCTCCCATGCTTTTTAGCATGATGTTTTCAACCGTGTTGTCATATATCTTCAATGAGGATGAACACGGCATCAAGGTCAGCTACTGTACTGATGGTAAATGCTTCAACTTAAAAAGGCTACAAGCCAAGACCAAAGTGATTAAAGAGATGGTGCTAATGTTTGAAATGATTGTGCCTAACAATTAACACCAAGAAAACACAGGTGCTCCATAAGCCACCACCACACCATCCATACATGGAACCAGCAGTTACAACAAATGGAGAAGTTCTGATTGCTGTGGATAAATTGACTTACCTTGGCAGTACACTTTCCACGGATGTACACATTGACAATGAGGTTGGTGTATGTATTGCCAGAGGTAGCTCAGTGTTTGGGAGGCCCTGAAGAAACGTTTGGGAGAGAAGAGGTATTAGACTGACTAACAAACTGAAGGTCTATAGAGCCATTGTGCTGACCTCATTGCTGTATGCCAGTGAAACATGAACAGACTACCAGCACCATGACAGGAAACTAAATTGCTTCCATTTGAACTGTCTTAGGAAGAATCTGAAGATCTCATGTCAGGATAAGTTATCAGACACTGAAGTCTTTGCTCGAGCTTAACTGCCAAGCATTCAAATGCTACTGCAGAGAGTACAACTCTGATGGGCTATCCACGTTGTTCGAAAACCAAAATGACTTTTTTATGGAGAACTCACACGGGGCAAGAGTTAACATTGTGGTCAGAAGAAATGAATTTAGGTCATCCTCAAGTTCTGCCTGAAGAATATTCTGTTAGAGCACAGAGATGGGAATGATTGGTCACCTTCTCAGAGAACCAAGCCTTGTAATTGCCCCAGAACAGAGACCCCCCCTCCCCCAATCAGCAGAGGGCTCTGTGGATTTAGCCTAAGCTAAATGTGAACCCCAAATGAGACTGATTACAGCTTGGGGCCCAGGAGAAGCCCTGGGATGGATGGCAGAAGTCCTGTATTCTCAGTGATCCTGACTCTTCCTTAGCTTCTGAGGTTAAGTGAGCATCTGCTTTCATTATTTAGAGCCTGATGCATGTCATCAGGAAAGTGTTTGTGTGTGTGCATGTGCATGAGTGTGTGTGTACATGTGTAAGTGTGTGTGTGTGTTTGATATTACTTGTCATAAGCATTAACCAGGAGGGTGTGTGCTCCCAACCCAAGACCCTTCTACAGTGACCAAGTGAAAACTCACCTGTGGAGAAGGGGATTTATTTTCCTCCTGACATTCCAGCTGGGAACAAAACAAAATGATAGCAGGAAGCCTGAGCCATGCAAGAGATCAATTAAACAACAAGAAGAATTGGTATGATTGTGAACCCAGCGGAAGCCTTATTTCTGGGGCCTCGTGGTCACCTGCCACAGTGTCTACGCCGAGCATTTGGAGAATGCTCCATAAGATAAATGCTGCCATCTGTTGCAAAAGACAAAGAAGTAGGGAGAGCCAAGAGCCAATTATCCTGAACCTTCCAAATGGTATCAATGTATATTTTAATGCTCTACAGGTGCCTCTGAAGCCTGGGTATGGGACTGGTTGAGGAGAGGCCCTCCCCTTCCTTGGACCTTTGTCTCTGCTTTGCTGTGTTCAGTGCATCTCTACATGTGTAAGTTGTGTCCTCATAAGCCCCCTCAGCTTCCTGAGGGCAGGGTCATTAGTGCACATGCTTTTAGCATAATAAATGTATGTTGACTGACTGACTGGTGTTGGTCAGCTTTATGGACATTCCTGTGTTCCCAAAGTGTTGATGGTTTAGCTAGATTGTGGCCTCCAGGATAACATGTAAACTCTGATATTCATTATTTGAAGCAGTTTACAGTCTGAACTTTTTCCATTTGATTTCGAAGTCCTTCTGATTACTCCCCTCGAATACATGTTTACAAACCCTCATTCCCCCTGACAAAAAGCTCATTGGTCCTACATACTAAACTGAGGCCCATAAATCCTAATTCTGTTTTTAGGAGTCATCTGAGAGGGGGGACACTTCCCAAATCCGCCTCTCTCCCTGAAGCCTTTTCTCCTGTTGGCAGCAGTGATGAAAATACCTCCTTGTCTCCAAGGTTTTCACATTTTTTTCACTAAGTAGGAGGATTTTTTGTGTCCCAATTGTTAAAAATACACTTCACATACAAAAAGGTATCAAGGAAATTTATTAGAATTCAGAGGAATTGAACACCTTAGCCAAGGTGAACTCTACCCTTCTTCAGAGAGAGAGAGAGAGAGAGAGAGAGAGAGAGAGAGAGAGAAAGAGACAGAGACAGAGAGAGAGAAAGAGAGGGGGAGAGAGAGAGACAGAGAGAGGGAGAGAGAGAGAAAGCGACAGAGAGACAGAGAACGAGAGAGCGAGAGAGACAGAGACAGAGAGAGAGAAAGCGAGAGGGAGAGAGAGACAGAGAGAAAAATAGAGGGAGAGAGAGAGATGGAAAGAGAGAGAAAGAGAGAGAGAGAGAGAGAGAGAGAGAGAGAGAGAGAGAGAGAGAGAGAGAGATGGAAATGAGGGCATTTTTATAATGTTCATGCAGGACAAATCCTCCCCATCAGAGGAAGGATTTGTCCCGTCTTTGGGTCACAATCTTTTGACATGCCCACCATACCTCATTAACAAGTGCAGTTGGATTTTTAGTTTACCCCTATAATGACTTCATATTATCTTTTCTGATAGACTTTCCCTCCAACAGCTTGTCAAGCCTGTGCACAATTTTCTGCCCTTCTTCATCTGACTCTGTTAGGTGATGATTCTGATTAACTTTACTCATTGAAATTTTTGACCTTCTGGAAACGAAACTTTTTCCTTTGTTTCCCACACCAGGAATCACCCAAATTGGGTAGTGAGTGCCCTTTCCATGAGTCTTTGTCACATTCTCCCCATGAACCAGGGAAAGACAGCAGGACTGTAAAACCAAGCATAGCCTTTGACCTAGCAATGCCACTACTAAGTCTGTATCATCCCAAAGAGACAAAAAGATAAAAAGGAAAAGGACCTATATGTCCAAAATAATTTATAGCAGCTTTTTTCTGCGGGTAAAGATTTAGAAGTTGAGGAGACACCTATCAGTTTGGGAATGTCTAAACAAGTTGTGGTGTGTGATTAAGATGGAATACTATTGTTCTAAAAGAAATAATGAGCAGGATGCTCTCAAAAAACCTGGAAACACTTACATGAGTTGATGCCAATTGAAATGTACAATATGCAATGTGACAGCAATATTCTAAGCTGTGAATGACAGCGATTCTCAGCAATGCAATGATCCAAGGCAACTCTGAAGCATTTCTGATGAAAAATGCTCTCCATCCCCAGAGAGAGCTGATGCTGTCTATATACAGAATGAAGCATCCTTTTAAACATCTTTATTTTTCTATAATTTTTCTCCTCTGTTTTCCTTCCCAAAATGACTATTCTGGGTATGTTTTGCATGACCACACATTTGTTGCCTATGTCTAATTGCTTCCCTTCTCAATGAGGGAATCCAGGCAAGGAAGGAGGGAGAGAATTTGGAACCCAAAGTTTTAAAGGGGAAACTGAGTTTCAGAGAGCAGAAGGGCCACAGACAAATGTCAGAAACTGAGCCTCAGTTTCCCCTTCTGTAAAGAGAATGCACTCTTAATCCCTGCCTCTCAGGGTTCTGCTCTTGTGAGTAAAGCAAGGAGCAGATCTTCAGAGTGTCCTGGCCCCAACGCTGTTATGTTCCTCTCACTGGCTAGCTGGTTGATCCTCAGGCCCTTCCCCTCCTGATGTTATCCCTAAACTACCAGCTTTCCTGCTGAAGAGCCTATTGGTGATTTCAGGCAACCCAAATTCCAAGGGATGGGGTCCTGTCTTCAGGTATTTGCAGAGCTCTCAGCTGGATGAGATGTTAGACCAGTGGCCTCTGTCACCTCTTCCCCTTCTCTCCCTTCAGGTGGAGGTCATCTGTGCTTCAATGGCTTCTTTTAACTTCTCAGGGCTCCCTAGGGAGTTGGAGACTTACAGAGAAGCCGAGGGTGTAGGGGGAACAATAGGAGCAGAGAAGTTGGGAAAGCCAGACCAGCCCTCAGCTTAGTCCCAAATTACAGGAAGGAGAAACCCCTGCACTTTCCTCTCCAGCCAATCCTCAGAAGGTAGCTTGACCCAGTCACAGGCCCAGAGGCAGCATAGGGAAATGTATGCAGAAGCAGAAGACCTAGGCTCATGTTATGGCTAGTATACTTGGTGATGATGATGATGATAATCGTAACTGACATTATGTAGGCTAAGTACTTTACAAATATCTTACCTGATCCTTGTAGCAACTCTGGGAGGTAGGTGCTATGATTATTCTAATTTTACAGATGAAGAAACTGAGGCAGACAGCAATGAAGTGACTTGTTCAGAGTAACATCACTATTACACATCTATGGTCAGATTTGAAGTCAGGCCATCCTGATTCAAGGACAATGCCGTCTGTCCACTCCGCTACTGAAGCCCATTATTTGTTATGACCTATTTCTGGCCCTCATGCAAATCTCCATTGCTGTTTGGTTGACCTACAGTCTTGATTTCTGTGTTCCTGTGATAGTCCAGTATCTACAGACATATGACATTTCTAGGAGGAGATTGGTTCTTGAAAGTGTTGCATATGGCAAAGAAATAGAAGGGTAGATTAGTGTAATAGATTGGGTACACGACACAGTATTCAATGATGATAGCAGTCTACTGTTTGATAAACCCAAGGACCCCAGCTTCTGGGGTGAGAACTCATTGCTTGACAAAAAATGTTGGGACAACTAGACAACAATGTGTCAGAAACTAGGTGTAGACACCAAATACCAGAATCAAGTCCAAATGAGTGTATGATGTAGGTATAAAGACTGATACTATAAACAAATTAGAGGAGGAAGGCATAGTTTATTTCTCAGATTGATGGAGAATGAAGAAATTTAAGTTCAAGCAAGAGACAGAGAACATTATGAAAGACCAATTGGATTATTTTGATTACATTAAATTGAAAAGTTTTTGCAAAAACAAAACCCATGTAACCAACATTAGGAGGGAAGCAGAAAACTGGAAAAGAATTTTCAGTTAGTGTCTGTGACATAGGCCTCATTTCTAAAATACATAGAGAACTGAGTCAAATTTACAAGAATACAAGTCATTCCCCAACTGACAAATGGATATGAACAGGCAGTTTTCAAAGGAAGAAATTAAAGCTATATACAGTCGTATGAAAAAATGCTCTAAATCACTATTGATTAGATGGATGCAAATCAAAACAACTCTGAGGTACAACATCACACCTATCAGATACCTAACATGACAAAACAGGAAGATGATAAATGTTGGAGAAGATGGTGGAGCTGCGAGCTGATCCAACCATTCTGGAGAGCAATGTGGAACTATGTCCAAAGGACTATAAAAATGTGCACTGCTTTTGACCCATCAATACCAATTCTAGGGCTGTATCCCAAGTAGATCATAAAAATGGGTAAAGTATTAATATATACAAAAATATTTATAGCAGCTCTTTTTGTGGTGACCAACAACTGGAAATTGAGGGGATGCCCATCCATTGGAGAATGGCTGAACAACTTAGGGTATATGAATGTAATGAAATACTATTTTTTCTATAAGAAATAACAAACATTTGGACTTCAGAACAACCTAGAAAGACTTATATGAACTGATGCTGAGTGAAATTAGCAGAACCAGGAGAACATCATACATAGTAACAGCTCCAGTATGTGAGGACTGATTTTGATAAACTTAGCCCTTCACAGTAATTCAAGGACCTAAAACATTCCCAAAGGGCTCTTGAGTCAAAATGTAATCCACATCCAGAGAAAGAACTATGGAATCAGAACACAGAATGCCTATTTTTTCATATGACGTTTTGGTTTGGTTTGTTTTTCTCATGGTTTCTCCCATTCATTTGAATTCTTCTACGCAACATGGCTAATGTGAAAATGTGTTTATTAAGAACGTATGATTTGAGCAGGCTTCAGGGAAAGAATCTCCAGCAGCAGGGCAGATCCCTCAACCCAGAGGTGCCAAAAGTCAGTGCGAGGGTGTTTTTGGCTGGCAGAGAGGCGAACAGGGTGTCCCATAACTCAGACCCCCTCAGGGGCAGCAGTAGAGGCAGCAGTGGACAGGGGCTCCCAAAGCAGGCAGTGGCCCGCATCCATTGTTGAAGGTTTCATCAGAAAGTTCTGAGGGAACTGAGCCCCGTGTGGAGGCCCTGCCCCGACCTAAGCATCTGATCTTAATCTCACACTGAATAGCATCCCTGCCCCTGCCAAAAGCCCCTAAGACTTTGGAGCAGCTCATTTGAATCTCAGCCCCCAAGTGCTGGCTTGGCGGAACTGCAGGCGAGGTGGTTGTGGAGAGGAAACTCAGAAGTCAAGTAACTG
Source organism: Potorous gilbertii (assembly GCA_028658325.1). Classification (NCBI taxonomy): domain Eukaryota; kingdom Metazoa; phylum Chordata; class Mammalia; order Diprotodontia; family Potoroidae; genus Potorous; species Potorous gilbertii. The sequence continues at coordinate 47,192,723 of CM053775.1, forward strand.
ACTGGGAAAATGCCCAAAAAAGGGAAAAAAGTAAGACCATAGAAGGTTACTTTCTTGGGGAACAAGTGTCTCCCTCCATCTTTTCGGATGAGGAAAACAAGGCATACTGTCATAGGAAATCAAAGCCCCTGCTTCCAGGGCCTCCAAAAGGAACTTAAATTGGAGTCAGGCAATAGAACACCTTTAAAAAAAAGAATGTATGTGTAAATCATGTAAGATTGCATGCCATCTTGGAGAGAGAGGGGGAGAAAACTGAAAACTTATGGAATTGAATGCTGAAAACTGAAAACAAATAAATTAATAAATTTGAGGGAAGTGAAGAAAGTGTTGTATAGTTTCTGATATCAAATCTAGCCCATTCCTTTTTTAACTTCTCCCATCCCTGAGCTCCAATCCTGCATCAGAAAGTCCAGACACTAAGCATTTATTTAACATTTACTGTGTGCCTGGCACATGCTAAGTGCTGGGGGATACAAATACAAACAAACAAAAGAACAATCCCGCCTCACAAGTGACTTACATTCTAATGGGGAAGATAACATATCAAAATATAAAGGGAAGTTGAAAAAGTGGGGTGGGGAGAAAAGGTCCCTGATATAGCAGGTATGAGAGAATCCAGAGGAGTGCAGCCTAGCAGGGAATTAAGCAATGGTTGGTTTGAGCATCTTTCCTCAATGGAGGTTCCAGAAGGAGCAGTCTACCTCTTAATCAGAGATGGGGACCCCATGCTTTGTGAGCTTCTCCAACAAGATGCCCTGGAGACATTTTCAATTGAACATGTCCAAAATGCAGCTCATTTTCTTTTTTCTACACCCTCTTCTCTTTCTGACTTCCCTATTACTGTTGAAGATATGAGCATCTTTTAGTGTTTCTGATTCATAATCTCACATGATCCTGGGCTACACCCTTGCTCTCAAGTCTATGTGCCCAATCAGCTTGCAGATTTGGTGGTTTCTTCCTCTCTGAATCAATTCAGTTGTACATCTCCATCTAGACAATAGATGTCCTTTGTCACCTTTGTCATTCCTGTGTAGCTGGTTAGACCCCAGGGAATCCCTCTTCAATTTGGATTTTGCACTGGAGAGCCCTTCATGATGATGCTTTACTGAGCCAGCATATCCTTATTTTATACCTTATCCAACATTACTAATATGAAGGTGCCTCCTTGTACATGAGCCCTCCAGGTGGTGTTATGCTCTCTGTCTTTTACTAATGATGAAAGATGGACTGTGGCAGTCTTGAAGCTGCACGCACATGTCTCTAGAGATCATATCTGCTGGGGGAGATCGTTTCAGTCTCAACGTGTGTGTGTGCGTGTGTGTGTATAGATTATTTTCCTAAAGATTCAGTAGAGATGAGGAAGGAGATATATAGTTGGTAGTTATTGTTTGATTCTAAGTCATGGTTTTTAAAATAACAACGAAGTCTGACTTTTTTTCACTCACTTTTCCTCAGCCTTGTTTTAGATACCTTAGGACTTGATTCCTCAGGGTTGTTAAAATTTAATCTGCCTTTGACCTGAGCAACTAGCTGCTCTTCCTATGTTGTGTACTTCAGGGTCATTCCTGCTTCCTGATAAACACTGGAGACCATGATGTGATCACCTGGACGTGGTGGCTCCACCTTTGAGGATGAAAGGCACTTACTGGTGAAAGGTTGACAGATTCATTTTTTTATTTTGGGTCTTTTTGTTGGCTTGTCTTTCAATTTTGTCCTGCTGTTCCCCAAAATCTGAAATAGTTTTCGAAAGAAATTTATTAAGGTGTTCTGTAGAGAGAGAGGTGAAAAGAAGGGGTGATTCCCTCCATAAGGCTTTCTGTGGTTATATTGTATAGACTTCAGCCAAAAGCGTAAGAAACCTGACTTATTGACTCCATGTAGGTAGGAGGCCGTCTCCAAGAGAAGGAGAGTTTGAGATGTATATCAGCAAGTAAGTCAATCTAATTTGGGAAACCTAAAATCCAAACTTTGGACGGACACAAAGCAAGCAGTGGGTGGAACCTGAGCATTCCTTATAACCATTCAGCTTCCGTGGGGTTTCTCTGAAGTCTCCCTGATTTTTCCAGTAATCTTTTTTGGATTAGGAAATTTTCTACCCTCATAAAGCTAGATTCAAACAATATTAATAAATGGTAAATAATCCACCATCCTTCAATGTACCTAGGATGATGTGGCTTAATTGTGTTGTGTGCCAACCTACACATAAATTTACTGTTTCTCTCCATTCTTTCTCAGTGTTTTACGAAGTGATGCTGTTCACAATCCTCCCACAGGTACCTTCGCAGAATTTAAACCAGCACTGACCCTGGCCAAGTATCCTACTTTTTTCCTCCTTATTTTGCCATGTATTTTACGTTGGTTAATTTTCAATATCTATTGAAGTGTATCAATATCTATTCCTTTATCCATTTTTTTTCATTTTTGGAGTATCAGCCACTTGTTTATTCAAGTCATTTCAGAATATCTCAAACATACGCCTTACCATTTTCTCACTTTTATTCTTAATTTGAACTTGATTTTGATTTAGATGTTTTTTCCAACAGGTTGACAGGGTTCACTGTATTCATTCCCCTTGGCTGCCTTGTTGAAGATAGTAGACATCTTAAACTCAGTATATCCAAAATTGACTCATGATCTTTTCCCAATCTGTTCTCCACTCCTACCTTCCCTATAACTATGGAAGGTCCCACCTTTCTTCCCATTTCCCAGCCTCTCAACCTAAAAGTCATCACAATATCGTCACTCTCTCATCCTCCATATCCAATACGATGCCAATGCATGTCAATTTCACACACACACACACACACACACACACACATATACACCTTGCAGCATCCCTGTTCTATTTCACTTCTGCAGCACCTCCAATATGCCCCCTTCTTTCATTTGACACTGCCCTCACCCTGCTCGGACCTTCATCTCATGCTTGAATTATTGCAATGGCTGCTGTGGAGGTCTACCTGTCAAAATAGGGTCTTGAAGAGTTGGACACGGATAAAATGACTGAACAGTAATTGCCTCTGACTCCTGCTTGGCTTAGCATATAGCTCCTTTTCATGCCTATGACAGCTATTCATCTGCTTCTCTTACAACTTTTTACGGTGTGATCTTTAATATTAAGGTGATATTTCAGTTTAGAATGCATTGTGGATTACGGTGTAAAGTGTTGGTCTAAGTCTAATTTCTGCCAGACTGCTTTCTAGATTTTCCAGCAGGTCTGGACATAAAATAAGGAATTGTTTCTTACGTAATTTATGTTTTCTGTTTTTTGAGCACTGAGTTAATGAGTTCCATTGTTTTTGATTGTCCCTTGTCTAGTTTGTTCCACTGATCTAACTCTCCCTTGTTTTAACCAATAACAGTTGGTTTTGAGGACTTGTTTCATAACATAGCTTGAGACTTGCAATTAGTCTTCTCCCTTTGTCACTTTTCATTATTTCTTTTGATATTCTAATTTTTTTTATTTTTCCAAGTTAATTTTTTTGTAATTTTATGAGGTTCCACAAAGCATTGGTAGTATTGTTATGTTCCTTATTCTGGCCCAGCACTGATGAGCACTCGATATTGCTCCAGCTATTTCAGTCGTTTGTTCTTTAGGGAGCTCTTTTTAATGTCATCTCTACAAATCCTTTGTGTACTTTGGTAGATTGATCCCCAGATATGTTACGTATTTTTTAGTTATTTGAAGTGGGGATGCTTTTTATTTCTTAATTACTTTCGGGGAAATTATTAATTTGTGGTTGTCCTGATGAACTTCTTGTTCTGACTCATGACATTTCGACTTCGTCATTTATGAGGTTCTTTGATTTTTTTCTGGTGTTTACAAAACTTCTGTTATTTCTGCCATTTTTCATCAGTTTAGTCATTCCTGTTGTTCATATTGACTTTGTCAGTGATCTCCACCAAATTTTCCAGATTGTTGAGCTTTTCATGTGTCTCTTTGCTCTTTTTTTCATCAATTTTAATTCCATCTTTATTAAAGCCAGATATTTCTTAATTTATGTTATCAAGGATTTTTTTAGATAATAGTCTTGGTACAGATTTGTCTTTATTTGGGGGGCTTTGCTCTCTTTTTGGTATCCATTCTTTCTAGTCACGCATTATATATATGTGTTTATAGTAGATAATATATTCAAAACATTTATTTATAATAAAGTATTTATATTTATTTAGCTTCCTTGTCTCAGGTGACCATTTCTCTTCTCTTTGAAGTGGTTTCCCTTGCAGGGGTTGTTTCTTGGTTTGGTTGCTATTTTGTTTTGCCACATCTCTTGCCAGTTTTTGAGGTGATATGAAGAACCCAGGTTCAAACTCAACTAATCTCTCTACTATCTTGTCCTTTCTTGATGGTGTTATCTTCCTTGGAAAACAGCTAATGCAGACAAAGAATAAAACTCATTGACTCCCTATAGTCTGTTTGACCTTCAAAAGCCTTCATCACCTGACTCCACCTCCCCTTCCAGTCTCTTCACATGTGATACCTCAGAATGGACTCTGTGATTCAGCCTCCTGTCTGTTCCTCTAACAATACACTCCATCTCCTGACTCTAGGCATTTTATCTGGCTGTGCCACAAGCTTGGAAATCTCTCCCTCCGTGTTTCTGAACCTTTCACATCTCAGCTAAAATCCCACGTCCTGAAAGAAGCTACAAGAAGCAATTCCTTTAGTGCTGGAGGTTTCCCTGTGAGGTTACCTGCTATGACCTGTGTACATGTCATATCAGCCTCCTCCATTCAAGTGTGAGCTCCTAGGGCAGGGACCAAGTTATTGTTTTTCTTTTCATCTCTGGCACTTAGCGAAGTGCTTGGTACATTGTAAGTCTATATTAAATGTTCGTTGGTTGTCTGTCTTGCAGATAGGAACAAGTCACCATACGGACAGAGTAACACTTGTAGATTTTGATATAGCTCTAAAGAGTGAAAATGTCTTGGAGGCAGCTGAATGGTACAGGGTCTGGAATCAGGAAACCCAAAGTACAAATCTGGCCTCAGACAGTTCCTACTTATGTGATCTTGGGCAAGTCACTTCACCTCTGTCTGCCCCGGTTTTCTCAACTGTAAAATGGGGACAATAGTAGAAACCACCTCGTAGGGTTGTTGTGAAGACCAAATGAGATAATATTATGAAAGCTGTAGATGCGGCTGTTATCATCATCATCATCATTATCATCATTAATTATTATCATTGTCCAGTTCCTTCCACTGATCTTCATATGGGATGATCTCAAGGACCTTCACAATCCAGGTTTCTTTCTTCTGGACTTACTCCACTTGTTGGTGTCCTTCCTAAAACATGGTGCCCAGGTGTCCAGTTGGACCTGGTTCTGTGGCTCGTTATGAGTGACTGTATCTCCATATTCTCACCATACATGTTGGTCATTGTTCAGTTGTTTTTCACTTGTGATCAACTCCTTGTCGCCCCATTTGGTATTTTCTTGGCAAAGATACTGGAGTGGTTTACCATTTTCTTCTCCAGCTCATTTTACAAATGAGGAAATGGAGGCAAACAGAATTAAACTTGCCGAAGGTCACACAACTAGGAATTGTCTGAGGCCAGATTTGAACTCAGGTCTTTTTGATTCCAAGCCCCAATGTTCTACCCACTGTGCCACCTAGCTGCCCCTGTTAGCTGTTAAGCTAGACTTTTTCTCTTTATCATCCAGACTTACGGTCAGCCCATTTTCATGAGGGCATTTGTTCACTGCCATTTTAAGACTGTAAAGAAACATCTTCCACTTTTATTTGCATCAAGACTTGTGACTTTTAGAAGAGAGGCCCCAGGCATCCTGGGACCCTCTACTAAGCTGTGAGTGGAATCCACCATCAGTCACCAAATGATTTTGAACAAGGTAAGAGAAGTGAGAAATCATGCTAATGGAAATGCCAAAGCAGCAGGGACATCACCAGTGACCAGGCTGGCAAAAGGAAACTCATGGGAGGACACAGGGCCATGGTGGGAGAACAGCAGTCACCCAGAGCCAGGCTTGAGTGAGGATTGGGCTGGTGCTGGTTGGGCAGAGGGGAGTAGGCCATCTTAAGACCTCTGGGGCTGCTAAAAGCCAGCCAAAAGCCAGCTTGCTACTAGAAGCTTTCCCATCCTCCTCAATGCTAGTGATTTCCCTCACTGAGATTTCCTCCTGTCCGTGTTTTTCATGCTTGTACCTAGTTGCTTCCCTGTTTCCTCCCTCCTTCCAGTAGATGGCAAACTCCTTGAGGGCAGGCATCTTTTTGCCTTTCTTTGTGTCTCCAGCTCTTACTTAGCACAGAGACTGGGGTGTAGTAGATGCTTATCCAATGTTGATTGATAGATGTAACAACTAGGATTGGTCAGGGGCTACATGCCCCTTGTGAATGGCCTTAAGCAAGTTTATTGGAAGTTTGATCTAACTCAGGACAACATTCTCCTGACTGTATTCTTTTTCAGGACAAGTGATGATTAAAAACTGATTTCCATAGAAGTGAAGGTAAACTGAGTTCTCTGGCCTGAACAGTGGAAGTAATGGTCAACTAGCTGGTCAAGGAAAATCCTATTCACATTTAAATACCAATTCAGCCTTGATTTGTTTTTAAACGCAGCTATATAGGAGTGTGCTGCTTAATGTTCAACCACCAGCTTTTGGAGAAAAAAGGATTCTCACTTTTATTCTACTTTATCAACATTTTCTCTATCACTTTCTTAAATCTAGATGATTAACACAACAATCAAGCTTTCATTTGTGTTTTTTTATTTAATTTTTAGTTTTCCCTCAATTACATATAAACCAGCATTTTTAACATATTTTTCATTTTGAGTTTCAAATTCTCTCCCTTCTCTCCCCTTTTCTTGAGATGGTGAACAATCTAATATATGTTATCCGTGTGGAGCCATGCAAAACACTAATCAATGATGATGAGTAAATGACTTTATTATCGTGTCAAATCTGAAAGGCTAGGCTGCTTGATCACCTCCCCAGTGCTCTGTCTACTCTGCACATGGCAGTCCATTCAGGCCTTACTGAGTACCTATTGGTACTTCCTTGTCCCTTTTGTTGAATGTTCTTGCAGGTCAGGTCTGTTAAAGGTGGGCAATCCCCAGAGCTCTTTCCTGGGTATTCTCTTCTCCCTCTATACTATTTCACTTGGTTATCTAATTGGTGCTTATAGATTCAATTAGCATCTCAATACAGATGATTTTCAGTTCTATTTGTCCAGCCCTAACCACTCTTAACTTCCAGTCTTTCATCTCCAACTGCCCATTAGACTTCTCAAAGTGGGTGTTTGTAGACATCATAAATTTACTGTATCTAAAACAGAACTCATTATTTTTCTCTCAAAACCTTCCTTGCTTCTGAACTGACCAGTTAGTGTCAACAGCTCCACCACGCTCTCAGTCACCTGGGCTCATAATGTGGGTGTCAACTCTTCTCTTTTTTCACTCTTACCCCCATCACCATCCCCCCAATTCAGTATGTTGCCAAGGCCTTTCACTTTTGTAACATCTCTTATATAAGCCCCCTTCTTTCCTCTGACACTGCTATTACTTCAGTACAAGCCTTCTCCTCATTGGGGTAAGGGGGTCTCTCTGCCTCAGGTCTCTCCCCACTCCAGTCCATCCTCCATTCACCAGCAAAATAATATTCCTAAAGCTCAGGTCTGACCATAGACACTTTCCTAACCCCACTCTGGTGTCCCCTCCCTCAGTAAAAGTAAACTCCAGTGGCTCCCCATTTCCTTCAGGATCAAATACAAAATCCTCTGTTTGGAATTCAAAGCCATTCATGACTTCCCCTCCCTCCATTTTATATCTCTCGGTGCCATCCAGTCATACACACATAAACTTTGCAGTACAACAGCACTGACTTTCTAGTTGTTCCTCGAACAAGAAACTACAACCCCAGACTCTGGGCATCTTCTCTGCTCCCTCCATATCCCTTGAGGACAGGAACTATATTTTACCTTTCTTCGTGTCCCCAGTGCTTAGCACAATGCCTGCCACAGAGTATGCACTGAATCAATGGTTGTTGGCTAACAGTCTTATTGACCTATCCAGAAGCAATGACAAATTTGAAAGTAAATTTTGTGGGAACTTTGTGACTCCAAGTTTAAACTTTTCAGAGAACAATTTTCAGGGAAGAATGTGCCTCTGAGGTGTGTTTGTGAGGAAATACTTATAAATTTGTTCGTGATATTTCTTTGAATCAAATATCCCTATGGAAAAGCTAATTGATATTCCTTGGTTAAATGGAATTGGGGTACTAAAACTGGTACCTAATAGTGAAGGGGGGAATACCCCATAATGGGAATTCAAGCCAGTGCCATTGGACAACCCAACCTCTCAGGAGTACCTGTAGAAGGACGTGGGGGAGAAGTATCTGGGCCTATTGAGGAAGAGTAAGGGCTGAGTATTTTGCCCCAACGGTGGTAGCCTGCAGAGAATTTTCTAGTGTGCCTAACTCTAACCAGAAGAAGGAATTTCAAGTGAAAACATGCAACTCAGTAGTGGGAATGGGTATGCATATTCCTCCTCTAGAAAGCCTTCCCTGCCCCCCCTCATGAAAGTTATCTTTCCCTGCTCCAAAGATTTTGCAGAAACGTTGTGTGAATTGCTCCTGTGCCATCCAAGAATTCTATCTGGTTGTGTCTTGGTTGTGTTCTCACTTCATTTGTATCTTAGCATCCCCAATGTGTCACACAGTGGCTTATACAGAGTGGACACTTATTCAGGGTCCAGCAAATGGATTTCATTCCTAAAACCATAGCGGGCCTTCAGCAGCTTCTTTCACTCTGCTGTATATCTTGCTTCTTCAAGTCGGGTAACACTGGCATGATATTGGAGATCATTACATGTGCAAAGCTATAAAGACCCCAGTGCCTATCTGAATGTGCTCTTGGGAGTCATGGATTGTGTCTGTACATGAAAAGTCAGAGGCTTCTTATTATTACCCAAGAAGGAAAGGAGAAATAATGTCACATGTGGTGTGACAAGTCAGTAAAGCATTTTGGAGGGGACACACAAGTCATGGTGTGAGTAAGAGAGGAAAACATGAGGATGAGAAGTTTTGTAGATCTTAGAACCTCTGCTGCTGCTCTTGTGACTGCCATTATCAGGGGCTGAACTGTTTGTAAGGAACACAGAGCCCATGCAGTTAATTTGAGAATAGATACTTATGATCTATCCACCCACGAACAATCTGTAAGAATTTTCTAAGAAATTGATGAGGGATTTCAATTTCATAATTTGCATACTTTCTTTACTAAGAAGTTGATTTATTTTTATGCAGTTGCAGTCTTTTATTTCAAGGGATAATCTATTTGCTTTTATAAGATTGAATGATAGTCCCCAATATTTACTTTGGGGATGAGGAACCCCATTTCATCTCCAGGACCCTTGCATCGTAGCTGGAGTAATAGTATTCATGGGTTGGAAAATTGCCTAATGACAGAAGGACACTGCATTTAATCTGTATTTTATTATATAGTCACAACGTTTGAAGAAATTTGAGAAACAACAAGAGATTTGTGGAAGTTGCATCATTTAATTAGGTCACGGAAGGAATGTTTGCTTACCTCTGGATCAGTCTAGGGATTCATAAAGTCCTGGTTGGGGGGGGGGGGTGGAAGCACCTGATAAAGAGAAAATATCCCTGGGATGAGAGTCAGGAGAATTGGGTTCTAGCCTTGACTCTTCACCAACTAGCTGTATGACCTTGGGTCAGTCACCTATCACCAGTTCGCCTTTCTGGGCCTCATTTTCCTCACATATAAAATTAGAATAAATGTTCTCTAAGACCTACTTGGCGTGTAGTAAGTGCTTAATAAATGTTTACTCTCATTCATCCATCTTCTCTCATGGAACTCCAAAATTTTGTGAAGCATGTGAAATTGCATCCAAGATCTTGTTCCAAATGCAACTGGAGTAAGAATAATGACATCATGATGGGAGATACTAATCTAATCAGAGTTATATAATTGGGTCCCTCTAGTCATAAATGTATGCTACCATATAGTTCAGTCACGAAGGTTTATTAGTGAATACAGATTCATGTATTAGTGTATTAGTCCCTAAGGGTTATTATTTCAGCTCCAAGGGTGGCTGCCACATGTCCCAGATGAAATTCTTGCATAGACCTGAAGGAGTTTTTTCCTGGGTGTCTTTGACTGTGCTAAGGGAAAGATTTTCAAAATTCGTGTGGTTAAAGCCACATTTAGTGTTATCTCCTTGGGTCTTCTTAAAGTTGTCTGGAAAAAGACCAGATTGAGTATGTACAGCTGATGATCAACTTGACTAAGGTGGATAGC
>CM053775.1:47211421-47227016 GCA_028658325.1 Potorous gilbertii
GACCTCAAATTGTACTATAAAGCAGAAATTATCAAAACCACTTGGTATTGGCTAAGAAACAGTGGGATAGACAAATGGAATAGACTTGGCACCCAAGACACAGTAGGCAAGGAATATAACAACCTCCTGTTTGATAAACCCAAAGATCCCAGCTACTGGGATAAGAACTCACTGTTCGACAAAAATTACTAGGAAACTGGTTAACTGTGTGGTGGAAATTAGGCACAGACCCATGCCTAACACCGTACAGAAGAATAACGTTCAGATGGGTACATGATTTAGGTATAAAGATTGATACCATGGAAATAGTTTCTTTACATTTTTGGAAAGTAGTTGACAAAGACTCACAAGCTATCTATATGAAAAAGATTGAGACATAAATGCTTAGATGATGGCCCACTGAAGGGGGTTGAAAAGTAAACTCCAAGTAGTCATGAATGGGTCATTGTCTCTGGGGAGGAAATCTCTAGTGGGGTCTTTTCTTGCCCCATGTCCTTGAATGCCTTTCTCGGCGACTTGGATAAAGGATTGATGAAATGATTGTCAAATTTACAGATGACACAAAGCTAGGAAGGATCTTGGATAACAGAGGATGACAGAGTTAGGAGCCAGAAAATCATTGATAGATTAGAGAATAGAAATAAATCTAATAATGTGAAATTCAATGGAGATAAATGTAAAGCTTTACACTTGAATATGAGAAATTAACTCCATGGGTACACGATAGGGAAAGCATGATGAGGCCATAGTTTGCTTGAAAAATATTTGAGGGTTTTAGTAGCCAGTAAACTAAATACGCAGTATGATGTGGCAAAGATGGTGGAGTAGGAGGAAGCGGCTCAGCTCTCATAGGAACTGTAGGAACAAATAAGATGGCCCTGAGATAAGGGCCAGATTGAGTAGTGGTTGGAAATCTAAGGAGACACCATGTTGATTCATATTTTCTGCATAAGGTCACAATTCTGACTTACAGGAAAGTGACTAGGGCAGGAATTATGGAATAAGCATGGGCTGGGATTAGGCAGCCATACCCCAGAAGTGGAACAGGGGGACTGGGATCTCAGATTCAACTCCAGGAAAGAGCAAGGACCCAGCACAGTTGCTCTGCCTCCAGAGGATGAGATATAAGACTCAAGGACTCTTCCCAAGAGAGGGGATCTTGGATGGAGTATTTTGAAGCCATACTAAGGCAAGAAACTAGACCACAGTGCTGTTGCTCTGACCCCAGAGGTAGAAATCTAAGCTGATGTTCCCAAGCCCAGGGGCCATGACTTTAGCTGTTCCTCTCCCCAAGAGACAGGCTTGCAAACCCAGATTCCCGGTGCAGAAGAGGGGCTAGAACATGTTTCCTTTCTTTCACCTTACATAAAAACCAGTCGTGAATCCTGCTGGCTTCCTCCGAAATCCAGTATTTTTCCCCGCTGTGATGGTCTACTTCACATTCTGGAAACTTGCGTAGTCATTTCATTATTTGTCCAAAAACTTCTGTTTCTACCTTTTGCCTACCAAGGCAAGGTCAGGCTCTGTTGCTGGGCAGTTGAGACCTTCTTGCTTCCCTGTGTGTTCAGCCTGGTCTCCCATTTCTCCCCTCCATGTATTCTGCACTGTTGGAACCTCCCCCAGACTCAGGGTCTTGGCTTATGAGGGTCTCTTTATTGATTCCTCGACATCCTTTAAAGCCCAATTCAAAAACTGTCTTCTTCAGGAACCCTTCCCTCACCCCCTGTCAGGAATGACTTTAGGGCTTTGGGAATCAGTCATTGGCATCTCTTTGATGTATTTGTAGTTGTCTGTGCATATTGCGAATAATGGGAAGAGGAAGAAGGTGTTTATGACAGCTTGCTATGTGGTGGGCAGCGTGGGAGGAGGGAATAAGCACTAGACATACAAATCCAATCAAGGAGAACAGTGCCTGTCCTCAAGGAACTTACAATCTGATGGGGATATAACTCCTCTTGAGGAGTGGAGACCAAGGAGGAGGTTCTGCACAGAGAAGGCTTGGGGTGGGGAGGGACATCATGGGACAACTGAGTGATAGGTCCATATCCTGTAATGGTGGGGTTGAGCTGCTCACCTGATCACTGTTCTAAGAGCTCTAGTTGCAGAAGGGACAGGAGAAGGAGGCAACCTTCAGGATCTGACTGGAGGTGGTAAATACGCCCAATCAAGAAGAGCCCAGGAGTCCAAGGTGAAGCTTGAGTTTTAAGTCAGAGTTTAGAGGCAAGGGCATATGGCAGCTTGGGGATTTGTTTCTTCAGAATTTCATGTTTGAGAACTTCCTTTCCTTCCTGGATATTGCCACTCCTTCCTCAGAAGGAAGCTGTAGGAATCAGTCAAACATTAATTAGGTGCTTACAATGGGCTCAGGCACTGGGCAGCATCAAAGGAATCTTTGCCTAATCCAGCCACCATAGGGGTCACTACTCACAGCCTCCTTGATACAACTGTACAAGGGCAGGCATGGTCTCTCATTTAACTCGGTGTCTCCCCCAGCTCTCCAGTGCCTAACAGCGCTGCTGAAAGATCAGGGTACAGGAAGAAACACAACAGGTGCTTAATAAACCTTCAAAGTGAGGTAACCTGTTTTGATCATTAAAATGTCCTTCCTAGAACTGTCCTACTGGTTACCACTAGATGCCACCACCTGAACACATCTTCAATTTCAATTTGACATTTGAGACTGATGGAAGGCAATCATATTCTTCATCAATTCCACAGATGGAACGAAATTAAATTAGTCCAGATGGAGATCCTATCAAGTTATAATTTCTCGGTTGGCAACCAAATATTCAGCCCCATTAACTACCCAGAACACCTACAAACTGTGGAGTAACCGAAGAGACCCCAAAGGATGAACAGGGGTGGCAAAGCCAGAAGCAGCCAAGGGCTGAAAGAATCAGAGACATGATGAGTTCATTGGTGGATGGAGGAGCAAAGAGCCAACCACAGAGCTTTCCCTGCTACCTTGGGCATTGATGAAGGGGAAAGGGTGACTAAAGGAGTTCTCTGGCAGAGTCTCAGAGGATAAAATGACCCCTCCTGACAAACCCAGCCTCTTGACCATGTGCCCTCTTAGTTCCGCAGAGAGTTGGTCTCCTGTACCCGATTGTGTCCTCCCCCAATCTTCAGTCTCTCCCTGGTGACTTATTCCTTCCCTGATGCCTCCAAACACGCTCTGGTGTCCCCAGCCTAAATACTAGGAGGGGTCAAGGTGGATTACAAACACTCATTCCAGGGCCAGAGTGGTGTCCTGTGACAAGCCCACAAATACCCACCGGGCACTTGAAGTGTTCCTTCCTCCATCTCCAGCCTCTTTTCTCAGGTCCTCTGTTCCTGCTTTCCATGGGCTCTGTCAGCCCTCTAACCAAACCACTCTTCTAGTCACTCCCTGAACTCAGTCTGCCATCTCTACTTCCGGGCTTCTGCACAGGACATTCCCCACACCTAGAACCTGCCACTCCTTTTCCATGCCTGCCTCTCCGTCTCCCAGAGAAGGCATTCCCTAGGCAACGAAGGTGAGGGAGGAGGGAATAAGTAGTGATGAAGGAAGCATTTATGAAGGAGCTCCTGTGAACCAGACACCTGAGCCAGGCCCAGCATTGAGAGATGAACATAAAGATATAAAAGCCCAAGGAAAGATGATCTCTGTCCTCAGGGGGCTTCCATTCTCTCAGGGAAGACAATCCATAAAAAGGGTACTGAGAAGGGTGGAGGAGGTAGAGGTGCTGGTGCAGGGCCATGGCGACTGTCGACGGTCATTGAAAAACATCCATTTTTCAGTTGTGTCCAACTCTTTGTGACCCCCTTTGGGTTTTTCTTGGGAAAAGGGCTGCAGTGGTTTGTCATGTCCTTCTTCAGCTCATTTGACACATGAGGCAAAGCATTTATTAAGCAGTAGTAAAATTTTAATGTATAAAATATAAAAGCATGTTATTAAATGTGCTGGGCACTGGGCTAAACCCTTTAGAAAGATTGTCACTAATACTCACTGCTACCCTGAGAGGTGTATACTATTATTTCCCCATTTTACTGTTGAAACTAAGGCAGGTAGAGGTTAACTGATTGTTCAGGGTCACAGAGCTAGTGTCTGAGTGCAGATTTGAACTCAGGTCTTTGGGGTTCCAGCATCAGCCTGGAAAGATCAACCCAGAGTGCAGGGTCAGGGTCCCAGTTTAAACTTGATGCTAGGGTAAGTAAGAACAGGAGGAGGAGGAGTGGTTGGAGGGTGGCTTGGCGTATGTGGGGAATGGTGGCTGGATGACCAAAGTGGTTAAGGGAGTGGAGAGAAGAGAAGATGCCGAATGGAAGGAGCTGGAGACCTGGACTCAGAGGCTGTGGCTCCTTCCCCTTCCCCAGACGCTCACTTCCCTTTTCATTGACTCCAAAGTCCCTTTATTGGATGCTCTTCTTTCAGCCCTCCAGCATTCCAGTGAGGTCACTCCACTAATCGAGTCAAGTCTTGTCTGCATCTTCCCATCTTTCCAACCGGTCCCTTTCTCTCTTCTGACCCTGCCCCTACCCTGACGCAGATCCTCCTTCCCTCACACGTGGAGGGTCTGCCTGCCTCAAATCTCGCCCCCTGCCAGCCCATCCTCCAGTCAGCCACCAAAGGGATTTTCCCTAAAGTGCAGGTCTGACTATGTCGCCCCCTAGTCAGTAAACCCCCGTGGCTCCCTGTCACCCTCAGGAGCAAGTACAAAATGCTGTTTGGCCTTCAATGCCCTTGGAAACCTGCCCACTCCTCCTTGTGGGTCTTATTCCCCTTATGTTCTCTCTGACACAGGCCTCCTGCCTGTTCCTCACCTGGGACCCACCATCTCTTGACCCTGCATCTCTTCACTGGCAGTTCCTCATGTCTGGAATACTTCCTCTCCTTGGTACTGTCTTCCAGTCTCATCCAAGACCCCACTTTCTGCAGGATGCCTCTCTTTCTCTGCCTACGCCTTTGTCCGAGAGTATCTTCCATCCACTTTGTACATCCCTTCGGCCCATTGCTGTCTTCCTGTTTCTTTCCCTATTGGACTGTAAGGTCCTTGAGGGCAGGGGCAGTATTTTTGTCTTTCTCTGGATACCTGGTGCTTTAGCACAGAGCCTGAGTGACTGACTGACCACATACAGGTGAAGGTGAGTGAGCCCTTGTCTGCAGGAAATGTCCTTGCCACACCTTCATAGCCCTCTGTGGACTCCACCTACCAGTTGGAGTTGGGGGTTGTCCTGCTGAGGGCTAGGATGGAGTACTGTTGGCAAGTTCAGGATAGACCTTCGGGAAACCAGTTCTTTGTAACTGTGCTCATGATCATCCAGAATGGCTCTCCAAGGCCCCAGGAGGTTGCTGTCTTGGTGAGATAAACAAGAGAACTAGAGAATACAAGGGATATGTAAAATAGACGCCTTCTAGGCTAACAATCTTTAAGACAATAAGACTGGCCAAATTACTAGGGCAGGAGAGGAGTAGAATGTCACGTAGACTTGCAGTTTCTGTCTTTAAATACCCTGACCCTCGGATCAGTAAATGAAGTTGCCCTGTCTTCTTTTACCTGCCCGTGTGTCTTTCTTCTTCACTGCTGTCACTGAGCCACATGGGGACACAGGCCATTCTCCGCATTCCCCCTCCATACTATTAATACCCTTTGCTTTAAAAAAGCAAGAGAATACGTCGTGAGTTCCACTATCGTTGAGCCAAAGGTCATGAGCAAGAGAGTGCTTCATTTGAGCGCTGATCCAAACGGTTTCCAATGAGGTTGAGTCAGTCAGAGCTCTACAGACTGTGCTTGCCCACCTTTCCTCAGCCCTCCAACACGGACTGTTTGTGCCGTTTGAGGGGGTGCACACTCTTTCTGCTGAGTTTATTGGGAAAGGAGGACGTGGGGCTGAGTGGAAACAACCTTAGGTTTGGAGTTCGAGACCTCAGGTCTAGTGGTCACTGATTTGGGACTTGGAGCAGTCTCTGCTTCCTGGACTAGCAGCCACCTTGGGACCCTTCTAACTCTGATTCTTGATCAGAACCAAGCAGTTTTGAGGAGCCAGGTGTATCTTGTGTCTTGAGGGTCCTCAGGCGCATTTGGGGAAGGCTGAGGAGTCTCTGTGGTCTTAGAGAAAGTTCCTGTCCTCTCAAATGGTGCTCTGCCAATCGCCATGGGGCTTGGAGACAGAAGACTCTGCCGTGAGCCCTCATTCTGCTCCTCCCTCCATTTGAGACTCTGGGCAAACCCCTTCTCCTCCAGACCCCGGGACTCTAGCTCTGGACTTCGCTTTCTTGCTCTGCCCCTGAGGTTTTCGGTGAATGTGCCCAAGCCCCATATGGGATTGATAGGAAAGGGAATACATAGAAGACTTTACCACACAAAGGAGCCTAAGGAATGATTAATTTCAAAAGGATAATATCTGTGTGTGCTTACCAAATACTTCCCTTTCTCCCTTGACAAGCATAGACTAGACTGGGATCCTCTGTATTAATGATCTTTCAGGGCAGAGGCATCAGACTCTGGTTCGTGGTCAGCAGCATGGTGGTCATCATACTCCCCAGGGAAGCCTGAACCTGATGAAAATGTGATTGGGAAATATTTAACCAAATGAATGGAAATACACCAAAATATAGAAAGCATTGCATTTTAGAAGTAAGTCAGTATGTGGCCTGAAGAGATTCTTATATGCAGAGTAATGTGTGTTCCATTCCTCCCCTTCTGAATTTGGTTCCACTGTCTTGGGAATGCGCTGCTCTGCAGCCATTAGTTGGAGTGCCTTTCCTCTAATTCTCTCTTCACTCCTCCCTCCTCCCCATTCCTTCTCTCCCCTTCTCTCCATCACTTCTTTCCTCCCCTTCTCTGTGATGGGGTTCAGACTCTGGGAACTTCCTTGAATTGTCTAGCTTTTCATACTCAAATCTGGATTGCCCCACCTGCTTCACACCTAGGTGCTCCCTAGTGGGATGTCTCTTGATTGCCTCCAGGTGTTTCCAGCCTTTGATCATCTGGGATTCCCTTTTTGAACTTCTTCTCAGGACCCTCCCTAGACGCCTTCTCCCAGCACTCTAGACTACAAACCCCCCACCCCCATCACTCCTATAGTCTTTTCTGTATTTAAGTTCCATCTTCCCTCCACGAAGGCGCTCAAATTCAATCCAGCTCAGACTCTGTCTAGCTGTGATTCTATCTAGTCAGCTTGTGAATACAAGCGTTACAAATGCTTAGGCTCCTTAAGAGCCAACCCAAGATGGCAAATCTTTAATAAGCATTGTTTCTTTGGCTTTAAGAAGGCTTGAGTCGAATTCATTCCAGCCTGACCCGGACTGCTGGTATTTTGCGGTCCCAAGCACCCTGATATCTCGTTATTTGGGTTCCCTGTCCGGGAAAAGCTGCCAATCTCAAAATCTTCTCCTGAAAGTGGAATGTATGTCAGCCTCCGCCTCTCGCTATCCCCTTCTCGCTCTCCAAGAACTTTGGAAGCGTATTTGTAGGTGTGGCATCAGGTCTCAGTATTGGGCAAAGTCTCTGAACTTTCTGGGCGCAAGGCAGTTAGAGACTCAGGCTGTTGATCCAGTGGTTGTGTTTGAGGCAGTGGACCTTGGCATCCCCTCCAAAAGTGGGTGCCCAGTTCTCTCGATTCTCGATTTCCTGGGAGCAAGGAAATCAGGGTAAACTCAGTTACTTTTTTATTGTGTGTCTAAGTCTCTGAATTTTCTGGGCGCTAGAGAATTAGAGACTCAGGTTTGTCGCTTCAGTGACTGTGTTTGAGGCAGTGAACCTGGGCGTACCCTCCAAAGCTCAATTCTCTGAACTTTCTGGGCACTAAGGAGGTTTAAGAAATGTCACTTAAGTGGGTGCCCAATTCTCTGGATTTCCTGGACGCAAGGAATTCAGGGAAAAATCAGTTATTTTTGTCCTCTTTTTTTTTTCTTTCTCAAGGCGTACTTCTACGTCCTCCTTTGAGGATTGAAGGACTTGCAGCCCCACGCCAAATAATGGGTCAAACTTCATTTGTTCCAAAAAATTTGCCTTTGGGTTGTCTTTTACAAAACTGGAAAATATTTACCTTCTCTAAAGAACTTAAAAAGAAAAAGTTGGTGTACTTTTGCCACGCACATTGCCCTCAGTATCACCTGAAGGACAATGACGTGTGGCCCATGTTTGGGACCTTAAAATGCAATACCCTTTTACAGTTAGAATTATATTGTCTCCAGAAGGAAAAATGGATAGAAATACCTTACACAAAGGCCTTTGTCAAACTCTCTTAGAACCCCACTCTCTGAAAAGTTTGTAAGACGCCTTAGCTAGCGCTGCCCACAAAAGTACAATGGAAGTCAGTTGGATTTAGGATCTCGGCTTCACCTCCTCCCCTATCTCTGTTCCCAATCCCCTCTCACTTCCCAGCCACGGGGCTTGCTGAGGTGCCTCCCTCTGTAGCCCTTCTCCCTGGGGCAACATTCACTCAGACCTCAGGCCCCATCCCCATGGCAGTCTCTACAGTATCACCGCCTGTAACCCACCCCTCCTTGAGGACTCCACCTCAGGCCCCAACTATGAGCCTTACCGAGGTGCTTCCCTCTGCAGCCCTTCTCACTGGGACAATATTCACTCAGGCCCCAGTCCCTGCTCCCGTGGTACTCTCTGGGGCATGTCCCCGTTCTACCCCTACTCTTTCTCTGATACCAGCGAATCTTTCCCCTTGCCATTCAGATTGCCTGGCCCTGCAGCCCAAACCAGTTGAGTCAGCATTCCCCAGCCCCTCCCTCACAAGAAATGAGACTTCCTATCTTTCTCCACAAGCCACTATCCCCATTGTGCTATCACACTGTTTCCTTTGAGAGAAGTGCCTACTGGGTGAGCCAGTGGGACAATCAGGGTACATGTTTCACTTTTTCTTTCGGATCTCACCCAGATTAAAGAGAAACTGGGGAGATATTCAAAAGACCCCACTATGTTTACTGAGGGTTTTAGGGACATATCCCTACAATTTGAACTTTCTTGGAAGGATCTACATATTCTATTCTCTGTCTGTTGTACTGTTGAGGAGAAGGGGAGAATTTGGGAGCATGCTCAAAAGTTTGGGGATTATATGGCTCTCAATAATCCCATAAAATACCCCCCCAGGAGCAGCTGCTGTTCCCACTAGCGACCTAGGATGGGATTATCAAAAGAGTGAGGATAGAGGAAAGAGAGACCTTATGGCAATTTGCCTGTTAGAAGGCCTAAAAACTGCATTTCAAAAAATTGGGGAAATTTCTCAGGGACAAGAGGAAAACCCTTCCCACTAGCGACCTAGGATGGGATTATCAAAAGAGTGAGGATAGAGGAAAGAAAGACCTTATGGCAATTTGCCTGTTAGAAGGCCTAAAAACTGCATTTCAAAAAATTGGGGAAATTTCTCAGGGACAAGAGGAAAACCCTTGGCCTTTTGCGAAACCAGCTAGTAGAAGCTGTTAAAAAGCATACAAATTTGGACCCTGACTCCATAGAAGGGGCAGCGATCCTTAGCACGTATTTTATTAATCAGTCTGCCCCAGATATTAGGAGGAAACTACAGAAATTGGCTATGGGACCCCAAACACCTCAGACTCAATTACTGGAGACGGCCTTTGGAGTCTTTAACAATAGAGGCCTCATTGCAGTAAAGGAAAGAGAATGAATGAGAAGGGCCAGAGCTCAATTCTTGGCTGCTGCCTTGGACAGGAAAAGACTCAGGGAGCATTCCTCCAGGGCGCCCCCTTGGAGGAGGTCCAGTTACTTGGGCAGTGGGGAAACCTCCTTTCTTTCCCACAAAGAGGGTCACTGGTCCAAGGACTGTCGGTATTTTGGGGTCCCCGAGCACCGCTACAACCATGTCATCTCCACCTCCTCCCTTTCCTCTGTTTGTCTGTCTCTCTCCCTGTGTCTCTTATGCAGCTCCTCTCTGTCTCTCTCCCTCTCCCACTGTCTCTCTCTTCTCTATCTCTTTTTCGGTCTCTCTGTCCCTGAATTTCTGTCCTTAGCTATGTCTCTTTCTCTCTCTAAGTCTCTACCTCTGTCTCCTTCTCTGTGGGTGTCTCTCTCTCCCTTTCCTTCCCATTCTCTTTATCCTTTCCCCCCTTCCTCCTTTCTGTCATTTCTTTCTATCACTCTTTCCCAACTCTCCCTTTTCTTTCCTCCTTCCTCTGTCTCTTTATTTTTCTGACTCTTCTCTCTTTCTTTCTGTCATGTCCCTTCTCTTTCTGTCTTTGTCTCTCTGACTGTGTCTCCCTACTTCTCTCTCTCCTTCCTCTCTTTCCTTTCTCTCCACCTCTTTCTGCCAATGGCTTGTCTGTATCTCTCCCTCCCTCCCTCCTTCCTTCCTTCTCTCTCCCCTCTCTTCTTTCTATTTTTTCCCTTTTTGTGTCTGTCTGTCTCCCCTTTCTCCCCATTACAAAAGGACCTTCAGAAGCTACAAGGAGAGACCTTGACCACCAGACAGAGGCACATCATGCGTTTTCCAGGGAAGGTAGGATCATGTTTGAGGCAAAGTCTTAATGGCTATGGAGTGAGAAGGCTTCAGATGGGGCTTGAGGGAAGATGTTGGAGGGGATGGGCTGTAGAAGAGAAGAACGTATCTGGGGAGGATGCTGATAGAGTGAGATTCAATATGGCTTGGCCATGGGGAGTGATTGCCAGGGGTATAGAAGGGACGATAGCCCACAGTGAGGGAACACAAGGGGCAGCTGCCTTCCTGGGACGGGGAGCAGGGGTGTAAGGCAAAATATGCCACACTCATCATCACGGTTTCAGACCAGAAAGAGCCAGGTAGCCTACACCTGCTCCCCAACCGTTCTTTATCTTATTACCTATGTGGCCCAGGGTAAAGCCCCTCCCTTTTATTTCCTGAAGCCTAGGTGATTCCCTCACCTTGGTCCTTGTGGGGGTCTCACAACCCCATTTCAGCCCTCATCATATGTATATGCCTATGTATATGTAGGAGGAGAGACTTGGCAGACAGGGCTGGGCATGGATTAAGAAAATACAGGCCAGCTCCCTGACTCACTAGCGATTTTCATTGAGTGAGTAGTGGTTTCATGACTCAGTAGGTGGATGACTAGTCTTCTGCTTTATGCCCTCCACCCCACATATCACCGTGAAACAGAGAGACCATCTGGTGCCTGTTCTGGGACCTGAGGCCCTTGGGACAGACAGTCGGGAATGCAGAGGTGAAAGACTTTCTTTTGGTTCTGTCCCAGACCCTAGGGGAGGAGAGATTCAGAGGGGGAAGGGGACGAGAGTAGGAAGGAGAACAGGCCCCCAGAGGGTCTGAGGGAAGCTCCCTGTGATGGAAGGAGTGGAATGCTGTCTCAGGACTGATCTTCACCATGCCTCTCCATCCTGTGTGGAGTCCAGAAGGAGTCCTTTGTTTGGGACTCGGCAAGCCTGACTTAGGCTATGCAGGAGGGTCCCGGTAGATCAGGACCCCGAAAAACCTTGCCCAACAGCAGACAACCCAAACTCCGGCTCCCTCCCCATTTCTGAGACACCTACATCCAGTTCCCTTGTTCCCTTCTGTGAACACCTGCCCCTCCCGACCCTATCTCCGGTGTGGGTGTGTTCCGATACTCCTGGACCTAGGTGGGTTCAAGCCTTCAAACCCGTCCCACCGATTGAGGAAAAGGACTGGGACCCCAACCCCTCATCCCTTAGGAGCCACTCCCACACAGCCTAAGCCAGACTCGGCAGCCCCCTCACCCAGGTCTGCACTTACTCACCCAAGTAAGTGAGGTCCGACTCTTCTCGGGTGCCCTGATTCCTGGCCCAGGCCAGAGGGGGTGGGGGAGGGAAGAAGGAACCACTCTGAGGTCCTCTAATAATGTACCCCCTGGCTTCGGGGCACCGGCACCCAGATTGCAAGTGCTTCATCAAAGATGACCCCTTCCTCTCTCCCCATCCCGACCCCCTGTCCAATGTCGTGGAACTGTGTGCTGGTGCTTTGGAACAGGTAAGTCCCGCTGGGGAACCACAAGCATAAAACTCCGACTCGGACCCTACTCTGAACTCTAAACTCTAAACGTGATTGAGCCTCCAACTGAACCCCATCAACCATCTACTCTCACTCATGGTAAGCTAAATGCCTCGGACTCTGCCTCCGAGACGCTCCCCACTCACACCCCTTTCACTAGCCCTTCCCATTCACCCGCCCTTTGCTCCAGCTGGGATGGTCCCTGAGGCCCCTTTCTCTGCTCCCCTACCTGCAGCCCCCACCCCATCTCTTCCCAGGAGATTTGGGGGCCAGCCACTTTGGCGCCAGAAGCTGAGCACCTCCCCCTCCCCCACCTCATTGGCCCTCTGACGGCCACGCCTGGGGTGTGGCCGCTCCCCCCACTCTAAGAGAGCTGAGGCCTCTCTTGGACTCCCACCTGGCAACCACACGAGTGGGTGGCAGGGGTTCAAGAGTCCCTTTTGGGAAGAAAACTGGGGGCTGTGAGTAGGTCGTGTTTGCTTCTTGCAGGAGTGAGTGAGTGAGTGAGAGTGTGTGTGTGTGTTTGTGTGTGTATATGTGTTTGTATTCCTATCTGTGTCTGTGGGTGTGACTGTGTGTCGTTATTGGTCTCTGAGCCATTTCCTTTCCTGTCTTTTTTCTTCAACATGGTTCATCCTCCACCACTTTACCTGTGACTGAAGGAAGACAAGAGACCTGAGATTTGGGTGACTGACCAGCCCAAGACCTTATCTGATATGTGGGCTCCGATATTTGATAGCTCATTCAAGGTTTTTTGGTTTCTGTCTTTCTTTTTTCACATGATGTTGATGATGGCTCTCCTCACCAGGGTGGCGAGAGTTTTCTTCCTCAGTCTGGGAGCTGCCACGTGGGCCAGGCCTGGTACCTAGTTGACTTGGCTACCTGGCACCTTCTTAGCCCCAGTCTGCCTGGCTAACTGATTGACCCATTGTGTAACTTCTCAGAAAGAATTGCTTTCTGTACATCTCAGTTGATTTCTCAGAAGTCCTATCTTCGGTCTGTTGTGATTTCTCAGACAGAAGTTCTATCAGTTGGTCTGTGTTACTTTTTCAGACAAAAGCTCTGTGTGTTGATCCGTGTTGAATTTTGAGAAGTCCTACCTATTGGTCTGTGTTGATTTCTCGGACAGAAATCCAATCTGTTGGTCTTTGTTAATTTCTCAGAAGTTCTGTCGCTTTGTCGGTGTTGATTTCTCAAACAGAAACTGTGCTTGTTGATCTGTGTTCATTTCTCTGAGAGAAGTACAATCTGTTGTTCTGTGTAAATTTCTCAGAGGCAGTCCTGTCTGTTGGTCTAAATTGATTTATAAGAGTTTCTATGTGTTGTTCTGTGTTGATTCCTCATACAGAATTCCAATCTATTGGTTCCTGTTAATTTTGCAAACAGAATTCTTGTGTGTTTGCCTATGTTGATTTCTCAGAAGTCCTATTTTTTTGTCTGTGTTGATTTCTCAGAAAGAAGCTCTATCTCTAAGGCTGTGTTGATTTCTCAGAAGTCCTCTAGATTGTTCTGTGTTGATTTTTCTGACAGAAGTCCTGTCTGTTTGTCTGTGTTGATTTCTCAGAAATCCTAACTGTTTGCCTGCTTTGATTACTCAGATAGACACTATGTGTCTTGGTGTGTGTTGATTTCCCAGAAGTCCTTTCGGTTTTTTTCGGTGCTGATTTCTCTGACGGAAGCACTGTCTGTTGGTCTGTGTTAATTTGTGTGACAGAATTCCTGTTTATTCATCTGTGTTGATTTCTCAGAAGTTTCATCTGTTGTTCTATGTTGATTTCTCAGGCAGAAGTCTTTGTGATTGTTGATTTCTCAGAAGGCAGATCTGTTGGTCTGTGTTGATTTCTCAGAGGGAAACTCTGTCCCTTGTTCTGTGCTGATTTCTCAAACAAAAGCTCTGTCTGATGTTCTGTGTTGATTTCACAGACAGAATTCCTGTCTGTCAGTCCCTGTTAATTTTGTAGACAGAAGTCCTGCATGTTTGTCTGTGTTGCTTTATCAGAAGTCCTATCTGGGCATCTGTGTGGATTTTTCAGACAGAAGCTCTGTTTGCTCATCTCAGTTGATTACTGAAAAGTCCTATAGGGTGTTCCATGGTGATTTCTCAAACAGAAGCTCTTTTTGTTAGTTTGTGTTGGTTTCTCAGCAGAAGTCCTATCTGTCCTATCTGTTGGTCTGTGTTAATTTCTCAAACAGAAGTCCTACCTCTCTGTGTTGATCCACGTCCTATCTCTTGGTCTGTTTTGATTTCTCAGACAGAATTCCTATTTGTTTGTGTTGATTTCTCAGAAAACGTATCGGTTGCTCTACATTGATTTCTGAGACACGTCCTATCCTTCGGTCCCTGTTAATTTTTCAGATAGGAGTCCTGTCTGTTTGCCTGTGGTTATTTTTCAGAAATTCTCTGTTTGCCTGTGTTGATTTCTCAGAGAGGACTCTGTCTCTTGTTCTGTGTTGATTTCTCAGGAGTCTGATCTGTTGGTCTGTGGTGATTTCTCGAACAGAATCTCTGTCTGTTGGTCTGTGTTGGTTTCTCAGAAGTCCTGTACTTTGGTCTATGTTGATTCCTGAAACAGAAGTCCAATCTGTTCATCTCCGAGGATTTTTCAGAAAAAAGCTCTGTCTGTTTATCTCTTGATTTCTCAGAAGTCCTATCTTTCGGTCTGAGTTGATTGCTTAGAGTGAAATTCTGTCTTTTTGTCTGTGTTGATTTCTCAGACTTTTCTCGGGAAGAAGTGCAACCTGTTGGTCTCTAAAGATTTCTAAGAAAGAAGCTCTGTCTGCAGGTCTGTGTTGATTTCTCAGACAGAATTCCGATCGGTTTGTCCCCATCAAATTTCCCAGAAAGAAATCCTGTCTGTTTGTCTGTGTTGATTTCTCAGAAATCCTATACATATGTCTGCTTTGATTACCCCGACAGAATCTCTCTCTGTAGGTCTGCGTTGATTTCAAGAAGTCCTTCTCTTGGTCTGTGTTGATTTATCAGACAGAATTATTGCTTTTGGTCTGTGTCGATTTCTCAGAAATCCTATCTGCGGGTGTGTGCTGATTCCACAGAAGTTTTCTCTTCTGGTCTGTGTTGATTTCTCAGAGAGAAGCTCTGTCTTTGGTTCTGTGTTCATTTTTCAGACAGAAGTCATATCTGTTGGTCTGTGTTAATTTCTCAGGCAGAAGTCCTGTCTGTGTTGATTTCTCAGACATCCTATCTATCTGTTTTAATTTATCATTCTGAATTCCTGTCTGTCTGTCTGTGTATCGGTTCCTCTGTGTTTATTTCTTAGACTGAAATCCTATTTGTTGGACCTTGTTAATTTCTCACACAGGAGTACCCTCTGCTTTTCCGTGTTGATTTCTCAGAAATCCTCTGTCTTTTCTATGTTGATTTCTCAGACACAAGTTCTATCTGTTGTTCTCGGTTATTTTCTCAAACATAAGTCCTATCTGTTTTTGTTGATTTCTCAGGTGTCCGAATACCTTGTCTGTGTTAATTTCTATTTTTTTTAAATAAATTTATTTAACTTTTTACATTCATTTTCACAAGATTTTGGGTTCCAAAATTTTCTCCCCATTTGTCCCCTCCCCCCTCTCCAATACACTGGACATTCTAATTACCCATATCACCAATCTGACCTCTCTTCTATCATCC